>VZTB01009268.1:378920-402233 GCA_013397245.1 Thryothorus ludovicianus
GTCAGCGCCCTTTCTTGAGGCCGGGTCGCTGCGCGACGATCTGCGCTTGTTGCTCTTTGAGTCACAGGATCATTCAGGCTGGAAAAGGGCTCTGAGTTCGTGGAGTCTGAACAGCACCGTGTCAACCAGACCACGGCACTAAGGTTTCCAGTTTTTCTTAAGCACCTCCAGGGATGGTGACTCCACCACCTCCCTGGACAGTCCATTCCAATGCTTAGCCACCCTTTCTGTGAGGAAAATCTTCCTGATGTGCAGCTTAAACCTCGCCTGGTGCAGCTGAAAACTGTGGCCTCTTGTCATCCTCTTGGTAGCCATGAGGGAGGTCAGCCAGGCTACAACCATTCCAACTGGAATGCATTTGTGGAATTTGTGGGTCTCCACAAAGAGCCTCCACATGACACTGATGTACGCTAAAGACGCAGAAAACAGGCTGCAGGTGGACTGAATCACATCTTTGGGGGTGTAACTCAATTTTTGAGAGCTTTGGTGACCAAAAATCCTTTGGGTACCTTTGATGAGATGGAGGATGAAATCACAGAATCACAGAAGGGATCAGGTTGGGACCACACAGGGTCATCTGGTCCAACCTCCCTGCTCAAGCAGGGTTGTGGAGCACATTGCCCAGGATTGCATCCACAACCTCTCTAGGCAATCTGTTCTAGCGCATGGGAACCCACACAATAAAGAAGTTCTTCCTCATGTTCAGTTGGAGCTTCCTGTGCACCAGTTTCTGCCCATTGCCTCTTGACATCACTGAGAAGCAGCAGGCTCCATCCTCTGACATGTCCCCTTTAGACATTTATATATGGTGTTCTACTGACAACCAAAGTTAAGTGCCTGGTACTGAAAGCATAACAAAACCCTGAGCTTTAAATCAGACCAAGACTGGGGTTTTACCTGGGCTGGCTGTCCCATGCATGACCTCCTGACACTGCCCATGCAGACCTGTGTGTCCATGAAGGCTGAAGGCAGCTCAGTGTCCATCACGGACCTCTACACACAGTGTTTGGAGGCAGGTAAATAGGCACAAATCCTGCCCCAAACCCTGCCAGCAGCTGAGTTATAATTAAAAAGTGCTGTGTAATTAAAATTACTGCTGTGTTGTGGGTTTTTTTTTTTTAATGCTGCTCTGTATGGGCTGGTGAAACGGGCCTCTCCTTCTGGGTGGAGTCACGGTGAAGCCAGTGGAATTTTTTTGTATTCATGAAAATTTCAGTAATGTGGAAAGACCCTAAGAGGCCAGAGTGGAGGGAAGATGTGGGAGTACAGAGTGAGAGCTAATCTGGGGCCAGGGTTTATTAACCAGGGCAAGCACTGCCACAGAACAACAGGGAGCCCCAGACCCCGTGTCAGCAGGCAGCTGCCAGTAAACAGCGACTTTCTTCTCCTCTGATTAGAGAAAGGCCTACATAACAATAACATCCCTCACTGCTCTGGTATTTACTCTGATTATCTGTTACCTTCTGCAGTAAGTATGTTCCTGAGAAATTTACATGTATTTAAAGAAGAAAAAAAAGGCAAGAAACTCATTAGTCAGTAATTCTTAGAATTGTGATTTAAATAAGCAATTCAACATTATGAGATTTGTGATAAAGCAATGAGATTTGGCAACCCTGAGAAAAAACCTTTGCCAACAGGAATTATTTAAAATTCCTTTGCAATGCCCAACAGTCCTCAACATTCTGATTGTAAATAGTTTGGGCATTCTGTTTAAACTGCATAGCAGATAAAATCTCATCAAATAGTTCTGCCTTTTAAATAACTTTTGCTTGCTTTTTTTCCCCTCCTCTATTTCCTTGCGTTTATTCAGGGAAAGATGTAATCAGTGATGGTGTTTGGTTGTGCATCCAGTTCACTGATTTGTTAGTGTCTGTATGGGTGCATAAAGAGAAAGAAATAGCGACCTTGAAAACAAAGCAGTCCTTCCACTAAATCATTTTCTTCCTCATACTCATTTTGACATCTGAATTATTTAGACTTGAAGTACTTCTGCTATATTTCAGGGCAATAATGCTGGTCTCACTTGGGCTAAAAGCTTGCAGCATTAATAGGACACCCAAAGTTGACAGGTGTGAATATTGGTTATAGGAGATTTCTGTAGCCCGATCTTTCATTCTCCTTGTGCCCAGGAGCTTGTTCCTGCCCTTCCTCTTGACAGCAGTACTGCTCTCACCCAACCAGGCCAATACACATCTTTGACTGGAGCAGCCACCCTTCTCTCCCTACTTCTCAAATTTCTGTCCCTCTTCCAGGCAACATGGACAACTGTCTGCTTTCTACTGCCCAGTCCTTTCCTTCTCCCCCCCTGCCATTGCTGGGGGGTGCAGTGTAAGAGGCAGAGACTTATTTGTGCTCATGCCTCTGTGTGGAAGGACAGGGTGAGACCAGAGGTATCAGGGAATGCCTGCCTGTGCCAAGACACAGAAAGTTATTCAGACCATGTCAGAGGGGTCATCTCCTTCAGAACAAAGGGAAAGGCTGGGTGAAATGGGCTCATGCCCCACACTTGTCCCATGGGCTGATTACTTTAAGACTGAGTCATTAATTTACTGAATAGACTGCTGAAACTTTTGCCTATAAAAACAACAGAGCCTCTGTTCCCTCAGTGTTGGTTCCTATGTTACCTCAGTTCTTTAGTGCTTTTTGCCTTCCTTCCCCTGGGTAAACCTTTTTCATAGCTGTGTTGGTTTTGAGCCAGACCTACATCTTTAAAGATAATGCCCCTCCTGAATAACTAAGCATTGTTCCCAATTTTTTCCAGTAGTCTGAGAACATTTTAGTTTGTATGGCCGTACATGGATCTATGCACAGTGAGTTTATTTGACATTTCAGATTGTCTATTCAATGGCATACTGAATGTATTCTTAAGAATCTGCTAACACAAGCAAAAATAGCTTATTTTGTCTTGTTCAGTTGAGTCTTGTCTCTTCCAGAATGGGCCTTAAAGTGATGATCTGCAGAGCAAACTGATTCCTCTAGTCAGGTCTAGGAGCAGCTGATCTGATCTAATAGTTCACCAAGGCCAAGAAGCTGAGATGTTGTTAACTTCTCATGTCCCAATTGCAGATTTTCAGCTGCCCTTAGCTCCTCCATGGTGTTTGCCATATGGTCCATGAGCCGCTTCAACTCACTAACCAGACTGAAGAATATTTCATTTGGGAAAGGGTGTTCATTTCCTTCTGTGTTAGGGAGTGAACTCTAACCTCATCATATGGAACCGTGCCTTCTAAGCATGGCTTTAGTTACAACTAACTTAATGGGCCTGTGGGCTAGTGCTGAGAAGTAAAAGTCTTTCCCTTCTCTTATTCATAATTCAGTGCAATTCAGACCTAGGATTCCTCAGGTGCAAAGCCTTTTCTTCCAATATAATATTGTGATTCCTCACCTTCAGGTATTCCTACCTGTGTTTTCATGAACTAGAGGATCACTTTAGAACATGGAAGCTGAGCTGTAGAGAATCTTGCCTAAGAAGCCCAAAGCGGGCCTTGTGCTTCAGTTAAAATCTGTGTTTTTTCTGTGCTACAGTGCTTTTCAGCTGTCTTCTAATTTATACATTCCAGACACTAGACATCAAGTGTTCAGCTGGCAACAGCTGAGTTTACCACACCTTAAAATAATAAGGAAAAATTCTGACTACAGAAGATACATAACTGCCGAAGGCTCTCGGACCATGCGTAATAAAGAATTGCAATCACTGCAAATAAAAAGGCAGGAGGACAAGCAAGGAGAGCAAGAAGGAAAAAGGACAGAACAAATACTCATTTCCACTTCCCCTGATAATGTAAAAATAAAATCCTTTCTGTCAAATATCAGCTAAAATAGAAATCAAACATTTTGAGCACTCATTGGAAGGATTTCACAGCTGTACTTGAGTCTGTGAAGATGAGAATAATTGTCCCTCATTTATCAAGACGTCTTTACATCATTAATATTTTGAAATGTGTCTGATAAATGATCCATTTCTTATTGCTATTTAAAAAGAAATCTATGTTTCCCTGCTCACTTATGTTGGATAGTGATTTTAGACCAATTAGACAAGAAAGGAAATTAAAAACGTAGCTTTGCTTAACTGCTTTAATTTTAGAATAGGTTAAAGGTGAGATGAAAATAGATAATACTATGAGCCAAAACTTATTTTTGGGGGGGAAGGAGTGTGAAACACTAGGACATATGGCCAAAACCAGAGTTTGGTGTGCCATTCCAGACTGTTTCAGCACAGAATTAGCTCTGCTTTGAGCTATATTAAACTTGAGTTACACTGATTTCTTCTGGTGTAAATTTGGGCACAGAGCCCTGAAGACAGGAAGTCACCCAGGCAGAAAGACGTCCTTGCTTCAGTCTGCTGGAGGGCTTGTGGGGACCAGTGCTGCCTATGAAGTAGGAGGTGTTGAGTGGGATAGAGAACCAAAATTGGCCCTGGATAGTGAGGGGAGGGAAAATAAAGAAAGAAAGAAAAAAGAATGTCCTTTGAAAAGGAAAAGCTTGTTTGACAGCTTGGCCACTAGAGATATTCACAATCCTGCCAAGTCTTCCCAGGAATAAAGGGAAATTTGGAGGCAATTAAATATGAGAATTTTTTCCTCACCAAGCTAAAAGTTAATGCTGACTACTTCATGAAATAAAACATCTAATTAGAAATAATGAGACTCCTGGGCTAAGCCCCCAACACATAGTAATCCTGAGCCTTCATTAAGTTAAACTTGTTTATTTCAGGAAAAAAAAAAAAATCTCATTTTTCTGGTGGCTCCTGCTGTAAACTGTTTACGAAAAACTACTGGGACACCCACACAAGCTTCTGTAAAAGCCAGACTGAAATTTAGAGTTGTTTACTTCCCCTCAAAAAAAAAATCCAAGGGCAATGATGACAGCTGCACTCCCTGCTCTCTGGAATGCTGAATTCCAGCTAGGCTGATAGGAGTTGTAATTTACTTAGAATTAATCTCTTGCCACATCTCCCTCATCCTTTTATTGTGCCCCATTGCCTGCTAAAGATAAAGCTGTCATCTCTTCCCGTTTAGACTAGGTCACCTGTCTTTTAACTGGGTGAGTTCATTTTCTAATCTCCAAGATGCTACTCAGATTTTCACCTGCTTAATGCAACTTCCAGAGAGGTTTTCAAATACCTGCAGCTGACACCAGCATCAGCTTCTGTCCTGAGATTCAGAAAGAGCAGAACACCCACCAAAAGCAGAGGTACCTGGCTTAAATTAGTTGTGAGGTCTTAGTTCTAGGATAAAGATAAAATTGAAGATTTATTTAGAAACTTACATGAGCAAAAATGAAAAAAGTGGTTTCTCTCCTAGCAGTTGGAGATGGGCAGAGGTAAAACTCCTTATGAAACAAAAGTCTTGGGAGAACCGAGGGAAGCTTTTACTGGCAGCTGAGAAAACAGTATGATACACTATTCTGAAAGCAATTACAGAATTACTTATACTCAGAGGCCAAATAGGATCCCACGGGACATTCTGAAATCTAACAAACTACTGACAGTGCTGGTTCCATGTGAATTGAGGGGACAGTTCATAGCTATTAAACCTGGGAAAGAATGCAACCAGTAGTGGTCTGTCCTTTGTGAAACAGGCCTTTTGTGGATGTCTACTTCAGGGCTCTGCTATTTATTTGGATATTAGCATATCATGCAGAAATGCTACCATATCTGCTGTCATTTAAGTGCTGGCAGAGTTACTGTGTCTGTAGATGAGTTGTTCAAGGGTTACTGGTAGGCCAAGTGAAGAGTTGTTTCTGTAGTTTTGATCCTCCACAAGCATAGGTACTGAAAGCCCATTGAAAAGACATTCTTCAGGAGTGACTCCTGGATGATTTCAGGTAGTCAACAGAGCTCTTCAGAGAGTCCTTATCTGCTTCCAAAAAGGATGAAGCCACTCAACAGCATTGTCATTGGAGGATCAGAGACCATGTCTCAGAGGCCAGGTTGGGTGGAGTTCTGAGCCACATGATCCAGTTGAAGGTGTCCCTGCCCATGGCAGGGAGTTGGAACTGGATGGTCTCTAAGGTCCTGACCAACCCAAACCATTCATATTTCTAAGATTATTTCTATGCTAAATTCACACCAAACTCCCCTCCAGTGGAAAAAATCCTAACTACAGTTCGTGTTTACTCACATCACATCTCCTTTTTAAGTCAAACTGCAACACAGTACTGACATAAGATCATCAAAAGCCATGCAGTCTTTCCATGCCACCTTGTGCTAGATAGGTGACAGTCAATGAAAGTAGTCTGACAAGAGTTCATACATGATTAAGATAAATGTATCTCTGATATCCAGGGTATTTTGAAATTATTTTGGGGTTTTTCCCAGAATTATTATTAATTAATATGAACTTCTTGTGCTAGGACTTGTTTCTTATGCCTTGTAAAGGCACAGAACCTTGCTCAGCTCCTTGCTGCCTGTCAAAATTTTATATATTGTACAAATGACAATGCCAGCATTGGAAAACGCTTCGTTCAAAGCCACTTTGTAGGCATGAACTTGAGCACATAAGGCATATATACTAGATGCATATTGGAATACAGAATATGAAAAGCAGCCAGTACAATCTGTCACATCTTTACAGACCTCGAAAAGTGTCATGACAGGAGAATAATTTACATGTTTTCATTTCTCTTAACCCCACCGAATTTGTTTCATAATGCCTGCCTTGCCCTGCCCCCATCCCAGTAAGAGCTGTGTAGTCCAGCAGGAGGGAATGTGGCCAGGCTGGGATCGCACGTATTTCTTGTCCCCAGGTGCTTCATGAATGACACTTAAGTTATCTGGTAATAAAGTTGGGAATGAAAAGAATGCCATAGGAGTGAGTTACAAGCATTTGCAGGTAGTGTGGCAAGGAGTTCACCTCAGGGAACCCTCTTACTCAGTCGCTCACTTCTTCCCCCACAGTATCCTTTGCGCTTCTAATTCTCGCTTGTCTCTGATTTTGTTCTGGTTACTCAGGGCCTGAGTCATACACCTTGAAATAACAGTCACCCTCATTTCCAAATTCAAGGCTCAAAGACGCATGAACTATTATGGTACTTCAAGAAATTAAGGTCCAATTTTGCTAAGGGTTGACCTTGTGAAGTGCTGAGGGTTTTTCCCCTCAGCTCAATAGCATGGCTCTCCCTGTGTTTAACTTTGGGCTTTGGGCTCATTGCTTGCAATTAAGAATGCATTTAAGCTGTTTGGTAGATTATGGCCTGCCTGTGTATATAGTACCTGCCAGATTTCTCTGTCTTGCAGAACAAAGTACCCAAGAACACACTTGTGCTAGGACTGCTCAAGTACATTTATTCTAGAGGCTGATAACTCTGCCAAGTACTTCTGCCTTCCAAGCTGTGACATTTTGTCCTTTGAAACACAGTGTAGTTCTACTGTTCTTTGAGCATTTTCACAAGAATGGAAGTGCATTCAGCATGGATGCAGGCAGGGTGTTTATAGAATCATAGGCAGTTGGATGAACTATTTGGGCTGCTTCAGATACAACCATTCCACTGGCACCGCAGAGTATCCTGCTGCAGTCACCCAACAGCTCCAGCCCCCTACCCAGCCAGTGGAGGTGACAAGTTAGTGCTGGAGATGGCACTGTGCTGTGCTTTTCCTCACAGCACTAGCTGGACCTTCCTGTTATGTGCCAGCAAAATCAAACAATCTAGTGGGGTAAACACAGAACACAGGAGTGCCTCTGCAGTAGTCCCAAGTCCAAACAGATATCTGGAATGTCAGGGTGAGCCTTGGGTGTGTACCAATCTATCCTTTTGCCTCACCCACTTCTTTGCAACTTTGATTCATGGGAGATATACTCAGGACAAAAGACAACAATGACACATTCCTCCAGACCCCCAAGCAAAGAACATAGTGTTAGTACTGCAGACATGCATTCTGCATGTAGTCACATGTCTTGTGTTGGTTTAGGGACCTTAGGCCTTCTTTCTCTGTTAACTCACAGTACCTGTCTTTATATGTTATATAAATATATATAATACAAGTTTTAGAATTTATTTTTCAGGAAACATTTCATAAACAGGCTTGCTTTTGTCTCTCTGAAAAGGCTGTTCTATCTCTACAGGAATTCTACTTCTCTCAGGCTATCTGGTACCTGCAAAGTTGTCCCTTGCTTATAAGAGACTCACACAGAGCTCCTGGCTTGTGAATTCACATGTGCCATTGGTTCTGTCCCCTTCCTAGACAAACAGCTGCCTCTGTCTCACTCTCACCACAACAGACAATCCAGGTACTAAGCTGCAGTCTCAAAACTAAAGACCATGCCAGACTCTACAAAATTATAATCCTAAATCTGTAATCCTCCCTTCTCACCAAACCCCTCTTCCAGGCCTGAACACAGGTGCCGAGAAAAAAAAAGAAATTATTAATTGAGTAGTAGCCTAATGCTACAGAACTTTGTGAACAAGAGGAGGACTCAACACAGATTTTTAAGATTGTTTATGCAAGGAAATTATATCGAAATTCAGTTCAGACGCAAGCAGTTAGAAAAGGTTTCAGAGTTTGATAGGTTCTGCTATTAAAACTTAAAACCTTAAATTTCTCACAGAGACTGTAGTTTTGTCCTTTTTGTACTATGATTTTAGTGTCTCTTTGTTGCAGTCCTTATTATAAGTGTTTACTGTTAATCTCATGTGCCCAATTACCTCACAGCTTGTTTTTATGAAAATAAAATGCTGTGGTTAGTTTCAACATCTGAACACCAGCAGTAGGTTAGCTGGAGAAGCCATGCAATGTCCCGAGTTTCAGACTGACCTCTGGCAACCCTACCTCCTGCTGGAACAACATCACGGGTTCACTTCCAAACACCTGATGGGCACTAATTTTCCAGAAGTAACAGTATGTAGGATGGGAATCTAACTCTCTGTCACACCTCATTTCCTCTCTCTTTTGGAGACATGACAAGCTTCCATTAAGAGAAAGAGAATTGAAACAAGTCCTTTCCAATTTGAAATTTCACACATGTAGAAGGATATGCTAACCAAAGTTTCCTGAAAATAAAATGGAAAGTGATGCGGAAGCTGAAGTAACTGCACGTGCTATATTCAAAGCCAGACTGTGAATGGATTTCTTGAAATATCAAATTTTAACAGTAGAAAAGCTGTCAGAATGCATCACATGTGAACATAGACATTCCAGTCTGCAGACAGATGAATATCTGTTATGAGAAAAGCAACCCAACTGGCATGTAGATAAATGCTTGAAGCTTCCTTTGTTATGACTACAGTAAAAATACACATCTATTTTCCTAGAATAACAAAGCATTCATTCTCTCTCCTGCTTGGAGCTGTTTTGCATTTGCAGCATATTATTAGCAACTGTACAAATATATTGTACTTTAAAAAATCAAAGAATTTAGTAGGTAAGGAGAGTTAATACCTTGCCTATAGCCCTGCCCCTGGAAGTATGTAGTTTGCTTTAAGGAGTCACTGGATTAAAAAACTGTGATCTATGCTAAAAGTGAAGACTGGTACTAAAGACCTCCATTTCTCAGGGGAGCACTTCTATAATTAGGGTACAGAGTTGAGCTTGTACTTTTTTATTATTGCTTGTGCTTTTCTTGGCTTTGTAATTCTTCATTGGGTTTTTTTTTTTTTTGTCTAGAAGTCTCTGCTGCAGGTGGGGATGGTCATGCACTTTAGCCACCTGGCTCTGGCTTAAGAAGGTCTCCTTTTGGGAAGGGAACTGCAGGTTTGAACAGCGTCCCACTGAGAAAAAAACTCTTTTTCCTTTGAGTAGGTTATTAGGTCTGACTGAGATAGAGTTCCTTTTTTTTTCCCTTAGCAGCCCTCACAGTGCTGTGGTTTGCATTGGTAGCTGGAAGGATGTTGATACTACAGCCATGTTTTAGTTACTGCTGAGTTGTGCTCTCCCTCTAACATTCCTTCCCCATCAAGGGGCTGGGAGTGGAAAAGATCCTGTGAGGGGACACAACCAGGCCAGCTGATCCAAATTAACCAAAGGGATATTCCACACCATATGGCATCAACTCAGATGAAAAAGCTAATGGAGAGAGGAAGAAGTGGGTCCATTTGTTATTCCAGAATGTTTGCTTTCCAGAGAAACCACTATGTGTGCTGAGGCAAAAACTTTCACCTGTTTGGTTTTCCTTTGCTTTAGTAAATTGCCTTATCTCAACCTACGAGATGTTTTCTATCCATTTATCTCACCTGTCTCACTAGAAAGGGGAGTGATAGAGCAGTTTAGTGGACACCTGCCACCCAGTCAAGATCTAAACACTGCATCATTGTATTTCCTTTCCTATCTATTCCGATACCTTCATTTCTTGATGTCTCATCTGATTTCCATCCGCAAAAACTTTTTTTCATGAAAGGAAATGAAATCTCAAAGTTTCAGTGAAAATAATGTCATGAAGTTTCTGCTCCTTTCTTTCAATTCCTTTTCATTAGTTCCACTTCCTTTTTTTTTTCCTGTTCCTTTTCACTAGTTTCACTTCATTTCATGTTCTTTGTTCCCTGTCTTCCCATTACACTGTCTTCCTTGATTTCTCATTTAATTTTCCTTCATGAAATGAAGAATTTCATTTCATGCAAGGAAATAAAATCTTGAAATCAGAGAATAAAGTGAAACTGCAAAGGGTACGTGATGAAATCAAAAGCAAGTAAAAAAAAGAAAATTTGGAAACTGAGTGAATACTATGAAATAGATTGGGATGAAATGAGGGGCAGTGAAAAGGACAGAACCTTGCCAAAATTCTACACATTGAACTCTTGAAATCAGAGATCAACGTGAAATGAAGAGACTGGAGAAGAAATTGATGAAATTAAATGCTAAAAAGAAAATAAGTTCTGAACAAAAGTGAAATTTTTTAAAGGGGAGAGGATGAAATTAACTGCAGTGAAATGGCTCCAAGCTTGCTGAATTGATCCTTTTTGAAATCATGAGATTTTGTTTCCCTTCATGAAATGAAGAATTGTGAGGAGCTGCTAGAAGCTCTAACCATGTCCTGCAGAGCCAATCCCTGCTGGCTCCAAAGATGGATGTGCTGGTATTCAAATCTGGGCCAATTAGAAATGGCAGCAATGCCTCTGTGATAACTTATTTTAGAAGAAATCTAAACAAAGGTGGTTGCATGGTTTTAGTCGTGACTAGAGAAGAGTGGAGTAAAAACATGAGAGGACAACTCTGCAGACACCATCAGTGAAGGAGGGGCAGGAGATGCTCCAGGTGCCAGAGTCAAGATTCCCCTGCAGCCCCTGGTGCAGCTCATGCTGAGGCAGCTGTGCCCCTGCAGCCCAGGGAGGATCCATGGGGGGACACAGAGATCCCCCTGCAGCCTGTGGAGGGGCCCACGCTGGAGCAGGTGGATGCCTGGGAGGAGGCTTTGGTCCAGTGGGAGACCCAAGTCCCATGTTTGGAGGACTGCACCCCCTGCAAGAGTGACCCTCGCCACAGCATTTTGAGGGAGACTGTTGCCCATTGGAAGGACTCACATTGCAGCAGGTCACAGGGAGCTGCTGCTCACCAGATGGAGTCAGAGGAGTTCATAGAAAACTGTCTCCTGTGGGAGGGACCCCACGATGTAGCAGGGGAACAGCTCCTGTCCCTGAGCAGTGAGAGAAAAAACACAGGTGATGAACTGACCAAAACCCCATTCTCTATCTCCCTGCACAGTTGGTGGGAAAGAGGAAGGTGTTGGGGCAGCTAAAGTGTTTTTTTCAAGAGCTTATTTTACCTCTCATTATCCTGCTCTGATTTTATTACTAACAAATTCACCTTTGTATCTCTAAGTCATGCCTATTTTGCCCTTGATGGTGCTTGATGGGTGACGTCTCCAGGTCCTTAACTCATGAAGCCTTGGTTAAATTTTCTCTCCTCTATCCAGCTGCAGAGGGCAGTAAGTGAGCAGCATCCAGCCAATGTCAACCCACAAAAACTGGATATTTAAACCATTACCTATTTTTCATTTGAGGCCACTTTTCGGCAGGACACATGTATTTCCCAGGGCAGAGCTAGTTACCTAAATCTAGAAACAAATGAAAGAAAGGAGAGACCAAAAAATGTTCCAATCTTACACACAGAGAAGTCTGAGAAGAATCTCGGGTCTTCTCTGCCTTGTGTTTCTCTCTGGCTGGTTTTAAAAAATGCTGCTCTCACACATTCAGAGGTTTTGCTGGTAGACAAAGGATGCACCACTACCTAACTTTCTCAGCTTCTGTAAGGGGAGAGAGATGCCTAAATCAATCTTATGAATGAAAGTCTTTGAGTACCTGCCTAGAGATGAAATACTCCATCTTTACTCCCTTGTGAATCCTCCCCTTTTGTTCTTAGTGCCTAAGTTCGAAAACTCACCTACCATGCATGTTAAAAACTAACAGGCTGTTAAAAATGCAAAGTAGCTTTCTTCCTTTGTTTACACCATCAGCTAAATGTTTGTCCACATCCCTTTAATGAGATGGATTTCTCCTGTGGTCTGATTCAGAAAACAGATTCCCAAGGGAAAAACTCTCAGGACAGGTTAGATTTTAGTTAGATCAGCTCCCTGAGCATAGTTTGTCTTCTGGTTTCACTGGCACCAATGCTATGGAAAACAGAAGACCAAAACATGTAGGAAAAGAAGAAATGTGTGAGTAAGGAGGGAGGGGAATCAGGCAGCAGTAGTCCAAATTTAGAGCAGCTTCTGCTGTGCTGGAATCGTACTCCAAAGTACAGTTTTGCCTGTTATCTGCCCAGTGGGTTGCCATCATCCATACCTCCTGTAAAATAAATCTGTTTGAAATGTACACTGAGTCCGAAAATAAATTATCTAATTATCACCCATTGTAGGGTTTTGGAATTTAAGAAAAAAAAAAAAAAGTCTTGACAAAGAGCAAGGCACAAAGATGGGGGTTCATGTGATGCTGAATGCAATTTAACAGTTTGCTGCTGCTGGAAGGGGGCTGCTCATCTTTTTTTTGTCCTGCGTTTCCTCCCACACAGGCACATGCCATTAATGCTTGCCTTGCACCAATGCCAAGTTTGTCTTACACTTAGTTTTAAGATTGGTTTACTTTATCTCACTATTTGCATCAGAAAACAAAGCCAGCAAAAAAGTGAGTGATCTGAGCTTACGAGCTGAGTCAACTTTCTTGGTCAGCTGACACATTCAGCTGAGTTGCACACCAAGCAATTCCATGGAAGGAACAGGAGGCTCTAATGGGAGCAAAAGGGTGAGGGGGAAGATGGGAATAGGATCCCAGCCTGTTGGCAACACCAAGCTGTTAGGTTGGTCCAGTTTCCTGACAAATTGCAGCCCAACTCTTCTTGAGCTCTTCTATCCAAAACATATTGTTAAATGCATTCAACTCCCATGTCAGAGCCCTGCCAAACTTTTACTGCTTTGCACTGTGGGCCAGCTGAGTTTGCAGATCCTTGTGGATTCAAGAACCAACCTTCTCGTTGGATCTTGCTGGCAGCTTAGGCAAACTGTGGCAGAGTGCTGCAACGTGCTTCCCCTCCAGGAAATTCTGCATGCTAAGGGAGCAATCTAATTATGTGCTTGAAACTTCTGGAGAAGTATCACCAGCCCCTGGAGGGGAGCAGCAGGAATCCAGATGCTAGGCAACAATAGTAGGAAATGCTTCGATGAAGCCTGCATTCAGTAGGGAAGAGTGTCACTTAAATGACAAAATACCTACTTGAGAACTTCCTCTCTTTGAGCAGCACTCTAGTGATTCCTTTGTTAAGAGGACTTGACATTTTGTTCACTGTCAGGTCACAGGTTTTACAGGCAGCTGTCATAAGGGGGCCAGCCTCTCTCAAGAGATTTACAGATCTGTTTCATAGGTCACAACTTTGGCCTTTTCCTGTTCCCCAAACCAAAATTATTTCAGTTGGCCAATAGTCAAGAAGAGAGGAGAGCTCTTTTGCCCCTGAGGAGCAGCAGGATACAGTTTGAGTAATTGTAATCTACAAAGTTATTCACATTTTTGGAAGAGAAAAACTACTAAATGAGCCCTAGACACCCAGTTAACAGTATCCACTCAGAGCAACTGTAGACCCACTGGGATTTTGTGGAAGATGTGGTGGAGACATAGGAACTTCTCCTCTCCCCCCACACATGAGCTTTCCAACATCCTTCACAGCAAAGTCGATTTGCTTCAGTGAAAATTCCTCTGTGCAGCACACACACCAAGTTCCTACCAACAGCATCTGTTGCTGAGCTGTTGTGGAGTATGTAACGGAGCCACAGGAACCTGAGACCCCAGATTATTCCTCACAGAATCATTTGATTTATGCTGCCAAGATCTGGAAAGAGGATGTGTGCACTCTCTGACAGAATTTGGAAAGTGCAGGTATTTCAGTATAATAGCTGGGGATTTCTGAAGAGGACGTGTCCTCGATTTCTTGGCAGGGGTGAAAGAAGCAGGTCTGAGTCACTGGTGGTGCAGCACAGCTTCCATATTTTCATTTGTGAGGGTGGTTTTATTTTCTTCTTCCCACACTTATGCCGCAGTGTGCGGTCTTTTACACCCTGTTTTGGGATCTAGATGTGCAAGGGAAGATGATTTGCTATGGCTGCAGTCAATGCCTTGTGTGGAGCCTACTTTCTGAGAACACACTTGCCCTAGGCTTGCGGCTTGAGTCTTCAGATATGCTCAGCATTAGCATGTGGTTAACTCGGTTTCTAGCCCAGCTGAACTTTGACAATTGAGAAAGACATTGTGCAGCAGAATCAGACTTCTATGTTTATTTCTTTTTAGCTTCTATGGAAATGATGATGATGCAGTCATGCTCTGAGCATATGTGTGCTCTTATGTGTCTGTCTGTCCTCCCTCTGCAAACAACATCTGGCCACTCTGAGCCCAGCTTTATTCAGAGACAGAAGTTTCAAACATAGTGGGTCTATACATATATCAGGAAAACAGTTGAAGATAGCAGATGGAAAGCCTACTGCCTTATATGGAGGAAAAGTATGCCATCAACCCAAGCCATTTTAGGTAAAAGGAGAGCAACATTATATATCCCAACCTCAGAAAGAGTTTTAATCAGAGGTTGCACCATTATCAGATGGTGGAAGATCCACCATAGATGAAAATGAGTTGGAAACCAAGTTTCAATTGCTGTGTGGCATATGGAAATACTTGATTACTTAGGTGAGTAAAAAATAAATACTAATTTTGTCTTCAACTCTTTCCTGCTCTGTTGCTTTGCTTCTTTTGCTGCAGGCCTATAATCTAGACCCAGATCCTGTGTGACCAGGAAGTGGGGGTTGATAACTATGCATTCAAGGCTTAATTTTAAGAGAGTGTTCATGAAGTTTATAAATTTGAACTAGGAATATTTTATTTCTCATGGTCTCGTATGTCTCATCTTTTATCCTATATCAGTTAGGTCTGAGCAAGTCACTACATGTTTAGTATGTCTTTTGCTGAAACTGTAAAATATATTACCCACGTATTATTTCCTGTAGGTGAATCCAAAAGCTCTTTTGGAGAAAAACACAAAAAAACTCTGATAGCTTTGAAATTCTGGTAGGATTCTGTCTACTTTCAACTTTCATACATCTCCTATCTTGTGGTGAGGGCCTTACCTTCCTCAAATCAAGTAATTTATGAAACCAATTTTCTGATTCCAGACATAGTGAAGAACTAACAGAAGTATAATATAGATTTCAGTTGCCAAAAGAAATAAACTGAATGTTGTAAAGTGCATTCCCAGTGGGCTTTACTGTCTGTCTGTGTCTCGACCACAGTGTGTCAAACCCTGAAATATGCAAGTAACTCTGGGCATAAAAATAGCCACCAGATCTTCAGAGGTCTGTGGTTTCACAGAATAAATGCATATGACTGTGCAGAGACTGCTGTTGTAATAATTCCTAATCATATTGTAGTTTTACATCAATGGTACAACATACTAGATCTATGCCTTCATCAGTATGAGTTATTCTGATGACTTCAGCACATTTATTCATGCTAGAAGCCAAATGCACTGCACTCCCTGTACTGGTGAGGGAGATAGTAAACATCCCTTGGAACTAGAATTTGAGCATCCAGGCTATTAAGCTGGAAGGAGGATCCCAGCAAGAGCTCCTGTGAGAAGGCTCTCCTGACACTTGTGCTCGGGTGTGCAGCCCTTGCCCAGACAGCCCCTGGATGCCGTGTGGCAATCAGTCACGGACCATTCCCAGTGCACAGCTTGGATGCAGCCACCCTGCTTGGGGAGATAAGAGAGTTTAACAAAATGGGAAGTCACAGGGGCCCTCAGTGGGATCATAAGCATATTTAATTTGCTAACATAGGCATAGCCTTAACATCCTTCAATTGATAAAATGAGTACAGCTAATGTAAATTAGTGAGTAGAGAAAGAATCTCCTTTAAAGCCCGGCTATTTGCTACCCTTGCTTATCCTTTTTGTTCTTTGAGAGATGATTTTAACATCAGTTCCTTCTTCACCTTTGAGGCCCAGCTGTCGGCATTTCCCATTTCTACAGCTCACCCTTAAATTAAGGTAGACTCCTTATGCTCCCCTAAGCAGCAGTGGTGTCAGCAAGTACTGCAGAAGCAACACAGAGCCAGAAGGAAAGTTCTGAACTCATCTTTGGCAGATTTAAAAGCCTGTCATCCTTCAGTGCAAGAACAAGCCTCTGTAAGTGAGGATTATCTCAGAATGCATTTTACATTAAAATTCAAATGGTCTCATAGGAGGAATATGCTTTTTTTTTTATTTTTTTCTGAAAGGAAAACATTCTAGTGCATATTTTGGTTGCTGTTCATTCTGCTTCTGATAAAAATCTGTGAAGACTAAAAATAACAAAATACTGTTTAAATGGGGCAAAGCTTGAGTAATTAAGAAGTCAAAATATGTTTTTCATTAGTCAAGAATATATTAATTAACAGCTTTAAACGTGTCAAAACCTGCTGTTTAGATCTTAATTATTTTTCACCCCCTTTCCTTGTTGCTTTTGTTATATTGTCAAAGCCTAGAGACCCAGTCCTGACTGAGGACTAGGGTCCTCATTAGGCTCACACATAGAACGTATGCTTAATGGGTTTATCTTTCTTTCAAAATGTTTGCTCAACTATGGTTATTACTCAAATGATGCAAAACTGTGACTATATACTTAGAATTATCCTGGACAGATGGTCTTGAATCAGTTCACTGTGTTTTGTTTTAATAAATTACATGTTTTAATTAACTACACATGAGGTTTCCCTCTCAATTTTCCATAGGCTCCCTTAGCCTTTTTAATTGTAAAAGCAGCCATTTCACATTCAGACACTCAAAAGATATATATATATTAACAGCATCATTCATGGATAATTTTGAAGCCACATGCAAATGAAGTGCTAATAGACAAATAATTATTCTCCTGGTGCACTTATCTGATTATGGAAAAAAAAATCTGACTTTGTCAGCATTCCTTGCTTTGCTTTTAATATTTCTAATAATAAAATATTATTACTGTTTTACAGTGGAAGGCAGGAAGAAACAGTTTAATCCCTAATATTTTGAACATGATATCAGGCAACTTGTACCTTCCAGGTGTATCTAAAATTGTGGGACCAGAGACATCAGTTCCCAAAATGTATCCTGTCCACATTTTAAATACATATGAGGATAAGGTTCAGATGTCCCATTTTCTCCCCCTTCCTGCATCCTGTTTTTCACTGGAAGAAAATTCAGGGGTATGGGAAATTAAGGCTCTACAGGGTGGTCCAGTTGGTCTCCATCTGAACAGACAAAGGATCACACAGGAGTAAGGACAGGGATGGGGAAGGACAGAGGAGGGACACACTCTGAAACCCTGCACATTCTTCTTACAAATGACAGTAGATACCCAGAGTGAAAAACTTCCATTAACACTGGGGTTAGATAAGGGAATTTGCTGGCAAGTCCAGGAATTGGGAATTTTTCTTTTTTTTATTCAGGGTTATGGTCTTACTCCACCATTATTCTTTTCCTCATTACTCTTTGATTGCTGCTAGAGAACCACTCTGGATACTATGATACTACATATTCATATTACAGTTGCAAAATAATACTCTGTGCAATTTCAACTTTCATTTTTAGGAAGCACCTTGTGATATTAAATGTGAGAAACCAACAAATTTCCTTTCTGTGATCAGTTCATCTGTAACCTGTCTCTACAGCCACATTTTCACTGCACCAGATACTCACCTAGAGATGACTTTTTTTCCCAGATTGTATTTTCATTATTAATCTTCCTCTATGAGAAATATTTTAGTTTCTCTGCAGCAGACCGGCATTTTTTTCTGGGATGTTTCACGGGAAGCTAATTTACATGAGGAAATTGCTTCCAGGTGATCTATCTGGGACAGTCAAGAAGACTGCATACTCTGTATTTGCTTTGTAGACATATTTTCTACATTAACACATCACCTCTGACTCACAAGCATCTTGCCTCCATGACCAGTCTTTACCTTTCTCCTTGTAAGTGGGCAGTAAATTTGTGACTATCAATTGTGGCACCCAAGAAAATTGGGAGGGAAAAGCCTATACAAGCTTCACAGCTGGAGACTAAAGGGAACTACCGTGGGCCAAGGCTGGCTTATAATTCTGAAGGAAAAAGTGCTAAGGGACAAAAACAGGTCCCTTCTTTGCCTGGAGATACTGCAAAAGGACTGCTCAGAATGTCCTTCCTTCCTGAACAAGGTCAGTCTTTTTCTAAGTAGAAAACCTGTTTATATCTGCCATGTCCCAAGCTGGACATGTGAAATACTTCATTTGCCACAGAGGCACTCAGCATCAAATCAAGGGACACCATACAAAACTCAAAGGGGATTGAACAAAAGCAGTTCCAGCAAGGAATTTACTGACACATCCTGCTGAGACATCCTACTTTGTTGACTGACACTCAGATTCAGAGCTACTTATGTGCCTGGTCACAAGACAGGCAAAACATTGCATTTCTGCAAAAGTCCACTTTTCCCATCCAGCCTTGATCTCAGGCAGAGATTAGAAAACAGCATTGCATCAAAGTTGGGAGTAGCATGTGCTTGAAATGCTGCCA
The DNA here is from genome assembly GCA_013397245.1 of Thryothorus ludovicianus. Taxonomy (NCBI): domain Eukaryota; kingdom Metazoa; phylum Chordata; class Aves; order Passeriformes; family Certhiidae; genus Thryothorus; species Thryothorus ludovicianus. The sequence goes on from VZTB01009268.1 coordinate 397,892, forward strand.
CATTTCTACACAGCCTGTGGCATGGCCCTCATTACAAAGTAGGTGTGGCTTTTCTTCTTTCTCTTTCCTCTCTCTTCTCTCTATCCAATGATTTTTTTTGATCGTTTGGACAGATTAGGCCAACAAACAACCAGTTCAAGTGTTCTACACAGCCATGTCAAACATATGCACTGAATCTGCTAATGCTGTAGCTCAGTTAGGGGTCTCCAAACTTCATGCCCCTCACACATCTCTCTCACAGGAAGACTTTCTCCATAAAAATCAGTAAGCTTGTCATTATACACTGTCCCTCAGGTACTTCATTACACTCTTCAAAAATGTCCTTTTTGGAGAAGAGCTGCCAATCTTGAGGAGCTGCCATGCAGGTCTGTCAGGATATCTGAGTTTTTGTCCTGTCTTGATTTGTCTGTTTTGGTCTGTTGCCTTTGATTTTTAACTTAACTCCTTGGTCCCGAGAGGTAGAGACCTTATGTCTGTACAGCACACAGCACTACAGTGTCCTGTATCCATTGTTTCAGGTTTCTAAAAATGGATGCACTGATTGATCCTAATTGCTCTTCTCCATTTCTAATGGTTTATCATATTTTGTGTAATCCTACTCTCCCTGCCTGAGTATGAAATTATACTCAGAGCAGCACAATCTGCAGGGATGGAGAACAAAAAAACTATTTCCTTGATTTCTCATCTATTTTTGAGACTACAGTGTGTTTCCTCAAGGGCTCCTACAGAGGACTTAGGTGCCCTAAGTCCATGAAAGTGTGAGAGGCCACTCAAACTTACCACTCCCAAGGATTTCTGCTGCTTCACCCCAAAAAAATCAGCCTCTGTCTGTAGCATATAATGGCAGTAGAAGTTCCTAGCCCGGTCTGCCTTTCCTGTACCTGTTCCCAAACACAAGACAGACAGCTTGAGATGATACTGAGAGCATAGTCTTGCTTCAGTGCTGGTGCTACCACCCGAGGCAGACACGAACCTGTCAGATGAAGTATAACCACAGTGTTAAAAAAAAGTTCCTGTGCTGCTATTTGCTAGCAGCTCTGTGGTGGAGAGAAGGCTGTCTGAAGCTGTGCAGTTCTGGATGTGTTTTTCTAAGAGTGCAAGTATATACCCAAAGCGAAAGTGTCAGGTTAGAAAAATATACAAACTCTTATGGAACAATAATGCAAAAGAATCTTGGAAAGACACTAAGGCCTCTATGTTTCCAGAGAGAGAGAAATGGGACATACATGGGGTATGGATGCACAGGCCATATGTACAGGGTCACAGTTTTGTGGAGAAATGAGAAATTGCTCCCTGCAAACGGTCTCTTCAGCATCTGTTCATTCTGTTATTGCGTGAAGGCACTCTAAAGCACTGGACAGACTGTACACAACTTGCCATCACTCATTGTAAAATTGCTGTCCAGGCCATCAGGATGGACTGCCCTAGCAGAGCACATCCTCAGTCATCCCTCTCTGAAGTGACACACGGCTCCCTGGAGGAGATGGACAGCCAGGAGGCAAGTGTATGTTTTTGGTGGCTGTTGAAGTGTCAAGGGTTAACATTCCCACATGAGAGCCTGCCTGGCAATTCTTTCCACCCTAGTGGCTGAAGAGTCCTTTGAGGACAGCGGGTTCCTATCTTCAGTCTCCTTAAGGCAATGTGGGGGAATTTATGCAAAGGGACTCCAGAGGAACTGATTCCTGAACACCCAGCTTAACTGGAATCCTCATTTGTCTTGCCTCACTCTGTGAATGTTAAGATTTTTTCCTTTTAAAGTCACCTTTCATACCGCATACAAAACAACCCTCTGTGTGACACCTCCTGTTTCAGGGTTCCCTCAAGCCTCTGTTTCATACCTAAGGCACCATGTGGTCAATATTTTACTACTCTGCTGGTGGCTCAGTGTCCCTCTTTACCTGCTTCCCACTGAAAATACACTGTAAACAATCCCACCTTGAGACATGCACATCAGTGTATGCACCAATTTTTCTGCCAGGATCTCAATTCTTTTCACATGCCAAATTCTCTCTGCCCATATAATTTTCCCTTGCTACCAACCCTCCTACCCAGTGCAAGGATTTTGTCTTCATCTCATTTGTCCCACTCTTAAGTCAGTCAACCGCAGTTCCCTCATGCTAAGGACTTGATCTCCTTTCTATCTGTGCTAAGGACTTGATGCTGTTTTTATTCTTTACAATTCATGCTCTTCCCACTCCCTTCCCTCCCTAGTTCCATGGCTGGGTTGGCACTCATTCCCTCACTAGTATTAAGAGGTTTTATGTCTATCTGAGAGTGAAATTATTCAAAGTGTATTGACAGAACAAAGAAGATGGATGGGCACTGCTATCTAGGAAGGTGTTAATGGATTTTTGGTTCACTATATATTTACTGAAGTGCCTTGGACTGTAGTTCTGATAAACATAAGGAAAAGGTCTTCTGTCCTCTTAATTTTTTGTTCCTCCTTCATTATTAAATATTTACTAAAACCAAGAGATTTCTGCCCACTTGTGCCAGGAACACACTCTGAAACGTGAGAAGTGGAAACTGTGTTCAGAAGTTGTTGCTTTACAGAAGGCACAGGTACCTGACTGACTTGAGTGTAGTGCTCACAAACTCATCCTGTGACTTGTACAAAACAGAGGAGAAAACACAGTCTAGAAAATATGATAATGTGACTTATTCAAAGATGTTTTCACACTGAAAGACATCTCTTTAGGTCTCCTAAACTAAAACAAGCTGATAGCCCCCGTACATACTGAGAAAAGAAAGATATACCAAAACATGCCTACACAATTTTTTTATAAAATACTTATCATCTTGTTCTTAATTTGGGTTTAAAACTAGCATGAAAATTGTCTTAATCTCCACACTCTCAGTCTCATTAAACTGTCTATTCCTCTTGCTCTTTTTTCTCTGGATATTTATTTTTGACTCTTTTGTCACTTCTGGTTCATTTTTAGTTGTGTTTGTTCTTGTTTTTAAAATATGAGACCTGCTTCTATTGTCTTTACTCTGGCAATTATTTATTGAAAAAAATGGTAGTCTTACTGGGAAAAAGGCAATGGAAATGACCCATGATTTTCATGTTAGGATTGTTGTGGCTTCTGTGGCAAGCTGCATGATGGTAGGGATAGTCACCATTATACAAGTAGTCTCAGATTTCACCAAAAATGACTGGTTAAATATTATGTTTCCATTAATAATCTATGTAAAGAATCTGTTGTTTATAAAATATACTACTTTTAACCTATTTTTAAATGCTTTCTATTCAGAAGGGGCAGTATTATTTAGGAATATGATTCTTGTGCTACGCATTATTGAAGACTGAAAGAAAACTAACTAATTTGCTGGCAAGGTACATATGTTTTTACATATTTTACGTATTTTTGTGTAAAAACTTTGACTGATGACATCTTCTTGTCAATCATTTGAGTGATGCAATTTCTGTTAAAAAGCTGTATTCCTCATTGTTGCTACCAGAAATGGCCAGATGTTTCTTGGTATATACATTTTGTTTAATCCTGAAAGGCGATTGTAAACTCCTTTTTTACCAGAGTGAAGATGGATGATTTACCTCTAAGGCAGTCAAGATTCATAATTGCACATCTTCAGTCAATAGGAATATTGCTCTTGACTTCAATAACTACAGAATAAAGTCATAGGCAGGAACACATGATGATTTGAATGCAGGATGATTTTTTTTTTTTGTGTGTCTAAGCCTCCCCAGAGGAGATAGTTGAGAATTCTAAGATTGAAACAACTGTTTTCTCTTTGAGTCTTGATTTTTCCTTACAAATTACTATTACCTTTGTCTTTCCTGCACATTTTTCTCCCCGGGGTAGATTCTGAGCTACCCTGCACAGGTAGGTAGTCACCTCACCACAGCTTATTCTACTCTGTGCTGGTGCCATCAGTGCTGTGTTATGGCAGATATTTTCCTGAGAAACTAAGAAATATCTCTTTCATTTCTTTCAGTTCTCATCCTTGTGATCATATCATTACCCGGCTAATCAGCCAAAAAAATATAAAGGAAACTTGATTTGTTAGCTTTATTGTTTTAAACAATCCTGAAGAGAAAAGCGTTGAACAGAGATTGCATGTTATTTAATTTTTTGTCTCTATAATAAGGCAAATGTTAAGGCTTTCTGGGGAGTAAACATATTTTCTCAAATCCATTCAAGATTTGAGAAAGTGGTCCTTTAGGAAATTTCTCTGAAGGAAATTTTAAAACAGGTTTAAATTACTGACAGATATGTCTCTTTGGCCCAGGGACAACACTTAACAAGCAGTAAGTAGGCTGCAGCCTACTCCAAATTCTGCTGTCATTACAACCCAAGGTTCAATTTTTCTCCTCTCCTCT
>VZTB01009268.1:402305-442702 GCA_013397245.1 Thryothorus ludovicianus
CCTCTCCTTTTTTTTCTCTTCTTGAAATTGTGAGCAGTACTGAAAAGTCTGGGCTGCATGCATGAGTCGTAGTCTGGGGATGTATGCTTATTGCTTTGCTTTACTAGAAAACAATATCATAAAGGAAATCTCCCTCATGCTGAGCATTCCTGGGGAAATCTTTCCTTGCTCCTATTAAGCCAAGTGACCTTATCAAACTCACAATTGCTTTTTTAAAATACATATAAAATGGGGTGGGGTATTTTACATGTTTGTAAACTGAGTAGAAACATCATGTCCAAACTTTAAACTTAAAAACTTATCTCAAATGCAGAAGTAAAGACACCTCTGATTGCTGCCATGGGGCAAGGGGTGGATCCCATCCTCTGTTAACAGTAATCTTCTGCAGCTTCTCATAATTCATGTTGCTGCTCCTTCTGTCTTGCCAGAAAAAAACAAAAACAAAACCCCCAAAAACTGCTGTACACAGAGATCCCAGTACTAGGGCCGTTTTTGCACACACACACCCCCACACCCCCACATGCCCCCAGCTTCTTCATTGCCAGACTGAGGATGTCAGTTGCAATAAGAATGAGGTTTTGTATTACATCCAAACTGAAGTGACTGTGGCTGCTGCCTGCCAGGAGCCCTTCCACTGCTCCTTCCCCTTCCTCCCCCACCAGCCAGCTCTGGCTGCTTCCCTGGAGGCAACTCCAGGGATGCTGTAGCTGAGCAGTGAGAGGCTCAGAGCTGATCCAGCGAGAGCTCATCCACCAAGCAAGGGAAGTAATAAAAAAACAGCATTCTTCTCTTGGATCCAGTTTATCTCTGATCACACCAGGGCCTAACTCATAGGAAGTGACAGGGCTGTTCACTGTAGCAGAAAGATGCAGTTATCCAAAATTAGGTGTAACATGAAACTTCTCCTGAAGATACCCAGGTGATGTTTTAAGCAGGCACATCCATGGTTCCTGCTATTTGGGAAGGTTTGTCTGAGATGTGGCAGAGCAGGCAGCAGAGAAATTAGCCCTCCGACACACGCCATGGTTTACTGTTCTCCGAGCAGCATCAAGAGCCAACCACATCAAAACCTGTTTAAACAGGACAGAGCCCTTCATGCTTTGCACTATGCAACTTACACAACTTTGCAGAAGTTTATCCTAAAAACCACCAGCTGCAAGGTAGAATTAGTCTTACATCACAAGGCTGGAAAAGCCAGTTCTTCCCTTCCTTGTGGAATGCTGGCAAACACAGAAGAGATTTGAAAATTATCAAGACCAACAAAAGCTGGATGTAACAAAGAAACTCAACTCAAAGCAAAAAACAACAACAAACCCCAAACCAATTTAAAAAGGACCTTGGCTAATAGAAATTTTGACAAAATTGGTAAATGAGAATTTTGTCCCAACCCCACACCACTGATGTTCCACCCCCCTGCTTACTTCAAATGAATAGCAAGGATGCTATCAGAATGATTTATACTACAGGAGTGCCTAGGGCGAGTTAGGTGGTGTCAAAGAGCACTGTGCACATGCTCACACTTCCACGGGGTCTATGAAAAGACAACTACTGGTCCAGAAAAGCCAGGGGAACTTAGTGATATACAGCAAATGTGGAGAAAGGGATGAGAGAGAGAGCACAGGGCAATGAAAAGGTCAGACTAGTGAGGCGAGCAGCCTATCACTTCACCTCAGCAGGGCTGTCATTTTACCTGCACATCCGTGCACAGGAGGCTGTATCCTGAATCCTGGGACTGCAGAGGAACAGTAGCAGTGGGCTCTTAGAGTGTCTGAGTCCATCCAGCAGACTTGAGCCTTCATGTGTAGCTTCATCTTCTCTCCTGTAAAGCTATTGTTTGCCCAAGGGAGAACAATGCTACATAGCAGTAAATACAAGGATGTGAGATCCTGGTGACCTCCCTGGGAAGTATGAGACAAGGGCAGCTTTACAAATCTGTGGTGACCCAGCTGCCACAGATGTGGCTCTTCTTTTGGGCTTTGAACACAGTTTTAGCAGTGCTATGGGCTTTGGCAGACAGGACAGCTCCTTCCCTGTATGGATGAGCCAAGGTCAAAGAAAAGAAAGGTTTGCACCAGTAGTGAAGTGTAGGACCTGCCACAAGAACTAACAGCCAATATGGACTGGGCCACGTGCCAGCCAGGCAAGGCCAAGTGAGGAAGGTTGCATTTGATGCAGCAGAAAAGGAGACAAAAAGACAGGCACAAAAAAATTCCTGAGGCCTAAACAGAAATTTGAGACTATGACATTGTCTTCTAGGATTTACTGTAATGGACCAAGCTGGATTTGTCTTTAACTTCCTAAAGCTGGTATCCTAGGGTAAATTAGTGATGTGCATCTAATAGTTCTGGAAGTCTTGGGTGCTAATGGACAACTCAAAAAGGAGCAATAGGATCAGCTCAATAAAGCCTAAAAGACAAAATATATTTGCAGCATGTATTTAATGTATTAAAAAGGAGGAAATAGCATTTGCTGGCCTGGTAAGGAGAAGAAAGCAGTTGCTAGAATACTAGAGGACAAGAGCTTGCACACAATTTTTTTTTTCTGTGAACAGAAATGAGAGAGGAAAAAGAGCTTAAGGGAAAAGAGAGTGAAGCCTTCAAAGCTTCATTCCTCCATGTCCTTAGCTTTCCTGAGAATTTTTTTCTTTCTGTATTTGATTTAGATTATTAAGTCCCTAGGGCAGCAGTGGTCTTTAATTTGAGTCTTCTTCAGTGCTGGCCAAATCATGATGCTTAATGAGAAAATAAAGTGTGGATAAATTCATATAAAGGTTTCTTTTGTGCAGTCTGGCATTTAATAGATGACACCAGTTAAGACTGACAGGATCAGCTTCAAGGGAAGAGCATGAGAGCCCTTCCACTGCCTTCAAACAAGGGAGGTTCTGGTTCATGTTGCAAACAATTCTTTGAAATTAAGAGCATGCAGTTGGGTACTGTACACACAGACATTTCTGCATATTGCATATGGCAATTTCACACCAGACAAACTGCAGGCACAGTCGGGAAAGCTGCTGCCTCTTGGTGGACCCCAGGGCTCCACGTGGGTGCAGAAGCCGGCCATGCAAAGCAGCTTGCTGGATTAAGGCATAATTCATTGCTGTGGTACAGCTTACTCACTCTAAAGGGCTTTATTCACAGCAGGGATGATTGAGGTGCCGGGAGGCACAAGCCAAGTCGAAATAGATTTGTCAGGCTTATTTCATGCTTTGTTGTGGTGGCTGCATTTTAGATAGATAGTGAAAATTATGTTATTCCTAAGATTCAGATTACAGTATTGCCTAGAGATTATTAAAAAGTGGAGATTCGGCTGTAAATGTCGGGTCCAAAATTCTGTGAAAACACCAACAGTCTGCAATCTCAGTCATCTGCAAGCTAAAGAATGGTAAAGATTTATGCACCATTTGGTTTGCCAACTTCAGCAAGCTCTGGCATATTTAGAAGAATATAGAGGCTGAGAAACAGACTTGCTTATGTGGCTTTGGGTATGTTCTCTTTCTTATCCTATTCTGTTTAAAATAGTAAGTGCCATCTTTTCATTTCTGCTTTAGCCTTCAGGAATTTAGGTTGTTCTTTTTGTTTTGAGTTGTTTAAGAAAAGGTAGACTTGCGGGTGGTAGCATATTTACTTTGTGACAAAGCTAAAAAAATGCTGCCGTGGCCATATTCCCCCATCTAACAAAAACAAACAGTCTGGAAGAGAATTCCCATATCAACACATTAGGAAATTAAACAAAAAAAACAAACCCTCTCCTTTTGCTGATAAAAATGGCATTCCCATTTTGTCACTGGAATTATACAAATAAAACTAGTAGTCTTACCTGTGTTCTAATGTATCTAAAATTAAGTACAAGTCCTTGTGAATTAATTCAGGGATTACAAAAAGGGACACTGTGACAGCACATTTCTTGTGGGCCATTTGGGTAAGTATCTGGTAGATGAGACTTCTCCCAGATGAAGCTGAGGGGGCTGTGCAGAGAAGACGGGGAGGTGGAAGGGAGAATAAGGCAGAGAGGAAGAGCCAGCCACGGTGTGAAAAGCCTTGAAACAGTGCAAATGGATTTGAACTTCTGGCTAAGAAAGCAAGCTGAATAAATGTCTGTCACAGGACCAACTTCTGCTTCTCTCCTCCCCCCCCCCNGAAATGAGAATGATATGCATATTTAGACAGAGATAGATAAATGGATACATACAGAGAGAGACATAAAATTGGGAAGAGTGGTTGAGGGAGAAGTAAGACACATCATATCAAAACATTATGCAGATAACAAGAAACAAGGAGTAGCAGAAACAATTAAAAAAATACCATGACACGATATGGAACTTTCCACTTTCAGTTGTATTTAAAAGCTTTATGAAAGAAACTTTAAATTAAACAACTACATTCTCTTCACGTCAAAACAATGTTCTTTGTTGGCAGACAATATCAATATTTAACACCCCCCCACACAGTTTTACATGTTTGAATCTACAGATGTCTAGTACAGGCATTAGAAATTAATAACTCAGGTGTAAGAGATAGCAAGTAGGCTAATTTTGAATTGTAGATGGGTAAGCAGAGGTACTGCTTGAAACATTGTGACATTTTACGAGGGACATCAGAAAGAGAAAGCAGCTTTCAATACTGATAGATGTAATAGCCATTTTCCACTCAGGGTAAACAAGGAATCAATGAGTTGCCCCCTTTTTAGTGTCAGCTGAAACAATGAAAAGCATGTGCCCAAGGACACAGATCTAAAGAGTGTAGGTCATCTGTTCCTGGGAGGGGTCCTGCCATCTGATACATGAATGAAGCAGGGTACTGAAGGCAATGAAGACTTGTATGTGCAAGAAAAGGGGCAGAAACACGAGAAAGAATGAGAAAGTCATCTGGATATAAACCTACTTGTCTTAGAAAAAACAATGCTGTAATTTTGAGAGATGTGATGTGCTGATTTACTACTTGGATCTATGCAGAAGTGGGGAGATCTTCTTCCCCACTTCCCCTTTCCTCCTTGCTCTTAGTCTTGCAGGCCCACTGTTCATGCTGGTGCTGGTCCTTTTGTCTCTCTGAATTGACGTAACTCACCAACCCAGCAGAAAACTAGTGCAGAAAAACGTAGATATGGATGGGTCATACATCTAGCACAGGCACTGGGTGCAGCTGCTGGTGAAAGGAGGAATGTATGAAGAGTGCCATGAGGTGGGCAATGAAGGACAAGAGAAGGAAGAGATGAGGCAAGATTCCTGTTTGGAGGAATGGAGCCATCCTACAGCTCAGCTGCCTGCGAAACCACAACTTGAAAGCACATAGAAGCAAAGCACAGTCAGGAATTAAGTTGGGAGGTTCTTCTCATACTTTATCCTTACTTTGGTAGTAGAAATAATCCTAATATACTAAATTCTTACTAATAAAAAGGTCAGAATTGGCACCACATGATGCTGCTGCTCTAATCCAGCTGCAGTCAGCCACCGTAGTTTGTAAACATGATTCAAGACGCAGACAGAGTATATTTGATCTGGAAAGATAAGAGTGTATGCTGCCTGGGGAAAGAGTTAGATGTACTTTGACACAGATAATACAATGCCATGACTTAGCCTTGACTGTCTTTTGCATACCCATCTCCCTGTGAGGAATATCTGAAGATGTCATTAAGGAGAACAAAGCAAAGCAAAAGTCTGAACTCCAGCCTTTGCATGCTAAATATTGTCCTGGATACACAGCGCGCCTGCATAGATTTCCTTTGAAATGGGAGCAGAGGTGCTTTTCTCAATCTGGGAGTGAGACAATAAAGTCCCACTCATAAGAAAAAACATTTAAAAATCCATAGTAGTAGTCTGGGAAACTGTAGCCTATGATAGCTTTATTAAAGTACTTTATCGTTTTCATGAAGAATGCTCAAATACTTTTAATGAAAGTTCCTACTAAAGTAAAACCTCCAGGGTCATACCAAATATGGTCAGAAATTGTCTAGGGAAATCTCTGTATTTTATCTTCCTTAGAGTCCATGATGTTTTCTACTTCAGTGAAATATCTGCAAATAATTCGGTCAACCTCTGTTGAATTTTAAGGTAGTTAGACCGAATTCTTGGAATACCTGGGCAATTTACAGACTTGGGTACAAGCTGTGCCATCAACTATTTTATCTTGAGTGCATATAAAATTACTACGATTTGCTTTGCGAATTTTTTATCTTCTTTAGAAAAAAGTCCTTAAATTATCTGTAGATCTTTAAGTACTTTAGGGTGATAGGATGATGCAGGTTTAGTTGGCTTTTCTGTTAGTCATTTTAGGTCAACAATTTCAAAGGACGCTGATGATGAGGTACAAAGCCTAAGGACAAAATTCAGTCCTGGTGCCATCTAATGCTCTAGAAAGAAAGACCAGATTTTGACTAAGTCAGCAGCAGAGCAGCCGCTGAATTGAAGGACTGCATTTTGCTTGCCTGGTGTCTCACAGAGTGACAGAAAGAAGCACTACTCTGCCAAGCTCTTGCCAGGAAATCAACTCTACCCAATGAGTCACCAAAATTAACTTATTGGAGCAGAGTACAACCATATCCCCAGTGTAAATTCGAACACATGCATTACACAGTTTTACTGGAGAGCAGCCTGCTGGGATGGTGCGCTGAGTTCACCGAGTTCTCACCCCATTGCACCGGAGAGAAAGGGGGAAGGTCACACCTCCACTTTTCCCCGGAGCTCTCCTGTATCCTTCCCCAAGGGTTTAACAATTGGTGGATTTCACCTCCACCCTGCCTGCATAGCATTTTGGGGATTTTCTTCACGAACATAAGGCCCAAACACTTCCTTTTCGCAAAACACCCCAAATTAAAATGGCAACCAGGGAAATGCTGGCATTGCACGGGGCGAGCCGAACCGCTTGAGCCAGCCGTGCCCCGGGAAGCGCAGCGCCAGCAGCGCGTCAGCCCAGGGCTCTTCCACGCACAGGAGCCAAGCCCGGGGCTAGGGGGGACGGGTCCCCGAGGGTCTCTGCCCCGAGGTCAGTGTGACACCGCCCGGGGCACGGCCAGGCACCGACTGTGCGGCAACCCCTCGGCTACCGAGCCCAGAGCCGGGACCCGCCGCCGGAGCCCCCCGCCCTCCCGCGCCGGGTCGGGCCAGGCAGCGGGCGGAGGGCGAGGCCCTGCTGCCACCACCTCCCCTCTTTCCGCCCGCCCTGTCAGGCACCGCCTCCTCCTCCTCCTCCTCTCCTCCTCCTCCTCAGCCGCCTGACAAGGGGACGGGGGCGGCAGCCGCGGCGAGGCAGCAGCAGGGGGTGGTAAGGTAGGGGACAGCCCGCGAAGCTCCGCCGGTCCGGGTTGCTTCTCGTCCTCGCTCTCCTGCGTGCGGGGCGCTGAGGACCGGCCATGGTGAAGGTGTCGTTCAACTCTGCCTTGGCGCAGAAGGAGGCGGCGAAGAAGGAGGAGGAGAACAGCCAGGTGCTGATCCTGCCGCCGGACGCCAAGGTGAGGGCGGCGGGGGGACCGACCCTGCGGGGCCGGCCCGGCGGCTCCGGGCGCTCCGCTGCTTTGCGCTGCGCTCGGCGGGGCTGCCCGGGGCGGGGAGCGCGGCGGGGACGCTGCCGTGCNCCATCGGCTCTCGCTTCTAAAATGGCTGACACGGAGCGAGCTTCTCGGCTCCGCTTCTGCCGGCTCCGGGGGTCTGTCTCTGTGGTGGTTCCGTTGTTCTGTTCGTTCGGTCGGGGGTCTTTGTTGGGGTTTTGTTCTGGAGGGTTTTTTTGTTATCCGCTACAGCGCGTGGACCGCGGCCGCCGCGGCTTTCAGGGCCGGCTGCGCGCCCGCTCCCGCAGCCCCCGNTGGGGCCGGCGGTGGGAGCTGGTTTGGTTTGTGTGGGGAGGCCGGGGCGCGCCTGCTGCTCCCCCCGCTGCCATCCATCCCCCGGCGGGCCCGGCCGGCTGCGGGCGAGCTCCCGGAGCCCGGATGCTCCAGGGCCAGGCAGCGCTTGCGGGGTGAAGTTGGGAGCTCGGCCGCGCTTGTGCCGCAGCGTGCTCGCAGAGCCTGGTGCTTGTGTGGTGCGGAGAACTTCGCCTCGCAACTTGGGCTGGCTGAAATGAAGGAACAAAGAGCTGCCTTCCCCTCCGCCCCAAAACAGCACCCAAACTCCAGGCGCTGCTGTCGCCTCCCCTCTGCAAACAGCGACGAAGAAAACAGCACCAGCGGCTTGTAAAGTTTTTGAAGTGCAAAACTGCTTAGAATATAAAGGTTTTGGGTTGCAGTTTCTCTGCTCTCGTAATCAAAACCAGTTTTTAATTCGGGGTAGTGTAGTTTGCTCTAAGCTCTTTCAAAAGGGAATGAAAACTTGAAAAATGGCCAGCTGCACATAAACAGTGTCTTGCTGTTTTCATTTGCTTTCACAGTCTCTTGTGCATCAGGCCTCTGAATTACCAGATTGACTCTTCACATGTGATAGTGTTTATTGATTTCCTAAATCTTTGTGGTGAATTTCTGCCTAGGAGGACAGCATCTGTTTGGTTTGTAGTGTGAAGTTCTGCCTTGGTGCCGGTTTTGCTGTGATTTTCATGGGGCCAGGTTCTGCACTTGCAGAATCCACTGGCATTTCACAGCCGAGAGGAACCAGGAAAGTGCTTCTAGTGCCATCTCCCTGATACAGCAGGTGGTTAAATTTAACACTTCTGCTGAGCATACTGCACTTTCAGATAAAACTCTAACCAGAGTATTTAAGTCTCTAGAACAGTGTGCCACAACAGATGAGACAGTATTGTCACTCAATTACCTACAATTATGAGAAATCCATTAGCTGCTCCATGTTCCTAGAGGAGTTCTATTCTCTAGGAAGTAGTGGCTTCCCCTAAGCTGTAGAATTCCTTCCTGACCCCAGGTTTGGTGGTCAGTTTGACACCAAGCACATAAGTAAGGCACAAGCTATACGTTCCAGAAAATGAGATTTTTCTTATTACCTTGGAATCCAGACATGCTGTGGATGATGTTTGTTTCCAGATAGCCTACCAAATTGGGCTTGTTTTTCGGCTGCTAAACAAACAAAATACATCTGGCTAATTGTACACTGGGGAGCAAATCCTCCTGACCCTGTCCAGATACTGACGGAAGCATGTCATTTGACTATGATTTCCTTAATGTGGGGCTGTAAATTCTAGCAGCTGAGGATGACATACAAGATCTGCCTTAACTTTGCTTTCCTTGCGAAGAAATGAGACTTGTAAACATTTATTAACCAGGTCAAAAGGCAGTCTGATATCACAGTAGCTACTTAAAAGTTCTTTCACTGCTATCAGGGGATGAACACGCCTGAACGAAGCTTGAAACACTCCTAAAATAGCTTGCTAGGAGGGGATGCTCAGTACAGATGAAAATTCCAAAAACAAATGCTCTTGAGGGACGAGTCTTTGACATTCTCCTTGACACATTTCTGTCTTTTGTCTGCAGAACTGCAAACCTGCACCTAACAGTGTGCAAAATTCTCTTGAGTAAGCTTTTCTTGAGCTTCCGTGTTTCAGAGCATCAATAAAAGCAGATCTGGTTCAGTAGCGTTGTCTGTAGTTTTTGGAGAACAGGCTGTGCAATCCATGCAGGATTAACAGTAGTGAAGCAAACAATGCCATGTAGCTCTAGAGGTGTTGTGATTCTTCACGTCTGGGAGCTTATTCTCAGATCTTGGGGTGGAGGGGGTGGGTGGAAAGGAGCTGAGGGCCCTTATAAAACTTGATACCTTTGAGGTAAGTGCAAGATCCACGCTTTGAACTTTGCCTTCTCGAATGCAACTGCATTAGAAACGGATCTTCCCCCGCCCCTCCGCAACTTCAGTTGCCTGTGCTGCTCTTTGGAGGAAAGGAGACAAAATAAACCACATCTGACAAATGCATTATTCATATCACGTCGTTGCTGGAAAACCCTTAGCTTCAAGTGAGGTTTGAAGGCAGTGTGGGAATGTATATTGAAAGAAAGAATTCTGGTACACTGAAAAAGGTCACATCTCCAAAACCGCATATATGGGACATTTGTTTTCTCTTCTCCTACATTGTTTCTGTAGGAAAATAAGTAGATCTGGATCATAAGTGTAAACAGGAAAAATATTACAACATTTTATGAAGCTTTCTTTTATGAACAAAGTCCTGGGAGGCATTCTGGACTGAAGGAAAAGCCATAAGAAGAGGATCAACAGAATTGCACTATCACAATTTTATTACCAAGGACTTAAAAGTATTTGAGCTAGAGACATTAGTAAACTAGCTGAGATTAATTAAGAAAGCCAAATACTCTGAAATGTCGAGAAAATAAAAATTCATGGAACGAGCTTTTGGGCTAATTCTTTGACAGTCTTCTGCTGCTTTTCCCAGCACAGTGCCTTGAAGACTGCCACTCTGTCATTGCAGGATTACAGTCAAATACATAATCTTCCAAGGACTTAGCAAAGAGCATTTGCAGCTAAAATATGCTGATGATACAGCATAGAAATACTCTAATCTTGCCAAAATTCACCCAGTAACCTCTGATGCAGATACCAATCGGAAATTAATCTGGGAAGGTAAGACAGGAAGAGGCAAGAAGAGAAGAGGATGCGTCACGGAAACAACGTCTTAAAAAAAAGGTTTTGCAGAAGGCAGTGGTCTTATGCTTTGGAGTATGTTACTTAAAAAGGAGTTGAAAAATCTAGAGTGCTAATCCTGTCTCTGCATAAATCACTGCTCAGTATTATGGCATGTAGTGAAAGTGTCTCCATAATTACTGTAGGCAGCCATTACAACTCTGTTTCTGTTGTTGGATTCTGTGCCATAATTCTTGGCCAAAATACAGAGTACTCCTAGTGAAGGGTCTTAGGCCACCCTTCATTTTCCATTTTGCTCATTGTCTTTACAATAGTGTGTTTTATGACCCAGTTTCCCAACAAACAAACAATGTGTGGTATTTTAGCATTTCTCCCTACAATAGACCTTTGGAAAGCCAAAGATGGTTCTGAGCATAGCTGAAGTCTTCAGACATTTTATAAAGGCCATTCAGCAGATTAAGCCCTCCCAAAAATCTTCGTGCCCTCAGTGACTTGAACTTTTGCTCCCTTCTGATAGGTTCAGTGGCAACCTTTTAAAACTGTTTTTTTTCTTTTTGGGGTGCTCAACACACATGTGCTTACCACATCCTGCTTGGTCCACAGAAGCTGTGGATTCACACATATGTGTTGTGGCTGACCATTGGATAACTGCAGGGAGTTCAGTTTGAAAGTGTAAATGTTAAGAATTTTAAAAGCAGCACCTTTCTGCATTTATTCCTTATAAGAACAGTAACACTCTGACCTTTAAAATTATCCTTATTTTTTCACTTTAGCTTAATCTTGCCAAAAGCATACTAAAATAGACATTTTTAACACAGAGTGAAGGGATCCACCTAGGAAATAGTGTTGTGCAACAACTAATGAAGACTATTTTGCTGTGTAGAAAAACCTTCAGATTTTGTGTAATTTGTGTTAAATGTTTCTGAAAAAAAGACATTAACTTTATAAGTTTTTTAAAAATATGTATAGATAGATATAGATATATAAAAGTTACTGTGTCCACTAAAAAATAGTCATTTGCTTATTGTTTTGGTGTCATGAAAGCAGGTTTTCCCACTTCATGGAACATTGGAACATCTCTTTAGCTGGGTGGTTTAGGATTGTTTTTGTTTGTTTTTCTTTCAGGATTTTTCATATTCCCTTAATAGGCTTTCTCCAGCCAAGTTTCTATGGGCCTTACACCAGATGCTGTTGGGGAAAGAGCAGTCTTTGTATTTTCCTCTATTTTCTGTGATGCAACTAGGTCATTAAACCAACCGGCTTCTGCTATCTGTCAGGGCATTGTGGAGATTAAGACATGATTATTTAAAAGAGGACCAGAAGTAAAAAATCCTAACAAAGTAAATTCTCTCCCTGATGCAGCTAAAATTTTAATGAAAATCTACTAAACCATAGATGAAAATTCTCCAGTTTCAGGCACAAAGAGTACTCAGGGCTCATTCTGTTATTTTATTTGACTTAATGAGTACCCAAAAAACATAAATTAGTGTAAACTGAGTTTTATTGAACAAAATTTGTGTAATGAGGGATTTCTCCAAAGAAAAGAAGCCTTGTGGCTGATATCTTCCCTTCATCCTTTTACATTATGAATTTGTGCTACTGGTTAAGTAGTGCATCTTCCTGAAAATAGATAATGTGGTCTTGAGTTTTTTGGCTTCTAAAGTTATTCCTTAAAGGCTGCCAGCAATTGAGACAATACTAAAAAACAAAGACCTCTAAAAATTTGTGGTGCTCCTCTGACAATCTCTTGCTATTTTTAAGTGAGTTTAGGGATTTGGAATTACCAAGCTGAAAATGTGATTTGGAGGAGCTTGTGTCACCCCCAGCAATGGACATGAACCTGTGGGACAGAGGAGTTCTATCAGTGCTCCATATCTCACTTCCTTTTCTGTCTCTCACAGCTTCCTGACCTGAATAACAAATACAAAGCTTTGGTTGAGAAATGCAACCATTTCCCAGAAGAATGATATTAAATGTTTCAAACAGGATGTATTCTGCCAGACTTTTGTGATAGCTGCTTCGTGAGCTGTTTGTATCATTCACGTTTTTGGCTGACTGAGCAAGAGCTGATGGCTGTACCATACAGCTTGTGAGAGCTCAGTGCAGGGATGGCTGCAGAGACAATGTGAATACTTCCTGCAGTTCTAAACAGTTGCTCTTCAATTTCCCAGACTTTCACTTGGCTGAGACCCCTTGCCCTAAAAATGTACTTGGAGAACCTTTTCCCCTTAATATCATCATATGGAAAAGTCTTTAATTAGATGGTGCTTTCTTTAGTGCAGTATCTAGAAAAACTATCCTGCACTGCAATGTATCTTTACAGTAAATGCCAGAAGTACTTCTCTTATGTTCACTCCTGTCTTTCTGTGCTGCAATACACTTTTTGATAAGCTTCAAGAAACTAGTTTAAATATTAAGATTGCATGGTAGTATGAAGAATACCACTTAAACATAGGCTGTTTAAATGAAAGTTTTGTTCAATGGGAAAGATCAAGTTAAATTAGTTAATTTCTGAAGATGTGGATCAAAATGAAATGCTGAGCTTTCCTGTGAAAATCATTTGAAAGAAAATTTTCTTGGAATCAGCAGTATTTTCAAGGGAAATCGTTTTGACTCATTCAATTATAATGAATATTTAATCCAACATGTGAACATCTATTTGAATAAAAGTTTAATTTCAAAATATAATGTGTTTATACTTCTTTTACGTATTTTAATGAAATGTCTGCAGTTGCAAATGTACCCTAACAGTTGTGTTTTTGTAGACTATTTTCTATTTTCAAATATATTCTTTGTTATTTGTGTAGGTTTTTTTTCCCTTTTTTTTATTTTTCTTACTAGCATTTTAGTAAATGTTGATGCTAATAGTCTTTGGGCGGGGAGGTGTATGTAAGAATGGTAATCATACTTACCTTCAGTAATGTTTTTAGTTAACTCTTCTGCAGTTGTGATTTTGGAATATCTGTCAGCTTTATATGTATTTTCTGTCCAGTAGCCAGTAGCTACAGGCATCAGATAGCTTTTCATCAAAAGAAAACAGCCCTCTCTGTGACTCTCAGAAAATACCTTCAGAAGCAAATACTGCATTTTTAAGTCCTAGTAATTTTAAATGTTCTTTATTCTGTACTTCCAAAAACATTATGACATTTTTAAAACATAACTACAGCTGGGATAAGTAATTATGTGTTTTGTTACTTATTGCACAGATTCCTTTTTTTTCCCCTATTTTTTTCTCCCCATCCTCCCCTTATGCTATGATTGACAAAGGTTAGCATTATCTGCTTTTAGTCTCCTGATCTGTATGAATAATACAACATTCATTTTCTTACTATTTATGTACTGCTTTTTATCCTCAGTGGAAATTACTTTGCATCTACAGATGAAAAGCATGCTAATTTATAAAATTCAGATATCTGTCCTAATTTTACAGATGTGGTAAACCAAAGGAATGGGATAATTAATAAGATTGAGCTCTGCAATGAAGTCAGAAATGGTTTTGTGGCAGACATCATGTCACCTAGGTAGGGTTTGGACAATGGACATACAGAAAAGCACTAGGTCCTTCCTGAGTGATCCATGTGTCATCTACAAGCAAGGGTCCTCCATGCAAAATTCATCATGACAAAATGCCAAAGTCATATTTGCCCAACAGTTATTATAGAGATCCTGGAAAAAAAGAAAATGGTATCTTTTTTGTCCTTTCTGTGTGGTGTCATTGTGTGTGTGTGTGTACACAAATACTTTTCTAAGGTTTATATATTATTAAGTATGCAATACATGTAATTTCATATATATATATATATAGACATAAAAATAAAGCCCACAGGCATTTTAAGAGTAGAGTTCCTTGAATGGGAGCTCTTGGTCAATTTGTGGTTGTCTTTGTGCTAGGGTTCAGCAAACTCCTGCTTTGATAGCAGCTTTCTGTTCTTTTGTGGGTAGAACGAAATGGTGGAATGCCTGTGAAAAAAGAGCACACTGGGAAGATCATAACTGGGAGGGGTCAGTGATCTCTGGGGTGGATCTCACATAGTTGCTGAATCACTAAGGCATGTTTATTTATTTATTTTAAAAGATAAAGCCTACGCAGAAATAGAAAACCCTTGCATTTACACGATTGAAAATGCAGCAGCCTTTGCAGGGTGTGAGGCCAAAGACTCTCAGAGGCTGCTGCACAGTGCAGTGAGTTGTCTTGCCTTAGGTTTGCAGTTCTGGGAAGCTCTTGGTGAGGTGTTTGAACGCTGGCCAGGTCTCTGATCCTGCAGGGTGTGATTCTGCCAGGTGCTGGGCACTGGAGTGTGTGCTCCACTTCAGAGTTTGAATAGTCTAATTGCACTGAAGCCCTTTAGTTTGTTACAACAGTTTTGTCTAGAAAGAGGGCCTAATTAAACATCAGCCTTCCAAGGTCAGCTCTCCTGTGCTGATACTCATAACTGCTACAATTAAATGCTATTCTGTATTTGCATATAGAATGGTTTCCACTCAGAGAACTCTGCTTGCTGTACAGGTACTATGCATTCTAATTCCCTAATACGTGTATTAGCAGAGTGTATGTGTTTGAGGACAGGGCTGCCATCCACAAGAGCCTCAAAAGGCTACAGTAATGGGTTGAACAAAATCTCATGAGTTTCAGAAATAGCAAATGCCAAGTCCTGTACCTGGAGCAGACTCATCCTAGCCATCAGGATACACAGGGAACCACCTGGCTGAGAAGCTGCTCTACTTGAAAAAGACCCAGGGCTTCTGGTGAACAGTTAACTGGACACTAGTCAGTGGCATCACTGAAGGCTGAGAGCTGTCTGATCCAAAAAAAGACAGTCACAAATGGGTGCGAGTCCAGCAGGGGCCACCACCATAGTCAGAGGCTGGAGGTTATGTTCTGTGAGGAGTGGCCACAGGACTGGGGTTGTTCAACCCAGAGCTGAAACTGCTGTAGGGGGACTTCACAGCAGCCTCCCGGTGCCTGGGGAGGTGACTGAAAAGATGGTGGTTATAAATTTGAAACGGAGAGCTTCTAACTGATAGAAGCAAAATATTTTTCAGTCTTGAGGGGAACTGAATGCTGCTGAGGAAATTACCTGGAGAAGCTTTGAAGTGTCAGTCTTGGTGGTTTTCAAACCTTGACTGGTCAAGAGCCCTGAGCAACCTAGACAGGCTTCAGAGTCTACCCTCCTTTGAAGCAGGACTGCAGACCTTAAAATGGGTTTTGTGATGCTGGATTCTACTTTTGAGAGAAACTGAGACACAGCCTTTGTAACTTGCTTGAGATGACATACCATCTGTGGCTGCGCTGGGAATAGAGTTATTAAATTCCGAGGCTCAGTGGTGCATATGTGCATGCTAATGAGATCTCTTGGGTGAAAGAGCCAACGCCACTTGGGAGAGTAGCCTTGAGAGAAATCTAGGTTAAATTCACATAGCGTTCCATCATACTGATGTCTGAGAATCAGGCAGTCATAGGAAAAAGGCAGTTTCAGATATAAGAACTGAGCTGAGTAAGGGAGAAACAGGGACTGGAACAATCAAGGTCAAAGAGATAATTTAGTATTGATCCATTTTAAGTGGAATAGGAACCTTCTAAGTTCCTGTTTTCAAACACTGATCTAATTCAGGATAAAGATGAAAGAAAAACTTCATTAAAGTTATAGATTGATTTAGTGTAGTGTTTGTAAGTATGGTAGAATGTAAGTCAGTTGTAAGTCAAAAAATACAGGTGGGTAAAGGGTTTATTTTGGCAATGTTTAAAATGAAGCATTTTTCAAAATTGGACAGTTTAATGCAATACTGTGTTTGGTATGCTGTAGCTATAAAGGGTGTGGTGATTTTGTTTTCTGAAAGCGAAATGCATTCTGATGAATGTCCCATATGACTTCGTAGGTTTGAGGGATTTTGTTTAAAAAATTAATGCCTCTTGCCAGATATCCATGCAAGCTTTCCCACCTTCATGTTTTGGTCTATGACTTATAAACTTGCACTAGAACACTTCTCTTTAAATATGTGACAAAATTAAGCATAGAATGCAGAACAAATTTCCATCATTCCAGTTTATGAAAATGTATAGCTAAATTAAGCAACATTAATATATTTTCTAAATAAAACTGATTTCCACCACGAGCATCCAGACATTTAGAGGCAAGACATTTCCAAATGTTGAAGTTCTTGTGGCAGGGAGTGGAGAGAAGGCAGAGGAATCATAAAACTCGGAAGCAAAGGAAGTAAAGGATGTATGAAGCTTTATTGCTTGATTAGCACAGACCCAGCACTCCTGGAAGATTTTTTTTTCTTTAATGAAGCAAGTGGTTAGAGCTCTTTGTTAATCCTCACCCTGCATAGTATTAGTATTCCTTAAAAACTGTAGATGTGTGTCCCAGAATGGCTGGCATTGGAGGTCATCAGGGCCAGTTCCCCTGCACTAGCAGGACCACCACCAAGGATGGAAGACCCCACAACCCTTCTGCGCAAGCTGTGCCAGTGTTTGGGGTCATGCAGTAAAAGAAGTGTTTCCTTGTGCTCAGTAGGAGTTTAAGATGGCATTAAGATCCTTTGGTGCTAATATCTGTGCAGAAAAAGACCCAGGAGGGCAGTGCTTGCCCTGAGTGTTGGCAGTGGAAAGGCAGGCTGAGAGGCACAGCGGTGGCTGTGCTGGTTGATGTGGCAGGGCAAAGTCCAGAGCACTTCTGTGGCTGTAGCCCAGCTCCTCTTCACCAGAGCGTGCTGGTTTATCTTGGGGCCACGGTGAAGGGAGGAAATGAAAATGAGGTGTGCCTGGTTACTCTGCGCCTGGCAGATACCACAGAACTCTGCTTTGGGTGGGGAAAGATACAGGGGCATTGACACAGGACAAGTGGCCAGAGAAGGAAGCTGGTAGATCTTGGAACTGGACAGAGACGAGGAACAATCTGAGGAACACAGTTCAAAGAAAACAGTCAAATGCAGTGTATGGTTAGTTTTACACTTGCAGTAGACAGCCTGAGATGAGGATATAGCCAAAAGTGCAGGTGAATCACCTGATAAAAAAGTTATTGCCTGGTCTAAAAATACAACTTTCAGGCCATTTCAGTACCCTGTCACTTCCTAGTCCATGTAAGACCAGAACTAACAATGATTCATCTTAGTACTACTCCAAAATTTAACCGAAACAGCAATTTGAATAGTTACAAGCTTTTTCATTCTTTACCCATCCTCTTTAATTGTTGACTGCCATCAGGTTTTGCAGTCTCTTATGTCAGAAATGAAAGCAGTGTTTAGGTAAATCAAGATTACTCATGTTGGTTAGGAGTTGCTGGATTCCTCTTCAGGACATGATTCTTTTGTTGTCCCTCTATCACAAAGCTGTGGATGGACTACTGATTCCTGTCCGTAACAGTTGTAATTTTCCTTTACTTCCTGCAGAAAATTTGAACTCTTCGTTTTCCAACATGTTTTATTTCCTACTCCCCTACTCTTGCCTGTTTTCCAGTTTTTGTTCTCTCTTCACTGCTGTCTCTCCCAACACATGCTGCTGCAGCTACCTTCCTACCCACCAGCACTCATTCCCCATTTAAGATGATCTTGAGCTGGCTGCTTATACTGATTGTTTTTATTCTGTTATAGTTAAAATGTTTGAACAATGAAATGAGTCATTTGACAGACACCTTATGTTTTAATGAAACTCCCCCATTATTCGTCAAAGATAACATTCAACCAATTAAAGCAACCTTGGACTTTGAACTTGTAAAGCTCCTGGAAATTAGTTTCTTCTTACTTCTGGATTTCCTTGTGCTGTCTACAAGATTTTGTATTTACAATATTTCAAAGACCATATACAGATACAAGAAATAGGAGAGGTTAATAGTACCAACTGCCCAGTAGATAATTCTAATTGATTAATTTCCTTGGTTATTCAGGCTACGTGACTACAAGGAACAGCAACACAGCTAAGGTCATGTTTTCATACTGTGTTTTAGGCAGAGGGCCTTTGGTCAGATGGACAATTCCCTGTCTGTTGTGACAGAAGAACTGTTAGTGCTGGCACTGGAGGGTTGCGATGTTCAGATATCAACTACATCTAAACAGCCATAGCTTGTTTTCTGGACAAGCGAGAAATCCCTGAAGCATCTATTGTACATAGAATGTTTTTTTTCAACTGGCAAGTCAAAAGATGATTATACTTAAAATTTAAATATAATTTTATTAGTAAGCATAAAATTGCTGTTTTAGAGGCAGATCAGTATGATCGCCTTCCAGATTCACAGCATCTGCCAAGTGAGGAGTCTTGCAAAAGCCTGCCTTAATTTCCCATCTGCAACAAGTAATAAATAGAATACCAGACTTGGAGCAGTCTTCAGGCAGGAATACCATTGAAGGAATGCAGAGCTCTTTCTAAATTAAGTTCGTTTTAAATTTACTTTATTTTGTGAGGATTTTCTACAGATGTCAGATTTACAAGTCAGAGCAGGCGAGCCTGACCCAACAGAATTCGGCTTTTACAACCGTTGATCAGTATTTTATTAAAAGATATTTTAGCTTCTCTAGTTAAAAATACTTCAAGGGAGTCATCATCAACTTCCCTTCTTCCCGTTCCACTGACTATTGGTCAATATTTGCCTTCTGGAAACTCAGTGTGTCCCACTGTGTTCTGTCCATCCATGTGAGCTAAGTGGCACACAGAGGACCTTGGAGGAAAACTGTTCTGAGCAGCTTCCAGCCAGCTCTACCCACGTTAACTGTAAGCTTTTATAAATGTGTTTGTGTATACGTATTAGATGTTATTCTCACTTGCATAATTATGGACGTTTTCTGTATTATGCTGCAGACATTTTTAGTAATGTTTGTAATACTCAGTAATGCTCTGCATCTGTTTTCTCTGTGGATCAAAGACTGTTCATTCTGGAAGACATTTCCCCCTCCCAAAATTATTTTTATTGCTATCGTATCTATTTTTAAATTTGGGACATTATCTTTTGCATAGCTGTCCAGCAGTCATACAGTATTCTGGACTTCACACAGCATGTTGTCTGGTTTGGATAGATGTTTTCTTAATTTCTGCAAAGGAACAAAGTCTGATAATCTTCTCACTCATTTTAATATGAACTAGACATATGTCTTGCAAGTTTATGGACTGCTTTATTTTTATAATGTTATAATGTTAAAGCAATTATATTCCACTATGTACAAAAAGCCACAAGGGGAAAATCTAAGTAATTATCAAGTCTAATTGTACACATTTGTGGCTCAGTATTGGAACTTCTTAGAATACATTTGTGATATTACCCCAAACATGAATATTAAAAAACAAAAAATGGTTGCATTAAAATTGAACTAAGAGCAAGAGAATATATGGCCACTAGCCATTAATAACTGCTATCATTTGCAGGTTTATGGGGTTGTTGTTAACTTCTTTTTTTTTCATTTACTGCAGAGCAATTAATACTAATGGTCGTGAAGATATTCTTGTGAAGATCTCTCTGTAGTTGAGAAGTGTTCTGGTAAATAGTTTGTGGTTTTATGTGCCCATTGCAGAAGTGTTCCATGGTTTTAGTAAGAAGGCAGAGAGCAGCTTTACATTCACTGCTGTGGTCACCAATGAAAGGACCTGTTCTGAAAACTGCAGTCACTTTTTCACTTCTTTGTGGGAAGATTCTAGATTTGAATCTTGCTAGTCTCAAATAGTGGAGAATTTAATGATTTTTTTCTGTCTGAAAGGAAAATTGTTACTGCAGAGCTTGAAGCTATTCAGGTTGGGAAGTTCTGAACCATTTAATTTAAACACTGTAGAATTTACTGTACAAGTGGCAGAGAGATGCTTCTGTTTTGTGTCTTATCCATGGGAAATAGGCTAATCAAATGTTTTCCAATTAGAACAATCAGCTCATCAAGGGAAACATGCCAGTTTTGGGCCTGCATCCAGTTCCTCCTAAGGCATTTTGCATCAGAGATGAATTTTATGGCAACTTCTTAAGGCTGAGGATTCTCAAGGGAGTTGAAACTACAGGGGGCAGGGTTGAAGCAGAAGAGAGGAAAGAAAGGGACCAGGACAGTATTGATTATTTATTACTGCTCACAGAAGTAAAGAGGCGTGTTTTTAGAGGTCAGTCTTCACCTCAAGTACATGATGCTTTCTTTTATGAGATACCTCTGGCAGTGGAAAGCTGGCCTAGAGAAAAATTAGTCATTGAGGCTCAGTCTCATGTTGTGCTCTGGCTTCAGAAGTCAGTGCTGCTGCAGGGGAACAAAGTGCAGTTGTAACCATGTGGGGAGAATCGCTAATTCAGCACTGTCCCTCTTAGTGGGGATTTGCTTTCACTTAATGGGTTTTTTTTTTCAGACCATGAGTCACCTGGAAGGAGATTGAGCATCCATTGCACTTTCTTCTTTTGCAGTGTGGAGGGTCAGATTTATATAGCAAGGGACAAATTATTCTTTTGGGTCAATACAACCCAAACTAAGCTGTCATGGCAACAATACAGAAGCTTAGAGAGCTTAGCCATGGGTCAGCTACATATATAATTTGGCTTCAGTAAGTTATTTATAATGTTTTTATTTAAGCTTTTTTTAAAAACTGCTTGTTAATATACTTAGTTTTCAGGCTAGGAGGTCAATTCTTTGTTCTCTTTCAATAGCATAAAATCTTTTCAGTGTTGTCAGTTTCAGGTTCTGCCTGTGCTAAGGTGCTGTGTTTTCATTCTTTCTCCTAAACAGGAGCCCAGACTGGGCTTGAGCCCTTGCTCTAAATTTGATGGGCTGTTTTTAATAGTCTGGGGACAAATCAATGGTAGGCACCACAAGGGACACCTTCAGAAATAATGATAGCCTTTAGCTGGTGTTAAAGGATAAAAGAGATGTATTAAAACCTGTTGTTTACGTTTGTCATCTCATATATCAAAGCAAAATTATTTAAGATGGAATACTGATAAACTTGTCCTTCAGGTTCCTCTTAGCATAGTAAAAGTGTAAAAGTTACTTTCTTTTCTTCTGATTATTTTTGTGGCTTGTGGAAAATTGATCTGACATTAACCTCCATTTCCCGGTAGGTGTTCATACTCTGTATGCCTTCCTCTCCCAGATGCATGTTTTCTTAGTCTTTCCAGACTTAAAAAATAATGGGAAAAAAATGGAAGAGGCGGTTTCTTCACTAATGGAGAATTCTGGTTGAAGGGGGGCATGAAAGCAGCACTAGGAAAGAATAAAGATACTCTTTATATTCTTCACTAGGGAATATTTTGCTTTTGTATCCCAAAGGTAGTTTGCGATCCCTTTTTCTGGCATTAACTTGAAATGGTTTAACTGACAACTATTTTAAAAAGTTTCAATCAGGTGTCCTGTATGCTTTGAAATATCTAGGGAAATAGTTACCTAATGATACAGGGCAACATAAAAATAAAAATCCTTGGTTTACCTAGTTTAGATTTATAATTGAGATGATTTATAGAAGAATCCACAGTGACTCTCAGCCTGACCTGAGTTAATTAGATTAGCATGGCTATTATGTCCTATTCTCAGTCTTTGCAAAGAGCCAGGTTAAAAATCAGGCAGCTAGTAATCCTGTAATTTTTTACACTGAATTCCTTAATTAATTGATATTCTAAAAGTGTTGAAAAGTTGTTTCTTGTCTTTACATTGTGTCTTTTCGGTCCACAACAAATATTTTGCTGATTTCACTTTGCCTTGTAATGTATCCTAGGGATGTTGGTTTGAAGGGGCCTCTGGAAGTCATCTGCTGCAGCCTCCCTTTAGAAACAGGACGGTTGCCAAAGCAGGATTAGCCATGGCTTTCTCTAGTTGATTCTTGAAAACCTCCAAAGATGGAGATTTTGCTAGCTGATTTACTGTGGTATTTAGCAAGGTAAAGTAAGATCAAATGTGTGAAATATCTTCAGTTTGTCTCTTAAATATTTCTGAATCAGATTTTGGCAGCTGTTGCCTGGCAAAGAAGTTGCATTGCCACTCCTGTATGAAAGGTAATTGCAGTGTACTGTAAAGGTGGGTTTCACATCACTTAATTTTAGCTGCATATGAATTAGGTACTTACTTTGTTAACCAAGGAATTTAATTTCCCTCTAGAATCAGTGAAAAGAAGTACGTCCCTCCAAAATGCTACTCACCCTTCTTTGGGATGGCTGAGTCATTCCCAGGAAGTGCCACTTTCTCCCACCATTTACAGGGAGGCTCCCCTTTCCATTTGGTGTCAGACTTGCTTCAGCCAGTTAAGGGGAATTCCTTCCTAACTGGGCCAAGGCTGCTGGGTACTACACCCACACTTTTGTTCAAATTGGGTATCATCTTAATTAGCAAATGCAGCAGAAAGACCCAACACATCAGGCAGAACATTGACTTGCAACTATAGCTGTCAAAGCCTTCTCAAACACTTCCGTCCTCTTCCTCAGTTTCTCAGTTTTCTGGTTTGGTGGTTTTTTGTTCATTCAGTCACAGTGATTTTGCCCTGGTCGTCATTCTATGTTATTATTTTGTGGTTGCAAAGAGGTAATGAATTTCTTTGTATTTATTTGAATTCATATGTTTTCCCAGGGTTATCCTGGCTTGGTACAGGGTAGCTCCAAGTTGGATTTTTTTTTTCTTATTATTCTTTTTTACTTTGTATATGTGTTATGCAAACACTTGGGGGAGGAGGAAGGAGCATTGTAATGTGGCTGATAGAGGAAAGATTTTGCAAGCAGCAGTTTATTGCTTAGGATGCCTGTGGGGACTGCATGGTTATGCAAACTAATGCCCTAAAGGGGAAACATCCTGTCATTCCTTCAGTATTACATGAGCAGCAGATAGAGGCATGGCAAATGCTGTCTTAGAGCAGAAAACTTCCTTAACAACAACTTACAAAGCACCTTTATATTTTTTTTCATTCCCACCCTCTCTATTCTGCCAGCCTAGTTGAGGTAAAGGCTGTTTTGTTCTGATGGAACGACATAGGAAAGGATGTATTTTGCTGGTCTTACTACCTTTGATCTTTCATTGTCTCTTTGGGTTCACTTATATTGCATATACTAAGGTAAAAAAGAACCTGACCTTTCTGAGTTGACTTCCTTCTCTGCTGTTGCTGCATGGAGGTTGCCTGAGAATGCCTGTTTTTCTCTCTCCAACCTGGGAAGTGTCTCACTGTGTATTTTTAGGTATCTCAGAAGACTTTGTTGTATTTTTCTCTGATGTCTGCTGATTTAGTCAGTGATGATGGTGTTAAAATTAGAAGTTTTACTAAACCGCAGCTTAAATAGACTTGTTTTAAATTTTATCAAATAAGGTAAGTTTCTAAACACTTGTGCTGTTCAAGTGTGTACGGCCATTTCTGGTGGCTGCAGTGTTTGTATGTGCTGGCCCTGAAGTCTCTGCTCTCTTTCCCGCCTTGGGAGCAGTGTGTTGAGGGTCCCTCTCTGATGCCTTGCAGGATCCTGAGGATGCTGTGCCTGTTGGACAGAGAAGGGCCTGGTGCTGGTGCATGTGCTTTGGGTTGGCCTTTATGCTGGCTGGTGTGTTCCTGGGTGGTGCCTATCTGTACAAATATTTTGCATTCCAGGTAAGTCACATACCCGTTATGAGAGGGCTGTTTTTCTCTGCGGGAATAGGAGCAACAGACTGTTCTTTTTGTGTTACATTTGGAAGAGGAGGAATAGACTAAACCAAAGAAAGTAAACTATTTTTTCTTTCCAAAACTTCATGTTTTCTAAAGGCCAGAGTTTTGCCTTCTCTCAAGTTGCCTATCAGCAGAGGAAGGCAGAAGTGAAGCTGGCCAATACAAGAGAGCAGCACTTTTGAAAACTTCACTTTGCAAAGAAAACATTGTATCTAAATAGGACTTGGGTTTAGGAACCCCAGCGGTGTTCCAGATTTTTATCTGCTCTCTTTTCTGTTTTGCAGTGCCAGACACTGGTGGTGGATTAACCCCTTGAAAGCCTCGTTGTTTGATCCCAGGTTTCCTAACCCATGAGGCACTGCTAATGTACAGGGAAGGGACTGCTTGTGAAAGCAGCACAGCAATTCTCCCCTTCCCTAAGCCTCCACATGGATAAGAAACATGGGCCCTGCAGGGGACTCGGGAAAAGCACAGTCAGTGTGGTTTAAACATGCTCTGTCAGGTCTAATCCACACTGACAAGATTAGACCTCTAACAAAATGTATTTTCAGTCTTTTAACAAATGGCACTGCTGCAAGAGGAGCTCTGTGAAAGCAGCAGCGCCAGGGAAATGGAGCTTTTACCTGAAACATGGGAGATCTCAGTTAAATATTGTCTCCCTTGGGGGGAGTTGTCACTGGGCAGTGCTGGATGTGCTGGGCTGTTGCCCAAGTGGGGCGAGCACACCCTCCCTGCTTCAGGAACTGCTGGGGTTGCAAGATCACAGAGCCAGAAAGCGAGAGGGTAAGCAAAACATGAATCTCTCTAGCCCACTGGTTAGTGCACCTAATTATAAGGTAAAAATTCATGTTCTTGTCCCTGATAGCGGGTCTTGCTTTTCCCCCATTTTAGTAGCTGCTAATGTGGAAAGCCAAGTGATTAAACTTGAGACATTCGAGCTGAATTTGCAGTTTGTAGTCGATTTGGCTGTCACATTAACCAAATTTACAGGGGAGCTGTAGTGTTGCAAACTATGGTGCTTAAACAACAGCTTATCCCGATTAACGAGCTGAGGAGCTGAAGGTTGCATTTCTAATGCACATTTCACCCCTGCTTAGCACCGAGTGCTCCACCTTTCACCTGCCAGAGAGATGAAACGGAAAGTGCCATTTAATTCAAACCTGTGCTGCTTGTTTGTGAGTCAGGTCTGCTTAAAGGAAACACTCAGGAATTGAGCTGCACTGAAGACACGTTTTCAGTGTAAAACTTTAAATTGATGGCATGTGCATATGCAGAGTTCTATACTTCTAAAACTATCTGGTGTGTAAATTTGGTACATCACTTCTTCTGACTCAGAACTATATTTTACACTTCACTTAGGTAGCCTGCCATGTGTACTGTGGCAAAAGGACGCAAATTAGTTATTTCAATTTCTCTTTTTACCTTTTTGTCTCTTAAAACGGTTCAAAAATTATTTTAAAAACTGACTTTCCAAACACTTGAAGTCTTGTAAAACTAAGCAGATTAATTCACAGAATAATTGAGTTTGGAAGGAAAGTCTTGATGTCATCTAGTCCAACCCTCTGCTGCAAGCAGGATCAAATTTAGAGTTAGACTTGCTTTTTAAAGGTGATTTGGATGACCAGTTTTAATGTTTTTTAATAATACTTTTGACTACAGTTAGATCATAATTTAATAATAATAATAATAATATGCATGCATGTCGATATCGGAACTTCATTGTATTTCTAAAAATACACGGAAGATTGGATTTTAAGAACCTGCTTATGAGATCGTGTTTTTCTTGAATTCAAGGGAAGAACTCCCTCTGGGTTGAGTGTAATTGAGGTTTTAGCCATGGTCGTGTTGTAGATAGCAACTGACTCCTGGTTTGGTGGACAAATCAAATTAAAGGTGAAAAATTTCATTTAGTCTGACGAGTTTTTCTGAGAATATTACTTTAAAACTTCTACATTACTGATCTTTTTGTTGCTGGGTTGTTCACTATTTTTAGCAAGGTGGCGTGTATTTCTGTGGAATAAAGTACATTGAAGATGGCTTAAGTTTACCTGAGCCTGGGGCAGAGGCTCAGAGTGCTCGCTACCACACAATTGAGCAAAATATTCAGATCCTGGAGGAGGAAGATGTTGAGTTTATCAGTGTGCCAGTCCCTGAATTTGCTGATAGCGATCCTGCTGATATCGTCCACGACTTCCACCGGGTAAGAAATACAGCTGAAAAAGTTGAAAGCATTTGAAATTTGAAAAATGTTCCCCCTCAGTCATCTTGATAAATATACTCCTTATTTATTGTGGTGGGGGAAAGCAGAGGGGTGGAGGAGGCAGCAGAAATGTTTTGATCAGCAGTAGGCTGCAAGCAGTTATTAACCAGGCATAAAAACAGCACAGTACAGTCATCCGTCCTGTAGTGTGTAAACCACCTTTTGCAAATACAGTTCCTTTCCTAGAAAGGGAGAAATCTTGGATCCATTTGCTCTCCTTAGCATGAGAAACTAAAGTGAATATTGTTCTTGCTCTGCTGAGCCCACTGGGCCTGAATCTGACCGACTACTGTGTTGCCGAGGGAAGTTTGGAAAGGGCTGAGGTAGCTTTGACATCAGCTTGGAGGGGCTGATTGCATCTGATGTCACTGAGTGTGTTCAAGGACTCCCAGCGGTGCTCTCCTAGCATGGCTCAAACCCCCAAAGCAGCAGCAGAAGGGGAAGGACCATGGAAGACAGCTCATTTTCCAGATGCCACAGAAAGCCAAAGTTTAATTTCTTCATGCACCACAGGCTACTATGATTCCTAGAGGCACTGAACTAGGGTTTCAAAGCTGTCTCCCTTTTTTGGAGAAAAAAACCTTGATTGATAAGGAATCATGGTAATAAATATCTGTTAAGGGAGTTGACAGGCCTGCAGCTCTCAGTGTTAAGAGTAGCTGTGAAACAATTAGAAGCCTTCTTTTTCTGTATCAGCATGGTTGGAGCTGTCTGATGGCAATGAAATGTACAGCTGGTTTTCAGGAAGCTAAATCTCTGTGAACATTTGAAGACTTCGCTGAACAGCTTTTTTTAAGCTAAGCTGAGAAAGAATAGGGAAGTGTCCTATTTTTTTATGCAAACTTCAGAGTTTAAAGTGCTATCTATCAAATATTCATAGCCAGATTTGGAGGAAAACATTGCTTGCTCAAGCTATGTAATTTAAATAATATTTCAGAATATATTTAGGGAACTTCTGTTAAGAGTTAGAATAAAGACTCTAAAGAGGGAAAACTAGAAAATGAAAAAAGAAAGCAGCATCTAAGAAGCAAGTAAGAACAATATAATACTATAAATTTACTTTTTGATTTAATAAATTAAAGGCTTTGCTCTAAAGGTCAGTGCAAGGGTCATTTGCCATAGATACAGCACTTACTCCATGTAACGAGATTAGCTTCACTGAAGATTGCTGTCCTGGCATTATTTTGACTGCTGGGCTCCTGGTGCTCAGTATTTTATATAGACATACAGCCTCAGAGCTTTCAGCAGCTAGAGATAACATCTTCTTTAGCAAGAACAGGTGCAGTAAAACACAGCTCAGTGAACAGAGCTACAGGATTCATCAGGGTAATTCCCTGAGCTTTTTATCAAATGATGGCAAATACTGCAGTTCAGGTACTGTATAAAGATAATAATTCAACTATGAATAATCATTAACCTTGCAAGTCAGTAGTATTTTTTAACCTAAAACTACTTTTGTTGCATTTTCTGTAGCAATATTTTTTCCTTCTGTGTTTTGTTCTTAGAGCAGCATTTCCTCTTTAGACTATAACAAAATATAAAAGCATGAAGATTAGAGCCAGATCTTTGCCCTGTTGTTTCACAATGAAGGCACTAGGATACATGAGCTTGCTGCCATAACAGCTCTGGTACACCTTTGTAGTTTCCTTGCTTAGTGCATCTGAGCTCCTCATCACCTGCTGCCTTGCCCAAATCCCTGTCAAAAACATAAATCTCATCAAGGCTGCCCTTCATTTGTGCATTTACTTGCCCTAAGACTGGAGTTTGTTGAACAGACTTTACAGTGAACAGAAGAATAATTTGAAGAACAACACAAGGCAATAGCAGTTCAGAAATTGTTTGTCAGTTTTCTGATCTTCTTGTTATTTTGATTAAAATAAATGTTTTCTCAACAGAGACTCACTGCCTATCTTGACCTTAGCCTGGATAAGTGCTATGTGATTCCTCTGAACACTTCAGTTGTTATGCCACCAAAAAATTTCCTGGAGCTGCTCATCAATATCAAGGTATGATTAAATCACAAGTAATTTGTTCTTAAGACAGGAAGAAGTAGAAGGTTTTTTTTTTTGTTATTATTCCTCTTGCAGAACTCTGACATTCACACAAGGCACATGATCGCTAAAGGTCTTTGCAAAGAGAAAAAAAGTCTATAACCTACTTAGACAATGATCTACAATCATGAAGGAATCATTAATTCAGAGGAAGGCAAGAAATACCTGATTGCCTTCAGTGCTATAAATTTGGCTGACAAAACCATGTAAATGTAGTGTAGCTGGACTCTTTGATAGCAATCTGTGTGTTTTTTAATTTATAATCCACTGTGACTAAAGTTTCTATGAAGTATGTGTGCACTGGACTAAGACTGGTTGGCTGAGAGGCATGGAGTAGATAAGACTGGGAAATCCTTTTAACAGGGGCATTGTTTAAAGCATTGATCCCTCGGGCTGGCCCCCACTTTGATCCCGTGGCTTGATGCACATGAGATGTGTTGGATCTGCTGTGCACTTCACATAATGCATGCTTTGAATTGCAGATTTAAATTGTATTTACCTTGGGTTCTGGGCTTCTGGTTTCCTCACAGAAAGCAAAAGAGTCCAGTGGGGAAGAGAGCTGGTGAAATGTGTCTGACATTTGGGGAGAATGTTTTAATATTTTACTGAGCTTCTTTAACTTTAGAACAGTTACATCACCTTTGAGTTTGCATCTTTCAAAAAAGGCTTTGGAATTAGGACTCCAGGAACCATTTTAGCCATTTCTGAGTGGTTTCTATGTATAAATTTCATGTGAAAAGTTGCCACAAGTAAGTCCTTTGCTGCTTTTTTTGCTTCCTATTTTGAGACTGGCTATTTAACCACACTTTCATTTCCTGTACATAAGGATGATGTGGTGTCTGTAAAACTCAGTGACCCCATTTTTTTTTAACTTTGTCTGTGCTGTTTTCTTTCCATTTTTAGATCACACAAATTTCACTATTAAAATCTGTTAATTTCCTGATTTGTCATTAGTACTTAATCAAATATGCTTGGTTTACAAGTAAGAGGATAACCAGGCATCACGCATTTAACTGAAAATCTGTGCAAAAGCAAACAGTTTTGATCATTGTCCCCAACAGTGGGTGCCCTAATTTTATGAGACATCTGTTTCATTCTCATTGTATTAACAAAAAGCTGTGGGCATTTGATGTCGCAGAAAATCAGGCTAAACATTTGTAACTGGAATTTGGAAAACTGTGCTGCAGATACACAAAGTGAGCAAATACTGTCCTGCAGTCACAGTGGCTGCACCAGGAAAAAAATGTATGAAATTGATGTGCTAGTTTCATTAAAATGAGCTCTGAATACATGCAGAGGGCATTTTATGAAAATGGAGGAGCTCCGGGCTGCTCTGGTGTTTAAGAAACACCATAATTTTAGATCCAGATTTCTATATATTGATACAGTTTGCCTCAATGTGCAGACATGAAAGGCCTCCTTTGTTTCTTCAGGAAACAAAACCGAAACCCAGATATATTTGCTCATCCACCTCGTTCCTGCTGCTGAGCCAGCTGGCTAATTTTAACTGTGCACAGGGTGTCTCAAAAATGATGATATTTGTGGCTATGCTGGATCCCAGCGCTGGATAATTGCTCCTGCAGCAACTGGGCAGAGGAGATTCCTGTTCTTCAGTCCCACCCAGGGAGGACTGGGCTCCGGGGCTGGGCTGGGAGCTCCTGTGGTTGGGAGGGCATGAGCCCAGGAGTGTCCTTGCAGGCTGGCCCCCAAGTCCTCAGCACTGCTGCCCACCCTGCCAGTGCCTTGCACTGCTGCTGTGCTCTGGCACTCCCTCGGGGCTCCCTCCTGGGATTCGAGAGATCAGGAGCTAAGATACAGTAATTTGCAGAGATTTAATTACAAAACAATGAGTGGGATAATTTGGGAGAGTGATGTTTGCTAAGCTGTTACTTAAAGGAAAAAATAGTTGCTGTTGTTTTCCTCATAGTATATATTGAAGCAAATATTCAGTTTATTAATTCATGCAAAATTTAAAGGGAATTTTATACAGTCCTTTCTTTACTGGGAAGAATAGCATTTAATCAGCTTCTCAACACATCACTGGAGCTCAAAAGATGATCTTGTTTCACAGCAGAAATTTCAAGTTGTTTATTGTCACTTAACAAATATAAAGATCTTTCACAACAGAAGGTGAATTTGTTTTCACAATAAGTGATCATTTTATTTTTAAAAGCAAGGAACACCTTCTATACTGCTATGAATTAGAACCACTCAATAGGATTTCTTGGTATTTTTAAAAATGGATGATTATTTAATAGTGGTGGTATTAGAAAACTGGCTGACAGCTGTCTGCATCTTCAGCCATGTACAGTGAGGTGTGCACAGAGCCAGATTCCTCCATCATTTCCTCTGTGGCAGAAAAATACTGGAGGGACCAGAGAGGGCTTGGGAAGCCTTTGCATGCCATTGTGGCTCTCTCCTTTTTCAGTGTATTGCCTTGAATCACCTGATGTCCCACTTTGGCTTTGTAATACCTTTCCACATAAACAATTGTGGGAATCACCACAGTAACTTACAGGGGTGGATGGTCTCATCTTGGCTTTGGTTTGGGAGCAGTGACCCACGCTGTGAATAAGTTCAAGGCTTCCCAACCCCGTGGACTGCAGCTGGAATATACTGCAGCTGGCCTGCTTCATCACCAGGAGTATCTCCGTGTTGATCATGTTTCTGCCAGCTCCTGCTTGGGAGTTGTTCCTGCTGAGGTCTGGTGGGCTGTTATTAATGAAGTGAAAACTTTGGGTGGTAAGTGCAGAACTGACCTGTGACAGTGGTACCCCTAGGAAAAAAACCTGCTGAAGGCTGATATTACTGTAGCAGGAGGGCAGGGGGAGTTAGCATCAATGGAAGTCTAGTGACCTTATTGAGTGTAATTGTTACATGTTTCTGTACTGTAGTGAAGTTTGAACATTTAGAATGAAAGTCTGTGGATTACAGATATTTTGAAATAATTCAAAGACATGTTGAAGAAAAATGTTGCAAAATGTTTCTTGTGTACTCAGACCGTGTAGAGGTGGCTTTTGACGGAGCTGTTATGTTTTTGTTCAACAGGCTGGCACGTACCTGCCTCAGTCCTATTTGATTCACGAGCAGATGATTGTTACTGATCGCATTGAAAACATGGATCAGCTGGGATTCTTTATTTACCGCCTCTGCCGCGGCAAGGAAACCTACAAACTGCAGCGCAGAGAAGCCATGAAAGGTAAACGCTCCTCCTGCAGCCTTGTGTGCTGCAGGAGCTTCAGTGGTGCCTGAGTGTGTGCAGGGAAAAGCCTCTAATTAAAGCAAGCCTTGCTTAGTGCCCCAGCCGCTGTCTGTGTCTGATACTTGTGTAGCTGTGGAAATCAGTCATGTCATGGTGCACAAGTGCTCCAGGCCCTGGTGACCTGGGAGTGCCAAAATGTCTGTGTGTGTGTGTGTGCATGGCTTTCATTGATGCTCTTCTTCAATCTTGAGCCCCAACCCAAAGAAAAATCTGTAATATAGGAGAAGCTTTAGCCTTGTTGTCCAAGTACAGAATTGAAGCTTCTTCTTGTCATTAAAGCCATTGTTACATGTCTTCCTATTTGTGTCAGTGAAATACGAATAAGAGCTTGTCTTCTCAGGCAAATTGTAGTGCTTGGTACTTTTTGATGGAAAAATGGGTGGAAAACATTATGTGGAGGAGTCTTGAAAAGCTATTAAATACTGCCTTAAATTTGCATTCAGATGTTACTCAGATTTGCTTTTTGATAGTGTGGGTTTTTTTGCTTTTTGGTTGTTTGATTTCTTATTGTTGTTGTTGTGTAATCTGCATGTGGTGTGTAAGTGCACACCAGAGCAGTTTAATTGCTTCTGTCATATTGTGAAACCTGACTGCTTGGGAAAACAAAGAGAAGAAATACATTTTATAAAAGCAATTTAGATTGATGTTTGAAAATTAAAAGGTTTTAATAGCAAAATCCAATAAAAAATTCAGTATGTTTATCCTGTAGTAATAAATGGTGAGCACAGGTTGGCAGTGAGCATGTTTGCCTACAATTTGTTTAAATTCTGTCTTTGATTCCAGGATAATGTTTAGGTACTACAAATCTGCTCTTTTTTTGCATATAGGAATTTATTCTACTTCTGTTCCCTCTTTCACGTCCCTACAAGCATTTTTACAGGTGCATAGAGAGGGAGACTGGCAACTGATCTGAGTTAAAAACTAGCCAGTGGGGGGTTTTGGCAGGTTGTTTTTCACTAAACCAGTACTGGGATTTGGTTCACCATACTTTTTCAGGATCGTTCCCTGCTAATTGATTTTCTATGTCTGAATGTGTGCCTCTGTGTGTTTTGTTGGAGAGTAGGGTTGGAGAGGGGTAGTTCTGATTTCTGGTGACATCTTATCATAGCAAATGATAAAACTGATAAAATGTAAAACTTCTGTCTCTGATGTACCTCAGCCCTACTTCTCTTGACACTGTTGTTCTTTGCCAACACAACAGGAATTCAGAAGCGTGAAGCCATCAACTGCCGAAAGATTCGACACTTTGAGAACAAGTTTGCTATGGAAACACTCATCTGTGAACAGTAATGAGGAATAGTGCTGTTCCAGGAGACTTAAAAAGTACAGTATGACCCCACCCTTTGTATTGTGTGCAGTGATTATTTTTTAAAATCTTCTTTTATGTAAGTAGTGGACAGGGCTTTCTTGCTGAACACCTTCCATACTTCTCATCTCATGATACATGTAAAATCAGTATGTTTTAGTTTTCTCCTTATTTTCAGGTGTGGTGTTCTTCTTATATTTGAATAGCAATTGTATAAAGACTTAGTTGCTAGTGCATTTCACGTGAATCTCAAATACTAGGAAAAAGAAGTCTTTGAAATATCCACCAGTTTTTAAATAAGTAAAATTGAAAAAAATTATTAATGTACAAATGGACTGCAAGAGCTACTTCTAACTGTAATATTACCTGCTATATAGTTTGTTACAGCATATAGACAAACCTGTATTTGACTCTCCTAACCAAGTGCAATTTGTTTTGTTTTTAAAATATTGTCATATTTACCTTTTTGAGATTGATTTCTGACTTGATGTTTTAAAATGGCAAGTGTTTGCTGTAACAATCTTTTAGAGAATTAAGAAGTAACTTATGTTACTAACTTGTATATAATCTATGTACGTGCAATGGAAAATAAACCTTATAAACCTGTTTGTCTAAAAGTCTTGTGGTTTTTTTTGCCACTGGGATTTGCCAGATAGTCTGGGGCTCGCTCAAATATCACCAGTACTGTTCTGTATCATGCCATTTACACTTAAAACTGCTACTCTTAAAGCAGGATTGATTTAATTTTTTTTTCTAATACAATTTGGATCCTTGTAATGCCAGCTTTTTTAGGGGAGAGCAGAGAATATGTTGTATAAGATAAATAAGATGTTCTTGCTGTTTTGAAGTTGTTTGCAAGAAAAAATACAGGACAGAAAAAAAAGGGAGTAACATTGAAAAAACAAGGCTGGAAAATCTCCCCCTAGATCCACTTGAGAGCTTCTATGACATGGGAACTGACTTGTCTTCTGGCCAAATTTTGAGCATGGATTTATCAGAAAAGCAAGAATGTTTACAGAATAATTGCATATTTGAAAAAAACCAAAAAACAAAAAACTGTTCAAACCTATTTTAAAATAATATACACCATAGGTGTCCAAATCATTTGTCTTAGATTAATTCATCAAGAGACTTTGTACTAATCTTATTTTTCATCTTTTAAAGGACCTTTTCTTAATACAGTGGGAGGATGCTTTACTGTTTTTGGAGCTATTATACAATTGTAAACATGTTATGATCCAGCTTCCTGCTTTTGTGAATGTTTGGACTGAGATAAAATAGTTTGTTTTAAAGGAAGTTTCCTAAATACACAATACTTTTTTTTTTTCTTCATCTGCATGTGGCTTAATTTACAGATTGGTTCTAGTGTAAGTGCATTATATGTAAAATGGAAAGTACAACTGCTCTATTCCAAAGCTGGACTTTTTAAATCCATTTTTGATCATGAACATCAAATAAGGCCTGACACGCATACAGGCTCGATGTTAATGTATAAATTATATTTACATAGCTGCACTTCAGTGTATGTGCAGGCAAGCTGGAAAACCTGCTGGGAAAACTTTAGCTACAGACATTCAGGATGTTGCAATTGTGTGCTTGCAACAAAGGTCAAGTACATATCAGCACAAGGTTGCTGGTGTGTTCTTTGGAGCCCTGTATGACACGAGATTCACGCTGAAGTGCTTTTAAGGATGTTTCCTACCTTTTCAGGAGCGTTCTGTTCCTATTTTCCCTAAGCTAAATATGAAACTTGTTAATTTGTAAGCAAGCTTCGTCTGGTCTTTAACTTGTTTTCAAAATAAAACTGAGTAACCAAACTTGGTGATCTGTGGTGTGCCCTTTAGTGGAGACACCAGCAAACGAGGCTTCTGAGGGGGTGGTGGAGCAGGGGGAGAAATAGATTTGTTCTTACAGATAGGAAGTTTCTAGGATCATGCTGTATGCCCATCCCTAATACCTTTTGAGCCTGTTGGAAGGAAATTTACTTCGATCAGCAGTGTGAAAATAAGCGTGGGGGAGGAGGGAAAAACTCGTGCACTGAGGAAAAGCTCCCAGCATGTGCTTGTGTCTTATTAAATGCCAGGCAGTTTGTGTAGGAAGGTAACCTAAAACACCCAGAGTGCAGGGAAAGCTCATGTTGGAACTTCTGTCCTCTTAGACCAAGCAAGGGACAAATCCATGGAAAGAAATAGCTCTTGGAGATGCTTGGGCTCTTTTCCTTTTTAAATAATAAAAGTACAATAAAGACAAGTATAATAATAGTTAAGAGTCTAATAAACAAAGATAGCTGTGCTGCACTGAAGAAACCACATTTCCAGCCCAGTGAATTCCAATGTAAAAGTGACCTCATTGGACAATTATCTTTGCAAATAGCTTTAAAACTCCTCAAAAATCCCTAAAATATAAAATCAGTCCTAATACTGAGACATACTTTATTTCTGAAGCAGCAAAATCAGTATCCTATGCCATCATGTTTAGTTAGTAGAGGGGGCTGTGTTGCTCTCTCAAGGGTCCTAAAGAGCCTCTGATGTTCTGCTGGTCTTTGCAGGAATAAAGTTGTTGCAACCAGTCGATGTAATCTGGTCTTGCAAAGCACAATAAAAGCTCCAAGGCCTCTCTCCTCCAGCTAAAGTCTTGCAGCTTTAGTAAAGAGGCACAGGGCAAGTTTTGGCATGAAGAAAATCCTTTGGGCCTGCAAGATGCAAAATGCAAGAGTTTGGTTTCCTGATGCCTGTCAAGGTGTGTACGTGCGTTTGTTCATATGGGCTGGGTGGGAGGGTCTGACACATCAGTGTTAGCAAAAACTTGTGGTTTAGAGACATCAGCAGAGCTGCACTCGCACTGACATTGCTTGTTCCAGTGGTAGGAGGAGATTTTACTGCTATGCAGGAAGCAACATAGAAGAGCCTATTGTCACACCAGGAGTTTTTTCTGGAATGCTATACACAAAAGTTTTCACCTAATTAGGGTATTTCACTACCATGGATTAGTAAAGAATGTCTTTCTCTTTGACCCACTTGTAGCAAAAAGAAAGAAACAAGATCACAGGTTGGTTTAGTTCAGAGAAATGCCTCTGCTCATTCACTACAGGCTACAGTTGCTAATTTTCAATTGGTTTTCAGGTTGTTGGTTAAGATTAATTTGATTTCTAAGAACTACTTCCAGGAGAGTGCATTCTGCTTCTTGTGGGCTTAGGAGATCTTGGAAGTGGAGGCATGGGAAACATCCTCACCGAGGAGATGGCCGGCAGCAGGACAGGGTGTTGCCTGTGCCAGAGTGCACTTCCTTGCGGGGTGAGAGGAAGCTGAACCTGGGACTGAGAAGGACGGGAAGGGAGGGATTGCAGCAGGGTCCTTAATTTGCCATGTAATTGCAAGCAACAGGAGGGCTGTGGTTTGCTTGTTGATCTTTATTTCATTACCAGTTGGCAGTACCAGCTGAAATGAACTGCCCTGCAGAGGGCACGCAGGATGCCCTCTCTGCACCCTCCTGGGGCAGAATGTACCCGGGGTTTGAGATGCTTGGCCTGCCAAGGACACAGGGTGGTACCTGTGTGACAAAGCACAGGGTGTGATGCAGCTGTGCATGGTTTATACTGATATCCAGAAACCTTTGTAAGCAAGGAAAGCCATACCAGAAATGATAATTTTTGTCTGATGTAATCGCACTGTCACTAGGGCTTAATCTGATAAATTGCATCAGTCAGGGATTTTATTTTTTAGTACCTGGTTCTCAGCACTACTGCAAATCTGTTAAAACAGACACAGCTCTGACAACCATTGTCACAGAGAACAAGAAATGTGTAAGGTCCATATAAGTAGTTATGATTCTTCTATAAATAGATAAATACAACTAAGTAAAAAGAGAAAAAAAGAGACACTTAAGTCTAAAAGCTTTGATCAGTGCAAAACTGCTCTGATGTCCAAACAAAATAACTAGGAGTATCTGTGAAGGGTTGAGGTTTTGCACATAGGCTTCATTAACACGCAGCCATTTCCCCATCCAGTAACAACAGTGGTGTCCCTTCAGATCCCACTGGAAGTTTGGTCAAATGCTGTACTGATAGAGATTCCTGCCTGAAACTCATCACTGCAGTCCTGAGAGTCCAGCAGTGCCCTGTGGAGTGCTCTGAGAAGAGCAAGCCACAGATCTGTGTAACTGTGGAGTGAAAAATAGTCTTTTTATTAATAATGTCAATGTATAGAGAGAGTTCTGACAATTTGAACTGTTAGAAGTGGCAACATCTGACAGATACCTCTCACCTTAAGGAGAAATGGGTGGATGTTTGTTATGGTCCCTATGGATTTTACATCACTGTAGAAATATTAACTTACAGGAATGGTTTTTATTCTTCATATCTCAAGCTGTGTATCTGTGTAGGAAACAAGGACACGGGTCAGGCTCACCACCACCAAGAGGCACAACCAGCCCGTTTCACCCCGTCACCCCAGTGAACCCTTTCCATCTC
Source organism: Thryothorus ludovicianus (assembly GCA_013397245.1). Classification (NCBI taxonomy): domain Eukaryota; kingdom Metazoa; phylum Chordata; class Aves; order Passeriformes; family Certhiidae; genus Thryothorus; species Thryothorus ludovicianus. Next base: position 439,739 of record VZTB01009268.1, read on the forward strand.
CAAAGGCAGAGCTGGTGCCAACACAATCACAGCCTCCCCAGGGCAGTGCTGGAGAGTGTCAAGGGCCTGTTCCAGCCAGGGCCTGAGTGTCCCTGAGGCTCTCCTACAGCAACATTGTCACTTGGGTCTGCCTGCTGCACCAGGTGCTTCTCCAGAGAGGCTCTTCTTCAGGCCTGGGGCCTGTGGGGCAGCAGCTGGTGAACAGCTGGCCTGCAGGTCTGTGCCTGCCTTGCTCCTGTCAGCACTTGTGCTGGGGCTTGAGAGGGACAGCTGGGCTCCAGGTGATGGCAGAGGGCTGGGGGCTGCTACACAGTGCAAGGAATGTGAATGCACAAAAAAGGCTGGCCAGGAGAGGCCATGTCCCCTCCCTGGTTAATTCTGCCTGTTACTTGCAGGAAAATGGGTGTGATACAAGCAGACATCTTTATAATCCTTGAGTTTTACAGCCTCTGGGCTTTATTCAAGAAGAAATTCTGCCAATCTTTAGTATTCGGATTAATATCTAGAAGCTCTCAATGTAGTGGGTTTTTAAATGCATATGTTTTGGTCACGCAACTTCAGAAAACTGATTTTACTATAATTGAAATAATAGCTTTTATTCCCCTTGGCAATCACCGTGAAACTACAGCAACAGTTTTAAGTGAAAAAGTTAGGATAATAAAATTACCTAAGGTTGTGTAGCAGCTGGAAACAATGAGTCAGGACTGCCTGACTGGACAATGTTTCACATATATCCACGACCTACACTCTAAAAAGCAAGATGTTTAGAATAAAGATTTTGTCAGGTCAGATGCAAAAATTATCATTAATACTTTTTTGACATTGCAGTGTTTCCTTTGCTTTTTTTTTTTTTCCAGTAGGAGCTGATTTTTTTCTTTCCTTTGTAATTTTATTGAAAAGTCTAAAGGCTTCATTGAGAAGATGTTTTAGAATACAGGATTAAAACATTCAAATCAGTGCATCTTAAAAAGAGAAGGGGGAAAAATGCAGCAACTTAAATATGGGTTGACACAAGGATGTGCCTTTCTTTGGAAGTACATACACGTTAACACTTCTTACTGCAGTTTAGATGTAGCCACTATATCCAAGGCTTTGGGATGGATTATTAAAGGCTATTGTTGCTTGATTCATCTGCTGCCTCCCTTTGTCTCCCTCCAGCTGTAACTTGAAGCATTCTGAGATTACATTTTGGTTTTACCTGTTTATGGAGGGGAGCCCTAAGAGCCTTGCTTGATGAAAAAGTGCATGAAATTTGACTTGAAATGGTGCTTGGTGCACTAACAATTAAAAAGAAAAAAAATAGTACTTACACTGAGGCTGGTTTGTGAACTCTTTGAAAGGAGCAGTGCACAGAAGGCCATGAGGCAAATTCTTTGCCTGCCATCTGGACGAGGCAGGGCCAGGCTCTAAGAGCATGTCAAAGCAGCTGTGAGGGAAGCGACCCAGGAGGGTGTGCTTCCCTCTTGCTGACAGCTGGCGTGGTCTCCACTGGCTGTGACCAAGTTTTCTGAGATGCTTTGCTCTCATTTTGAATTCTTCTGTGCTCTTAAAGCCAGTTGTGAGGAGAAGGCAATGTTGTTTAGGGGTTCAGTTTACTTTTCCAGGCTGCTCTACTTATCTGCGGTTCAATGGCCAATGACAGGCGGTCCTAAACCCCAACCCTTCCACAGCATCTGGGACCATCTGAAGACAAAAAGTACTTAAATGTGCTTAGAAGCAGGGTAAAGTTACTGCCACAGTTTTACTAAAATCATAATCAGGAGTATCCAAATCCCACTACAATCTGTAACTCAAACTTTTAATTTGGAGTTCATGTACTTTGATTTGTTCTGTATTCACTTCTCTGTAATTGGTTTAATTCAAATCATAAAGCAGAAAGCCACACACTGTTCTCTTGTTTTAAGTTAATGAATATAAAAGAAAAGCTTGAACAAATTTCTAGAACGTATGAATGTAAAAATACTAGTGAAATTTAATTGTATAACATAATATTGCCCATGCTGATTTTTGTTTTGTTTTTTCTTAAATCCAGAGTTTTGACAGCAGTCTCACAAAAAGCAGTTGCTTTACAGGAAAATGACAGATATGTGCAGGTAGTAAGAATCTTTACATACAAATATTTTTCCTTTTCTAAGAAGCTGTCATCATGTATGTCTGAAAATATATGTGCTTGTTTGCAGCAGAGATTGGCCTCCTAAATGTGAGCATGCAGTGGCAGACAACAAACAGATTTTAAAGATCTTTGAATCAGGGCACTGGTGATTTGAATATCGACTCAAAATCCAGGGGATGCCCAGAGTGTGAACTTCTTATATTAAGTGTAATTTTACCACACAGTGTTAATAGTGACATTCCAGATAGGACTTAGAAGAATGTCAGATTGAGAGGTCACTGAATTACTGAATCATTTAGACCGCAAAAGACCTCTGAGATCATTGAGTCCAACCTTTGACTGGTCACCCAGCACCTTGTCAACTAGACCGTGGCACCAAATGCCATCATGTCTAGTTGTTTCTTGGATGCCTCCTGGGATGGTGGGTTCACTGCTGCCCACAGGACAGCCCATTCCAATATTTAAGAAGCTTTTCCATTATGAAATTCCTCTTGAGGTCCAACCTATACCTCCCCTGGTACACTCAAGGGGCCACATCCTCTTGTCCTGTCACCTGTGACCTGAGAGAAGATGCCAATCCTCACCCTCACTGCAGCCTTTGCTGAGGCAGTCGTAGAGAGCTGAAGGTCTCCCAAGCCTCCTTTTCCCAGCTAAACACCCCCAGCTCCCTCAGCCACTCCTCACAGGACTTGTGCCCCAGCCCCTTCCTCAGCTCTGCTGCCCTTCTCTGGACTGTCTTGCAGTGAGGAACTGGACTCTGCTGAGATGTGACTCCACCAGCACCCAGGGGACAATCCCTGTCCTGCTCCTGTGGCCACACTATTCCTGATACAGGCCAGGGTGCCATTGGC
>VZTB01009268.1:445029-498721 GCA_013397245.1 Thryothorus ludovicianus
GCGCCCGGGCCGGGAGCGAGCTGGGGGCGGGCGGGCCGCCCCGGGGGGGTCCGGGCCGTGGGGCGGTGTCACCCCGGGGCAGCTCCGGCACCCGGTGTTGTGGGTCCGGTAGTCGGTCCGGGGTCCGTCCGGGGTCCCGTCGTCGGTCCGGGGTCCCCGCTGGCGATGCGTGATGCTTTTCCTAGGATCGAGGTCGGCGAAGCGGACTTCGTCGTGCTCTGTGAAGCGCTGAAGGTGTCGGAGAGCGTGAGGGAGAAAGCGTGGAAGACGTACGAGAGCTTGTCGGCCGCGGATGGAGCTCTGGTGAGTCGCTGGTGCCGGCAGCGGTGTCTGCGCTGTGCCCCGCTCCCATCCTGAGCTCTGCCTGCGCCGCAGCGGCGGCCGCGGCTCCCGCAGCCAGAGCTCGCACACTGTGACTTAGCTTCTCCCAAGGAAAGGTAGACTGAACCGGAATGCTGCCGTGTTCGCGTCTGTGTAAACTAGCTTCTGTCGATGGCCCTTTTTTGTTAATATTTTGTGATGAAGGTATGTGCTTGGGAGTCATTTTAGATTACTAACAAGTGACAGTAGAAAACAGCACCATGCGATCAGCTAATTCTTTGAACTGCAAGTTATTTGAAATATGTCTTAGTCAGCTTTATACCACTAGTCTCATTGTGTGTTTCTTTGTGTTTTTTTCCTCTCTGCATGCTTTATGAGGCTGCTGTAGGGGTATGGAGATGACTATTGCAGAGACAGGGATGTCTATATATTAAATGTTTTTTTTTTTCTATTGCATAATGTTAACCTGTGCTTATCATTGAAGCATTTCCGTTCAAAGTTAGTCATTGGGCATGTGTAAACAGATTAATAAAATGTTAAGCCCCTTCTTGATTTTTGCTTTTCCTTCTACTCAGTATGACTGATGTGTCAACAAGCTGTCTCAGAGTGCAGGTATAACACAGGTAAATCATGGCAGAAGCTTTGTTAGAGAGTCTAGATGCAATTTTATAATTCCTAGCTGGAGTGTTATTCCCACTGTGTGGACTTGCATTGATGTATATGTTCTGACTTCTCCTTACCCTTCTGCAGCTTGAGCTGACCTGCCACAGCTATGCTGTCACTACTAATAGTTTTTTATCTTTGTTTTTCAAACTGCAGTGTGGATATACCAGGTCTTGATGCATTCACATCTCAGAGTAATAATAGCATGGACGGGAGACTGTGCACAGCTCAGTTGCAGATACAATTTCTGGTCTTAAAGGTTCATGAGAAGCATTTATTTAGTTGAGTTCCCCTATAAGAACAAAAGCAAGAGTAGTCAGTTCCCTTGACTGAAAAAAACAAAAACCAACTAAGGCAGGTTTCAGTAAAATCCTGCAAATTTCATATACAGGTAAATTTTTCTTTTCACTGATCATTACTTAGAAGTGGCCAGATGAGATATATGGTGTTTGAAACCTTTCAGCATCTGAAGATTGCTTCCTTTGCCTATTCAGAACCAGATCTTCATTATGATATATAGCTGATATCTGTTGTCTTGCAATTAAAACTGATTGCTGAGAACCTTTCAATGAACAGGGAAAAAGAAGTCTACATTATATTGTGTTTCAATCCAAGGCCTTTTTCTCAAACTTACAGATGTATCTGCAGGGTGTTGAAATGAGTAAGCTGTCAAGAGTGTGCCTCCGTGGGGACCTGGAAGGCACTGGAGTTACTACTTCTAGCTGAGAGCAGGCTTCATCTGGCTGTGAAGTCAAGCAAATTAACAGCCTGGTCAATTGCTGCTTCTTTTCCTAGGTCAAGCTATTGTGGTGAGCCTGGCTTCTCAGGATAACTTTCTAGTTCAAGTTGCAGGGATTCAGGAGGAGGCTGTTCTTTTCTTCCTTCTGGTAAAGGTATTATGTTGGAGAGGCTGTCCCAGGGTTTCTCCAGCAATTACCAACTGTGTGTGTTTTAATCAGTGAGGTTCAGTCCTGAACTGGAGCAAAGGTGTGTGACAGCTTTCTGTTCTCAAGCAAAAAGTTAAACAGCTAAGACAAATACTTACCAGAACACTTCTGTTTAGCAGTGTAGTTGGTTTGTTTTGAGGCAGCTTAAATCATAAGGCCACTGATGGAAATATAGGTAGCATCTAAGAATCCCCCTCTCAAGACATTTACAAAATACAAAGACCTGTAACCTTGCCTTTCTTCTTTTTTGTGGTTGACACTAGAATTGTGCCTGCCAAACCTCTGAGGATGAAGGGCACTTGTAGTGGTAACTAGGAAGCAGCGTGGCCCAGACTTTAGGTACTGTGGTAACTGGCAGATATTCAGGGTGCAGATGTGGGTTTGGATGTAGTCTGAACATCTGCTGTATCCTTGCTCAGTGAATATTTAGTGACTTGAAATGAAGACATATTTAGCACTGTCCTAGTTGCTTAAGGGTGCATGTGCAGAGACTCTGCAAACCGGGCACATGTGGCTTAAAGGTATAAAGCAATTATTTTTGGCAGCCACATACACAAAAAATTGCTAGAATGTAGTGACCTACCAGCCTAAATGTGCCTATGCTTGAGTTATACATTTTACTGGCCAGGCAGGCGTCAGCCAGGAGGAGAGAACTTGTTATCTGCTGCTCCCTGGAAGGAATGCCAATGCCCACTGGAGCCACTGATTTTTTCCCTTCAGGATGTTCCACCTTTCCACACTGATTTTTTTTTTTTTCTTTTGAGCATTTGAGCTCAAAATTCCTTGAAATTTCAGCCTTCTTATCTTGCCCTTTCTTTCTGTGCACTGTAGCTCCCCTTGCAGTGCTCTCCAGTTATCTGTTTCCACAGCGAGTGAGTCAAGGATATACAGTCCTTGAAACAGCTGAGCCTCTTTGAGAGGTGTAGAGGAGGAGAAAGGTGACAACAGAGAGATGGTAACACAACTTCTCTGGAAAATATGGCTGGCCTGTAGTTGTAAAAGCTAGGTCTGCAGAGAGGGGTTGTTCAAAAGCCCTACAGCTGCCTGTTAAATATGGTGATGTTTTCCTTCATAGTGGGAGAACATTAAAGCTTTCCTCTGTGACAACCAAGTTTAATGATATTCTTCTACAATAAAATGATAACTCAAAATCTCTTAGAACTCCAAATGCTGAATCAGCACTCTTGGTGTGTGGGTGTCTGATATGTAATCAGAAAGAATTTTTTTTTTTTTTAATTCTTTTGATATCTGGTGAACTCCCACACAAGCTTATTGTGTACATGGAAGTGTTTATCTAAACAAGAACTTTTCAATGGTGTCATACAAATATTTTTGTACTATCTTTTCTTTATCAAACCAAGCTACCTAGATAAACAGAGTCTTTTATAGTTGTAGTTTTTTCAGTCTTAGTCAAAACTTTTACACAGATTGTTGTTGGCTTAACATTGGCTCTGATCCTCGCTTCTCTTGTACTCTTAATTTTTGTAACTCTCATGAAATTGGTGTCATGAACCAATAGTGCTTGCAAGTTCTAGATGGAATAAATAGATTTAGTAGAATTAGTAATGTACTTTGGTGAGCAGCATGTGATTGTTGGTTTAAGGGATATTAGAAATAGTCCAGGAGGCCACACTAATACTGCTATGAAAAAGCTCAGGGCATTTATTATGTTCTGCTACTGTTTGTTTTGGTAGGGAACAACAAAATGAGAATTTGAAGTGGAACATGGGGTGATATAAGCAGGAAAAAGAACTTGAGCAAATTGTTCCTGAATATATTGGAAAGAAGCTGTGTGAGGAACAGATGATATGGTGACTAAATTGGAACCAAACTGCTCCGAAGAAAATTGAAGTGGTTTAGGAAATTGATAGAATTTGGAGTCTGCCAAGGACTTTAAGGCACAGGGTCTGATATGCTTCGAGCTCATCGGCTAAGTTGGCTGTAATATGGGGTGCGTGGGTAGGAGCTCCATTTTTTTTGTTGGCTGTTCATAGCACTGTTTGGGAAATGTGGCTCACTGTTCTCCTGCTGCAGCTCAGCTGTTCAGACTCAGGAATTCCTGAGCCGTTTTTATCAAGTATGTGTCTAACCCACTATTTAAAAATTGTCGTGGTGAAAGATCTGCAGTCTGCATAGTTAGGTTTTCCTAGTTTAGCTTTATTTGCCCATGTATTTTTTTCCCCACATACTGTACTAATTTGTTTCTTTTATAATCCAAGCCAGTGGTGTAAAATTCTGTACTAGCCAATTCTGTACCCCATGAGAAATGTATTATTGCTGCCTTTTCCCTCAGAAAGTCTCAAGCATATGAAGATATTATAGGCATTTTTTCTCATCTCTAATTACTTACCTTACATCCTGAAATTCTCCCTAACTGGTGACTTCCATTGGTATGCAGATGCTTCAGAGCACTTGATTTGTGCAGGATTTAAACTGCTTTCTTAGTGAAGAAAATGTACAAGGTAAACTGTAGCTTAAGTTGAGGAATGAAATAAGGACAACTTAAATATGGAAGGTTGGTCTGTATAGACCAAAGAGTTTCTGTTCAGCAGGTCAAGTGTCCTCAATCCTTAGAAGTTCACTTTTAAATTAAATCAATTCCTTTCAGTTGTTGTTTCTTATTAAAAAAAGTATATTTTAATTGATAAGCCACCTCATCCTCATATTAAAAGACAGAGAGGCCTCTTGCTTTTTACAAAAGCATGAAACACATATGAGCTAATAAAGTATTTTCTGTCTAGACTTTGTCTCTAATTTATAAAACTGCAGCTGAAGTGAACCTGAATTACTGAAGCTTTGGATAGAGGAGTAAAATTACAGTATTTTATGATCCTCTGTTATTAAAAAAAGAAGAGTCCAAGTCCCAAAACAAACAAATCATCACCATGGCCTCTTGCTGATGATATTCAGTATCTTAGCAGCAGATGCATTGCTTGTATGTGCCTTTGCACTTTAAAAGCTTGGGCAACTGGTATAGAGTTTCTTTTTAAATTCATCTTCTGCCTATCCTGGGGACAGATTGATGACCCCTCCAGTCTTACTGTATGCAAAAGTGTAACAGGAACTTTTCATATCAGATAAACTTTTTTTACTAGTTCAATACTTTCCATTAACTTCATTACTTTTAGCTAGTATGATATTTGAATTTGATCTCATCTGTTGAGACCTAATAATAATCTTCCATCCCAGACAATGTTCAACAGAAAATTTAATACTGGTATTGCTGATAAATGGAGGAATCTTAACACAGAACTTCTTATGTATGTCTTATAGACAGAGGTTATAATGGTCACAGATATTTTTTTTTTTCCCTGGGATATTTTTCCTGCAGGTTTTTATTCTGAACAGTTTTCTATTGTGAGAGCTTCTTGAGTCAATTCTCCAGTCATCTTCCACCTACTGTAATCATAAACACGTAAAGTTGGAATGGTTTGAGTTGGAAGGACCCTTTAAAGGTCATCTCATTCCAACCCCCCTGCCATGTGTAGGAACACCTTCCACTAGACCAGGTTGCTCAGGGCCCCATCCAGCCTGGCCTTGAGCACCTCTAGGGATGGAGCATCCACAGCTTCTCTGGTCAGCCTGTGCTGATGTCTCACCACCCTCACAGTAAAGAAATTCCTCCTAATACATAATCGAAATCTGCTCTCTTTCAGTTTGAAACCATTCCCCCTTGTCCTATCACTATGTGCCTTTGTATAAAGTCCCTCTCCAGCTCTCTTACAGCTCCCTTTAGGTACTGGAAGATGCTGTAAGATCTCCCTGAAGCCTCTTCTTCTCCAGGCTGAACAATCCCAACTGTCTACAGCCCCACGATCACCTCTGTAACCTCATTTGGACTCTCTCTAATAAATATGTGTGTTCTTGTGCCATCAAGCTAGTTCTCTGTGTTGATTGGAATGTAGTAACTGAGATTTTAATTTAGTAAGCCAAGTTTCACATCTTGCTCTTCAAAAATCAGGTGCTTGGTATGTAGAGTGAAAATCCTATATCCCATTTAATTCAAGTATCCATCTGTGTTTGTCTGTTTCTCACGTACATTTCCCTTGACATTCTTTTACACAGCATCTTTTGAAGTTTCTATCCCTGGATCATGTTTGTAGGCTGTCATCTAAATTGTTATCAGTGTAGGCGAAAGAGTAAACATCTCTTAACTGCATGCAAGAGCTGAGACTTCCTGTGACTGTCTCCTCCTCGGGACTGGTTTAGCACTGAAGAACCTCTGGAGGCAGAGAACAGAATTTATTCCTGTTAGTGCCTTTGGCACCTTTCAGCTACATCTGGAGAGAAGAGGGGCAAGGATCCTATTTTACAGTAGTTAAGTGTTGGATGAGCATTTTAAACCAATGACTCCTCTCAGACTGTTTTAACTAGATTTAGATAAACTAATCATCTGGTAAAAATCAGATTGAATAACAGAAATGGTAAAGTCCAGAATGAGAAATGTTTTGAAAGATTTTTTAGGAGTTTTAGATCTTTTCCTACAGAAAACTATATTGGTTCAGCAGAACTGACCCACGTTGACCAAAGTTATAGCACTAGTTCCTTGGAATCCTTAATAAAAGATGATAAAAAGAGAAAGAAATCTATGTAGACTACTAGCTGTTAAATAATCTTAGGACTACTGATTGGTAGGTAGGCTTTGCTTCGTGATGAGTTGAATTAGGTCATCTGGAAGTCATCTTACTGAAACTGAGGGGCAGCCAAGGGCAGATGTTGAGCTGTTGTCCTGCCCATTTTATGTAGTGATGCTATATCAACAAAGATCTTGAGTCAGACTGGTGAAGAAGAAAACCCTCAGAAATTAATTTCTGGCTATGAATTTGTCTTCATTTCATTCCCAGGCATTCAAGTCCATCTGAGATGAATCATCTGCTTTGGCTGTAAACAAAGCAAAATAGTTGGAAGGAATGATGCTGCTGTGTTTTTTCTTCAGCAGTCAACTTTAACTCGTTTGTATAGGAAACAAATGAACTTGGGGAAGGAAGGGGTGTGAAGAGGAGAGTACGTAGGAATGTGATTTGCTGTGAAGACATCTCCTTACCTCTTCTCCGCTTCTACCCCATGATGTTTATATTTGTTCTTGTTTCAGCTGCAGTAAAGCTGATTTTGTTCCCAGTAGCTGGTATAGTGCTATGTTTTGGATTTAGAATGAGAACATTGACAACATTGGTGTGTTTTAGTTGTTGCTAAGTAGTACTTGCCCTAAGTCGAGGACTTTTCAGGTTCCCATGCTCTGCCAGTGGGTATGCACACAAAGATCTGGAGGGACCTTTGCCAGGACAGGCATCCTGAGCTGGCCAGAGGGGTATTCCATACCATAGACCATCATGCCCACTAATATAAATTGCTGGAATTTTGCTGGGAGTTGCTGATTGCTGCTCAGAGATGGGCTGGGCATTCGTCATCGTGTGGTGAGCAAATATTCTGGAGCATCACTTGTTTCTCTTAGGTGTTATGTCTCTATCTTTCATTTCCATTGCAATTATTATTAATGTTGTTATTATTGCTGCATTTTATTTTGTTCCAGTTATTAAACTGTTCTTTTCTCAAGCTGTGATGATTGGTTTCTGACATTCCTCCCCATTGCAGAGATGGGAAGTGAACAAGCAGCTGTGTAGTACTTAATTGCTATGAAAATATTTATGGATTAAAAATCACTGAAATCTTCATGCATGGCTATGACAGATACCTTATTTTCTGAGAAAACTGTAGTTTGCCTGTGTCTTTGGTTGTTTTAACCAGCAGTAGCTGGTGGAATAGTCCCAGTCTGGTGTTCTTTCATGTTTTGTTCTCCATCATCTCTCAGCTATGTTATAATGCAGGCATGCTCAAGTGCTGCTCACCTTTTCTTTGCTACTAGAAAAAAAAAAACCCAACCCATAATCTATTTATCTTGGATTGTGTGTAATTTTTCTTGCTAGGCCAGCAGTCATCCAACATCTTCTGTTGAGGAAAAGGGTGTCCAAAGCATCCTGTACCATCAGCAATGGGTGTGGGAGTATTCCTGATACTGGAGTTGGGCTCACTCTTATGGTGTGAATCTCATGGATTGCTAGGCTAACTCTGAGGCTGTCTTCTTGTTTAATGGTAGAAACAAATGAGTTGTTACTCCCAGCTATACAGCACAAGGAGTTTAAAGGCCATTTTTGCAAAACCAGACCTCACTCCTATCAAATAAACCATTGCTATGGCCTTCTAGCATCCATCCTGCCAGAGTTGAGCTAGGCTGCCTGGGAAAACGAGGCTTGTTTGGATAGGCAATGAACCAGGAACCATTTCACCACTTGGTAGCACTCAGTCCTCCTGCCCTACAAGATGCTGTGTTTACAGGACAGCATCATGGTCTGAGTTTGCAGGAGTGTGGAGTGAAAGGAGCTTATTTATTAAACAAAGTCAGCTGACTCCAGGGGCAGGAGTGTGCTCAGTGTGAGCAATCATCCTTCTTGCTGGTTCACTAGCTACCATTAACCTTCACAAATTTTTATATCCCTTTATGTATTGATAAATGCATCTCAGTCTGTTAGTAGACTATTTCAAAATAATTTCCTCTTGTGCGAGGTGTCATGTTTTGTAGAAACCCTCAAACAGGAATTTGGGAAGAAAATAGTGACTTAAATGATTGTCAGTTACCACATTGTTGAGCATGGCTGGTTAGTTTTGCACTGAATCCTGTTCTATAACTTAACAATTGCACCAGCCAGTGTAAGTTTTTGTTCTTTGGAGAAGACCTCCAGCCAATCTTCCCTGACATATAAATACTATTCCCAAGAAAGACACAGAACAATTGCAAAAAACCCCTCAAAATGTTGGCAGTATTAGTGAAACTGTATCATTTATGGCCACAGTGAGTTATTGGTCATGGTTACACTGCAGACTAAGCACGGACATGAGTGGATGCTGACGGTGCAGAGGATTCTGGAGCACGTTTGGAAGACTGCGTAAGATGGAGTGAGCTAGGTCTGGTGCAGTCTTACGGCCTTTGGGGAGCATTTTCTAGAGTGAACAGGTCCCTGCAACTTGTGTTGGTGTTGTCCAGGAGGCAGCTAGGTGGAGTGATCAGGGAGAGGATAAAAGAGTAGGCCAGGGAATGGGCTAAAGCTAAGCAGTGTGGAAGAGCAGGAATGCAGTGTTTCCATTCACTTGCTCCTGGTGCTCCATTTCACCTCCATCCTCCAGCAGATGTCATGTCCAACCTGGAGCTTTGAAGAATGCCTCAAGATACTGCTCTTTTACTGTGAGCCTGGGTGGTGTGTTGGAGTTTTATTTACAAGGATGCTGGATGTCTGAAAAGTATTTTACAAGTTTACTATTTCTGCAGTTTTAGTCTGCACCCATGCCTAATTCTATCTTCAAGATAGCTTTGTGTCCAAAACTTGGGATATACCTGCTTAAGGGTTTTTTTTCCCATGCTTCTACAAGTCATTGTTCTTGAGAGATTTTCCACTGAGTTGCACTTTTGGTGGAAGGATATTGGAATCTTAAGTGATGCCTGTCTGGATCCAAGTAGAGTGGCTTGTGAGCCATCATCAGGAGTTCTACTCCGTGTGGATGCGGTGTCTGTTGTTGTGGGTTGGCTTCTTTTGATGAAAGATGATTGGTTATAACTTGTACCTTCTAAATAGCAGAAGGCAGACCTTAAATGGAGATGCATGGTAGGAAAATGGCTGGAAGTGCTTGTTACTGTCACACTTTACTAAGCAGAGATGGATTTGTGGTTCAGCGGTGATGACTGGCGGACGCAGCTGTAGTCACTTATGAGTGTTTATTGCCTGTCATTGTAAAGATTTCAATTATGTTCTTATGGCTTGGCTTCTAATTCCTTAACTTTCAGTCTTTTGTTATGGTCAAATATGGTAATTTATGAAAAAAAAATAAAAATCATGACTTCTGCTTTGCATAAGCCTTCCATGGAACCAAAGCTTGTGTTTTGAAGATTTGTTGAATTGTAAGGGTAAAATTGATCTTGTACTGTAGGAATAAGAGTTTAAATGCTTGATCTTTTACTTGTATTGTAAAACCTGGAATAGTTTTCTGTTCTCAAATATTTGGCTGTCATAGTCAAATGTTTGAGGATGTTTTGTTTAACCATTTCTAATCCTATTTCAAATTATTGCCTTCCATGCATTACCCACTTTTATTAATAGAAACTCTTTCCTCTCTTTTTTCAAAAAGGCTTGTAACAAAAAGAAAAAGGAAACATGGGGAGTATGTATCTTTATTGTAGCAATTGATCTGGATGAAGTGACATTTACTTTCACTGAGCTTTTGAAAAGTATAAACTTAAGGTAAGTGAATTTAAGTATGTGAATTTAGATTTCAACAATTAACTTGTCAACATTTTTATTATGTGAATGTTTTTAAAGCATAGTGAATCTTTGTGCATATCAGATAGAGTAGTTTATTTTACAATGAAGATTACTTACGGAAATTCTGAGTATATTGGTAAATGAGAAGTCTTACTGTTATATTTTAGTTGAGGGAGCAGTGATACTTGTTTGATTCATCTGTGATTGGCTTTGGTTGTATCACTCATCTCATTCTTGTTCTTGCTTTCCCTAAAGTATTCATCAGGTTGGTGCAAATTGCATTTAAAGTATTCCTTTCTTTCCCTATATGATGATTTTCCTAAAACTTTTTTTCCCAGCATTAGGCTTAGACTAAATCAAGAAGTGTGGGAAAAAAAAAGTTGCTCTTCAGTTTACCAGCATGTTGTTCTTTCTCAAACATTTTAATGCCAGGCTAAACTTTGTACTTTCATATGCTCTTTTTGTTAGGGGAGTGTTACTGTTATATTTTATATTAATTAAGTTCATAATACAGAAATTAAGGTTATAGTATCTGCTTTTAAGGTAAATTTAGATGAGAACAGCAATTTTGTGTAAAATTCATCTGAGGTAAGGATTCCAGTGCCATCTGCCTAGGAGCTGTGCCATGTGTGGAAGGCATGCACAGGAGCAGAGCCTCTTGGTGCTCTAGGGCAGGAGGCTAAGTCCTGGCAATAACCTCAGGCTTGGGCCAGAATATCCTTTTCCTTGAAGTCATCTGTTATGGTTATACTTCCACCTGCCCTCTTCTACCTTGCATCATCTCCCAGAGCAGGGTCAGGTCCAATGTTTTGACTTCATCTCTTCAGTGTTGACTGCCTTGGAACCTCATGGCTGAAAGGCAATCGTGTTTGTGCAGCGACATTCAGTGTGTTCCACCCAACTTCCACAGACCAACCTGTGCTGGAAACTGAGAGACTTTCTCCCTTAGGGTTTCAAAGAGTAAGCTCTTACCCTGCCAATTGTGATGCAGTACTCAATTGCTTGTTGGCCCTGGGCTTTTTCTCAGCTATGGGGTCAAACTGGCAGAGATTTCTACTAGTCTTCTTATCCTTTAGAGCCTTCCAATATATTGGAAAGATCTTTCATTCCATGATAAGATGTCTTAAATGAGCTTCTGACTGGTTTTGTATCTTTAATCTGACAAAGTTCAAAAAGTCTCTCAGAATGTTATATTCTGATAAAGGATCAAAATATATTTGATATAGTTGAAAATATTTGATAGCTTCATCTTTTTTGATTTTTAGCAATCTGCTCATTTTAGTTATGAACATGACAAAATGCTTCCTTGATGGCCATAGTATTACATGGATGAGTAGGGAGAACTTTGATCCCTTGTGTATTATTTCCAAAGGATGGAGATGTCCTGTTGAAAGAGTTGGAATTCTATATAATTCAACGGGTTCATCTCAGTTTTCTTTCTTAGGTCTTTCTTTAGCACGGATGGAGCCAAGGTTCACGTTCTTAGAGTATTAGGAGTGTTTCTAAAGTAGGACAGGAGAGCTGAGAGGTGTGTGTTGGATCTTTGTGGCATTACTGGCAGCGCAAGAACAAAGGTGTGTCTAGTTAGCAAATTCTGACTTCCAGAGATAGTATCTGTGCTAGGCAAGAAAATTTTCTGTCTGTAGAGCCTGTATTGTGAGAAAACTCTGCTGCCAGGCTGAACAGTATTCCTACCTTGGGAAAATGTAAAAGTCAGGGCTCAAGGTAAACAAGTGACATTTCCCAAGGTGAGGGTTCAGTCACTGGTAATAGTAGTAAGAACATGGTGGAGTCTAGTGAAGTAAGGTAAAGGGTTTCTTGGAGATGTATTTTTATTTTCTCTTTTTAAAGAGCTATTTCAGAATACTTGTTTTCACTAGTTATGATAATGTTTCATCTTTTATTTTTCTTTTTTCAGTGTATGCACATTTTTTCAGTTTCTGAAAGAAGTGGATGTTAACATGGATACTGTAAGCACTAAAGTTGATAGCACTGTATCAAGGCTGAAAAAGAAATATGATGTATTATTTGCACTATACCACAAGTTTGAAAGGTACTGTATGCTTTTTCACTTTGAAATTGATTTCTTTGTCTGTCAACATTTAAGTATTTGCATTTTTCAAACTGTGTGTTATAGGAGTCCATTTAAACTGCTAATATTTGCAGAACAGTGAAATTGAGCTGTTCACATGCAATA
Organism: Thryothorus ludovicianus; assembly: GCA_013397245.1. Lineage (NCBI taxonomy): Eukaryota > Metazoa > Chordata > Aves > Passeriformes > Certhiidae > Thryothorus > Thryothorus ludovicianus. The sequence continues at coordinate 457,467 of VZTB01009268.1, forward strand.
AACACCTCTTACATTTTCCTCTATAACTATCACAATGCTGTGTTAAACAACCCCTTGTTGCAGTACAAACAGTAGTAAGAGTAGCATGAAAAGTGATTGCTACTCACTTTAAGCTTTTTAGAGATATAAAGAGGATTAGTTTACTGTCTAAATATATTTTTTTTTATTTAACATTTTGCCTTCTGAATCACAAAAGACTCAAATATCTCTTGAGTAACCTTTGAAAGGGGTAGGAGATCACCCTTTGGTAGTTTATAGAATGAAGGTGTATATATCCTAGTTTGTTTTAGCATAAACTGAATTTTTTTCTTGAAATGGTATGTACCTAGAATAATTGGGAAGCAACATTCCACCACAAGGCTTGCAGTGACACTGAAGAAATACTAAAGATTTTAAAGTGCCCTTTTATATTGTTTTTTGTGCAGCTGCAGCACACTGCTGTGTTGTACAAAACACTGAGTAACAATGCATGTACAGATCTTGTCTTTCTAGAAGAAAGCAATTTTATGATACCAAGTTAAAATTGTTTTGCTGTCTAAGCTTTGACATAAATATGCAAACAACAACAGTACTTCGGTCTTGATAGGGCTATAGTTGATCTGTTGTTAATCTGTTCTTTGAGTCAGCTTTTTTTTTAATTAGAAAAATATTTTGTGAATTGGTGTATTTTTTAACTACATTGACTTCAAAGATATTGCATAGTTTGTTTGCAGAAGCACATTCAAAAGTAAGAATTTATTTTGGTTTTCTAGGACTTGTGGCCTTATTTATCTGGAACAACCTAGTAGTGAGTAAGTTGATTTTTCTAGATTGTTTTTGTCAAGAAAAGATGTAAAACATGATGGCATGTTATCTTTTAACCCTTCAGGACTGACCTAAGTTATAGTATGCTGTAGTATGCTGTGTGTTTACTTTAAATTAATGGTGGACTTTGAATTTCAATGAGATGATGCAGATGCAGAAATTATATGTATGTGCCATATATATATGTGATCTATACACATATATATTATATTATCTAAGTATATTTTTATAAAAATATATTGTGTGTCTATATATCAGTGTATGTATCTATTAGTAGATATATATAATATTATATTTTTATATACTTTTATAAATCTATCCCTCCTCCACCAAGTGTTGCCACCCAATGGTGTATGTCTCAACATGGTGGAAATGAACTTTTGGATGGAGAGTGAGCTTCCTAATCACAGCAACAAATGGGTGTACTAAAAGATGCCTTACCAACTCCCAAGTGAGCTTGAGTTCCTGCTGTGGCTGGAGAGTAGGGCATTAGTCAAAGGCACAAGAGAATCCAGCTCAGAGCTGTTCAGTGAATTGTCTACATTCACTTTCTTCTCTGAGGATGATACAGATTATTTCTTGATTCTTGAATGGCTTTACAGGCTCTTAAGGTTTTCAAATGTGTAGTCATAATTAGAGGGAATGGAGTGAGATTTTTAGTAAACTTAACTCTGTGGGAAATGTTGCATGTTGTTAAACAGTTCCATAGACTGAAGCATGTTTTCAAACATTGTAGTTTAAATTATTACAATCAAAATATTTTTGCTTCCCTGCAGGATTTCTGCTGAACTCAGTTCTGTATTAGTCCTAAAAAATTACTGGATTACTTTTTTGCTGGCAAAAGGTGAGTTTTAGTTAAAAGACAATAGTTTTGATGAATATTTTTGAAGCTGGTTTGTTTGTTTTACATGTCCAACATGAGACTAGTATCCTTATTGACCCAGAACATTTTGATTGCTTGGCTTTTGTTACTGCTCAATAATATTTCTTTTATACAGTTTGGCTGTTCTTCTCACTGATATACTTTCTGTATATAAACATATATATTTAAGCTTTCTAAAATTTCTATGATTTTTTTTCCTTAAAGGTTGCTATTCTATATTTAAGTCTATTCTGAGGTGCTTTGTAGTCTGCCAGCATTTTAATAGTGGATAATTACCTTAAAAAACTGGCATATTTTAAAAAAATAAGCCTTTATATATAATTTAACAAAACAAATTTAACAAGATATTATAGTAAGTTCCTGAAAGCACATCCTTTGGATGCTACAAATCTTTCTTGAGAAGGTGTAAGTTACAGTTAATGTTGAGTAATGAAACGTTTATAGTAGTCCATGGAGATCCTGTCTCATTGTACTCCTACTAAAAGGAATGTATCATGTATCTCTAGTGCTGCTGAGTGTAGGTGTGTGTTTTCAGTGAAGTGTATGCATCTCTGATATCAAAATCAGACTTGGGTCAGCTGAGTTTTGTGGAGCTTTGTCACTAGAATTCTCCAAGCGTAAGCATAAAGCAAAACCCACAAATGGTTTTTTTAGCCTGCATTTTCTTCAGAACAAAGAGAGCTAAAATGTACTAGAAAATAGTTGGAGCTTCAGAAGAGCTGGGGTGATGCTTGCTACTTCTGATAGAAAATAAATAAATTTTCTAAAAAAAGATTTGCATGTGTGAGTACAGGTAGATGTGTAGCTGTTCAAAATCGCTATTGACTTCCTAAATTTTTCGTGGCAATGCACACTGTCTTGAGATGGCTCCGTAGATCTTCTCTGGCATATGAGTCATAATCTGGGAAAAACTGGAATAATGCCGCTCTGAAAGTGCTCTTCATGCTACTACTTGTGTGACTTTTAAGTAATTTCATGAAAATTTGACAGGCTGAGCCTACAGTGTGATAGCATGTTTTGAATTTCTCTTCACTGTATACTAGCAGCTCCTGCTTTCTGAATATTTAGCAGCTTTAAAAAAACTTGCATAAGGCCACAAAAAAAAAAAAAGCAAGGAGGAATTACATAGAAGTAAGAGGTTATTCTTTTACAGTAAAAAGAAAAAGAAATCAGGACTGAGAACTGAGGGTGGGATTTTGTACATAGAAATTTTGTGTGTATGCTATCTCTAAAGGCACAAACTGAAGCACCATGAGTCTTACAATCAATAGCCTTTAGAGAACACTGGTATCCTATATGATGCTTCCTGAATTCTAGTGGTACTGTTTTACTGTATGAACTTCTAAATCTTTGTTTTGCAAAATTGCTTCTAAAGTTAAGTCAAACATTCTCAAAAAGGTTTTCTTTATCCTTTAAAATATTTGCAGGTAAAGTCTTGCAAGTGGAAGATGACCTGGTGATTTCTTTCCAGTTGTTGCTGTGTGTCTTAGATTATTTTATCAAACTGTCACCTCCTGCTATGCTCAAGGAACCATACAGTAAGAATATTTTTGTTTTTTTATTGAAATAAAAGTAAATTTATTAAATTTCTATCAGCCATGCTAAAATTCATAATTAACATAATGAAACTTCTAAGCTTATTGAAGTGCTTTTTTTCTGCTTTAGTTAAATTTATTTGATAGTAAACTTAAGTTCAATTACCTGAATGTAGCAGTATATTTAATATCATTTTTGCTGTGTCCTCTCCCCATACTAGTTGTTTAGGGACTTGCTAAAACATCAAGTTTAATTTGGTAAAAGAATTCAGGTTCTGGATGGATTATAACTAAGAACTATTATTTAGGTTTGCATTTAGTTGCAAAAGGGAAATGTGGTGATATGATTCTTATTTTATTGATGTATAACAGTATGACAGCAGCAGAAATGTACAAGATACTGGACTGTACAGATATTTAAAACAAATATACAGTGGATAGCAACTCAAAATAAAAGAGTGGAGGTAAAATGTAGACAGCTTTGCTTTTATTACATCCTGTTTGATATAGCAAGTGTCACTATTTGAAGTAAAAATGAGTCTTCTCTATAAAAACTTCTATGCAGCAGTAAGTTTTTATCCATTAAGTTTTTATTCCTAAAATTTGGAAAACCTCACTAAAAGGGTAGAAAAAGTAAATATTTATAGCAACTTTCAAAGATAGAATTCTCTTTGAATTGTTTATTTTCTTCAGCGAGCTATGGAATTAATATCCTGGAATATTTGGAGCCACAGGATGTGACTCACACTTTTTTTACCAATTAGTTTATCCTCTGGTGGGTTAAGATGCAACCCTAGTATATTTAACCTAAATCTATTTCCCTTATTTAATTGCCAAAGAAAGAAATAAACGTCCACCTAGGTTGTATTTTCATAGAAGAGATATTCACTACTATATTCTTTAAATTCTGTTTTGGAGGATATTTATCTGACCTAGTGATTATTTATTGCAGGTAGGAACAAATAACCTTGCTCGTATTCTAATGTGAATAAAGGGTGGAAAAGGATAGACTTAGGACAAGCAGATCCCTGCTTGCCTCCAGTACTATTTTGAATTTAAATTTGTCATTTCATATATGTTGCTTCTTATTTCAGATGTTTTAAAGCAGATTGTTTTAAAAAACCACTGAATTGAAACTACTTGGTTTTGAATTCTGTCTTCACACTGATTTATTTTTTTGTAGTGAAGTTGTGCAGAGCTCATTTTTAGAAACAGTTTGGTTCTGTGCATCATATCTTGAAAAAAAATTCTGCTGCTTGAGACTAAATTGCAGATATGAGTGTCACTGTCCTAAGTGCAAAGCACTGAGTTTCTAATGTGAAGCTGTGTATGAACTGTCAAACAGCTCTGCATTCTTGGAGAAAATAGCACAGTGTATTGTTCAAACCCTCGTGACCAAGAGGCTTCTTTGTGATAAATGATGTCAGGCTTTTTGATCTGACTGAGGTTGAGGGGATTAGGATGTGACCACCTCTGCAGTGTAAGTTTTTCAGAGTTTCTCAGAGCAGTTGTCAAATGTAAATGAAGTTACAGGCGAGAACAGCATGCTGAATTCAGTATCAAGTTTAAACCAACAATATTTAATCTTGTTAATGTATGTTATTAATATAATTCACATATTTCAGCCATTTAGGCCGTCTGTTTTGAGTTTAACAAAATGAAATATTTTTACCTCGCTGTATTGAGGTTTTTAGATATTTTTTTCTGGGTGGAATTGTTTGTTTCTGCTTGTGTTTTGGGGGGGATATTTGGGGAAAGGAGAAATTCCCTCCAGGACGATATTCCAGGTTCCTACCATCACTTAAGTCCTGCATTGATTTATTGTCCTTCAGCTTCTTGTTTTATACTTCTTTAAAAATAGAAAAAATAGTTCCTCATCTTTGAAAAGATAAGGCTTTCCTAGCTTTGCAAAACAGATTCTCAGTTAAAGGTACTTGCAGAAAGTACTGTTTACAGCACTTTCTCTACACAGAAAATTCTGTGTAGAGTAGCTTCTTAAAAACAAAATGCCCAAGTTCTGATACTTCTGATACTAATTTGAAATTAATTTAAAATTAATTTAAAACCTAACATGCTTTTGTATAGATTTTCTGTAATGAAGATTTCTTACCTAGCTGAATGGATGAAAAAGAAAATATATCTAAGGGGAAGACCTGAAAAAGGATATAAGAAGTAAAATCTTCTAGGTATAATAACTTAAATTTCTTAAGAAGGATGTAACCTTGTGATGGTTCTGAATATCTTTCCAGAGTCTTCTGTGTCTGCAGTGACTGTAAATGGTTCAGCTCGCACTCCAAGAAGAGGTCAGAACAGGAGTTCACGTACTGCAAAGCAGCTTGATACTGACACAAAAATTATCGAAATCCTTTGTAAAGAGCATGATTGTAATTTAGATGAGGTAATGCCTGCACTTTAAAGTCTGATAGATATTGCTGCTAGACTCCATCTGGAATATGTATTTATTTGAACAGTGTTATTTTAAAATATCATTATTTGTGCCAGTTTAACTATTCTGTCAAGTAGTTATCTTCAGTAGAGAAAGTATTTTACATTCTGTAGTTTCTGTAGTCAGTAGTTTAAAAAATGAACAAAACTCACTCAAAACAAGCCCTTTGATATGGGTGATAATTTTGCCAGGGTAACTGAATTGTGAAGAATACAATATGAAGTTACAGGCTGGTCACAGCATGTAGCATATGGATGCAGGGCTGCTCTGATGGGGTTTCACAGCTGCATCCCATGATGAGAAAATGTATTCAGAAAAGCTCATTGCTTCTATGGGACATCTCAAAAGACACCATTCACCTTTTCCTCTGCTGTTAAATCTATTTTTGTGTGAAAAGGACTTATTTTTGAGTATCCAGATGGATGATGGAAGCAGAAATGTGAGAGGACTGGAAAAGTGAAGTTCTTTTCCAGTTTAATCACTTAGTATTCCAGCAAAGAATTGCATTTGCATGCTTACATATCACTGTGTTTTGGATATATAACAAGTTTGTGCTTGCTTAATTGAAAACAAACCACAGTGCATTAAAGAAGTGTCTCAGTTTCTTGATTTAAAGATGGGTAAGCAGTGTGTGCATGGCTGACTCTCCACCTTGCTAATGTTATATTTTTTCCTCTTTTTTAGGTCAAAAATGTGTATTTCACAAGCTTCATTCCTTTCTTGAATTCTGCTGGTATTGTAGCTTCAAATGGACTACCAGAGGTAAGTGGAGGAATTTAAGACATTTGAGACCCAGGCTGGGTGCCAGGCATCCACCAAAGCCACTCTTTTAACTCCTTTCTGCAGAAGAATGAGGAGAGAAAATATAACAAAAGGTTAACGAGTTCAGAAAAGAATGCGAGAGAATTTGCTCACAAAATACCATCACTGGGAAAACAGATTCAGTTTAGGGATGTTATTTGAATTAATTACCAACAAAATTAGAGCAGATTGATAAGAAGTAAAATAAAAGCTAAAAATACCTTTCCCCCATTCCTGCCTCCTTCCTAGGCTCTGCCTGCTCACCTCCAGTAGTGCCAGGAGATGGGGATTGAGTTTATTACATGTTCCTGCCACTGCACAGGGGGTGGGAGTCCTTCCCCTGCTGCAGTGGGGGGTGATCCTTCCTGCTGGAGAACATCCTCCATGAACTTCTCCAACATGAATCCATTCCATAGGCAACAGTTCTCCATGAACTGCTCCAACATGGGTCACTCTCCCATGGGGTGCAGTCCTTCAGGCACAGCCTGTTCCAGTGTGGGTCCCCGAAGGGTCACAGGTCCTACCAGGAAACCTGCTCCAGTGTGGGCTCCCTCTGGGTCTGCAAGTTCCTGCCAGGACCTTGCTCCAGCACGGGCCTCCCATGAGGTCAGAGCCCTGTCTCAGACATGCACCCCCTCCACAGGCTGCAGATGCATCTCTGCATCCCCAAGGACACTCACGGGCTGCAGGGACACAGCTGCCTCCCCATGGGCTGCACCAGGGGCTGCAGGGGAATCTCAGCTCTGTCACCTGGAGCATCTCCTGCCCCTCCTTCTCCACTGACCTTAGTGTCCACAGAGTTGCTCCCCTCACTTACTTTCACACCTCTTTACTCAGACAGCATTTGTTTCTGTGTAATAACTTTTTTCCCTTCTTAAATGTGTTATCCCAAGGCACTACTCTAATTCCTGATTGGCCCAGCCTTGGCCAATAGGAAGGAAATGTTCTGTAGCCATCAGGACTGGCTCTGCTGGCCATGGGCAAAGCTTCTAGCAGCTTCTCACAGAAGCCACCCCTGTAGCCCCACCAGCTACCAAAACTTTCCCTGCAAACCCAATACAGACAGTTCAACAGCTGTGTTTTACTTCATGCCAAATGGCTTAAAATGCCCTTTACCCATTGGTGGAGTTTTAATAGCAAAATGAACTGTTTTTTAGTAATGTGGGTTAGCAGGGATTCCAGTATTCATAAAGGATATTTAGCTTATACATTTGAATTTAATAAATTAATCTCCTGAGGCTAAACCAAGCTTTGCTCAAAGCAAAAAGCTTTTGCTCCAAGCAAAATGTGAGAGTTGCATATCCATGACCTTGGTAAGGCGATTCATCTAAAATACAACTATTACAATATTAGGTCTCTGAAGTCACTTTATAAATGCTCAAAGTCTTAAATTACACACCTTAATTTAAATATAAATGAGACATGTTATTGTAGTGTCGTTGGAAAGATATCCAGAAGATTAGTCTCAGTTTCACAACTTGGCAGAGTTTGTACTGCTGTGTCTGTGCAGAATTACTTTCATCTTGCTGAGCTGTTGCCTGGATGCAGCGGACTCTACCTCTATGGAATTGCACCCAGAGTGCATTTTAATGGGTAACTTCTGGCAGTATGTTTACATTCATCATTCTTAAAAGTGTAAGCTTGGCTATGTGTCACCAATAGATGTGGTAACCTGAAAATAAGCAGCTCTGAAGCTGATCAGAGCAATGAGTCTGCAGGGTTCAACCAAGTATATCTTCTGTTCAGTGTCATAGTGTGTTGGGTGGGGAACAAAGTACAGGACTCAACGAAGATCTTAATCTCTTCCCACATTAATTTCAGGGTATCAGTAGCCTGTTTAGACTTTCTAATTTGTGTGTATGTATAGTTGGGAAACCCTATATGAACTTCTAGGCGAAGGTCTTTATACAGCTTATTCTCAAATCAGAGGGTTTTCATCCAAGGCTGCTCAACTTAAGCACAATATCAAAATTATTAGCATAAGACTTGCTGGTGAAAATTTTACAAAATGATGCCTTTGAAGAAAAACCCAGTCATATGATCTTTGCTTCTTAACCTTGAGTGTCAGAGCAGAAAGTTAGAGCTGTATTTCAGAGGTAGTCAGTTCATACGTGTAATCATCTAACCAATAATCATGGATGAGGTCATCAGTACAACAGCTAGTAATGTAGTACATTTAAATTGACTTTCATAAAAAAAACACTGAGCTATTGAAAAATTTTAGTGTTCCTTCCAAAGCAAGAAAAGCTTTTGAGGCTTAATGTTGCAACTTTGTTTGTCTTTCCCATGTTTTTGCTGGTCAGGCTTTATCCACTGATGAATAGATTAATAGAGCAATCTTATTTTTGACTGAAGGTTTCTTCCAAGTGAGCCCAGTAAAGCCATCTTGTCTAAGACCTGTTGATTTTTTTAGAAATTGGTGAATTACTAGAATATTTTAGATGAAAAGGATGCATGAACCATTAAGAAAATATAATTAATTTTTTAAATTTAAAGAATAGTGATAAAGAGAATTGAAATACAATCTTTGGTTTAATAGACCTAATCTCAAAGTTTTAATGGAGAGATCAGTTTGGAACAAATCTGTTTGGCAAAGGTAAAGAAGAGGGTAAGGAGCTGTGTAGGAGGTATTTGCAGCTTTCTCTCTCTGGAGACTGAGGGGACTAATTTGGGTTCATATGCATTCTTGCCTATTTTTCTAGCAGGAATTTGCCAGAGCTCAGCATCACTTAATAGGTTTAAAGAGCTCAGGGGGCAGATAATTGAGTTGGCTGCCTACTTCTGCATGAGCACAGCAGCAGATTTGGAGGACAGATAAAAAAATTGCAGATTTTCAGTTAATGGCAGTCGCTCAAAAAGTAAAAATAAAAAGAAGTAATTAAACATTTTAAAAATCCAGTAAACTTTTCCATGCAGAGTGAAGTCATACCAATCTGGGATTTAGTCAATTAAGAAACTTTTAACAGTTACTAAAAGAACTACAGTGTGGCTATGAAATAACAAATCTATTTTTGTAGCAATAGGCATGTCTCTTAAGAGCTACTCCAGTGCAAATATATTAATCTAAAATGAGGAAACTCCTACTGAGGAAAAGAAGTTTTGAATTTATACCTTGTTGTCCAAACCAGCAAAGACAGGGACTGAGCCAATTGCCCAACAGCTGTTCTAAGAAGCATTTTACATTCCCTGCTCTTGGAGACACTCCTTTTTCTGGAAGGAAAGATTTAAAATTGTGGCAATGTTAGTTTGGTTTGCAGGTCTCTTTCCTAATCTAGCTATTTTTACAGTGTCAAGACCTACATTTCATCAAAAAATTCTTAGGATCTTGGATTATTTTCTCTTATAAACAGTTATTTTCCTCTGGGTATGTTTCAGCTGTTTTATAAGTAACTTTGTGAGCTCCAAGGTCATTCTTTTAGCATTTCGGCGTTGTAATTGTGAAGTAGGGATGATTTATGTTATTCAGTAGATTGTCAAACCCGTTGCTGTAAAATAAATTTGAGGTTTTTTCAATGTCTTTTTGAGGTTGAAGTTATCTTGAAACAGTATGACGAGCTCTATCTGAAAAACAAAGATATAGACGCGAGACTATTTCTGAATCACGATGAGACTCTGCAGCCTGATGTCATAGCATGGTAATATTTTCATTTCCTGCTTTTATTCTATAAAAGAAAGTGTGAACTTGTGTTTCTCTCTGCCCCCTTGTGTTATAAATGGAGATCTCTATATCCTGTTGACCTACTAGCTTTGTAGTTCAGCTAATGTATTTCTGTCATCACCAGCCTTGCTTTATAACAACACTTAAATAGTTAGGGAACATTAGAGTGTGACTACCTAAAATGAAGCTCTGCTCTAACTCTTATTCTGTGCAAGGGCCTGTCATACAGGGAAAGATGAGGAATCATGAGGAGGCATGTCATACTAGCTGATTAGATGTGCCAGAGGTGGTGTATGGCTCTGAGCCAGCTGGCACTGAATGGTATGGGTGGTGGCTGCCCCATCCCTGGAAACATGCAAGGTTAGGTTTGGCAGGGCTCTCAGGACCCTCAATTAGTTGAAAATGTCCCTGGTCATTGAAGGTGGATGGGACTAGATGGCCTTCAAAGGTCCCTTCCAACCCAAACTATTTATGATTGTTTGATTTTATTTTCTTTTTTCTGTCCTACACTTTTATGCTAGTGATTTCTGGCAATTCAACATCTCTATAATTTGAGATCACCATGTGAGTCTGAATTTATCTATGCCATGAAAATATGTTAATTTAAAAGTGGATTAAAATACAACTAATACCACCTCTACATATAAATTAAGCTGCTTGTAAATAGAATTCTAGAAAAGAAAAAAAGCTTGGATGGAAACTTTAGAGCTGCTCTAGTCCAACATCCTGCTCAAAGCAGATCTACTTGGGAATTTAAACGATTGGAGTAATTGGACATCTAGATCTTCTAAAAATCTGTTACACATTTTTCTCTTCAGATTAATAAGTCTTTATAGAAAACATTGTCTTTTGAATTGTATTAGTCTTTCATAAGTTTGTTTTCCATTTCTGTAGCTCACAGTTGGAGAGGACACCACTAAAAAACAATCCAGATGAGGAAATCAATATTATACTTCCACAGACGCCTGTTCGGTATGAGTTCTTCTCTTGAATGTGTTCTTTTGTTTAATATCATAGCTAAAAATATTCATCTTTAGAGTAGTCTTTTTTTAACTTTGGAGGAACTGTGACCATGGTTATGTTGTTCTTTTCCATAAACTATAGTTCTGATCATTGATATTTTTTAATTATAGTAGGTATAAAGCCTTCTTAACAGTGGCAGAAGTTCTTGACATTAGAAAGTCCAGGAGTATGAAGTTTCTGCATTGCTAGAAATTTGAAATGTGCTAAACCAACTTTGATCTTGTGATATTTAGATTGTCTCCATCCATACTTGGGCTTTACTATGATTTTTCCAAAACTGATGCTACTGAAGGCAATTCATGTGAATGCCTATCCATCAGCGCTGATTTTGGGTTGTAGTAACTGTTTTTCATGAAGCCACAGAAGTGTCAGTAGATGGCAGCAAAGGTTTGATCACCAGCTTAGAGTGGAAAGTGTATCCTTATCTCTCCCTGATTAAAGAGAACCCTGTATAGTGTTTGCTGAAAGCATCATGCTTATTCCTCTGAATTAGCTTACAGTGTTGTATTTCTGAACCTAGATTCATAGAATCTGCTTTAAAGCCCCCTGAAACTGGAGAGAATCTAATAATTTTTATCAATGGATTTGTGTCTGGTCATTTATGTAGAAATTAGTATATAAAAAGGGTCTAAGTACTAGTTATGAGCATAATGAGAGTGGATTGTATGTTTTCATTTTATGTTTTTCCAGTGTCCTTATGCTTTTCCTTATCATTAGGAGAGTTGTGGCAGAAGTGATTTTTACCAATACTTCGTAAAAAGTAGACTACAGAAAAAAATGCATCTTACTGCTATAGTTGCAATGATTGAACACATTTTTGTTGGGTTTGCACTTATTTGACTGGTAATATGAGCCAAATTGAGGTTAAATGATACAGAAATTTAAAACAGACAAACTGTAGTGGGTCTGGTGCTGGTCAAAAGCCAGTACACCCACTAGAATTATTTACTCATTTTCTGCTGTGAGATAAGGATTAGGAGGAGAGCCAAGCAGGCTCAAAACTTTTAAAGGATATAAAGAAAACTTCATTAACAGAACTAAAAAGAAAAAAAAGAAATCAGAATGAACCTTCAGAACACTGCTCCTTCCCCCAGCTCTTCTCTTTCCTACTGACAATGTAAAGAGACAAAACCTGGAACCTGCAGTCAGTTTGTCACCTCTAAAATAGTCCTTTTTTTTTCAGTTCACTTAGGGAGAGGAGTCTCTTTTGCCATACTGTGGAGACCTTTCCCCAAGAAACAGTTCTCTCGTGGTTTTAATTTTCACAAATAGCAGCCACCCAGAAAATCTGCAATTGTGAAGCCCCTCCCACGATTTGGTAGTCTTCCCACAACTACCACCATGGGTCATTTCAGCTTATTGGGGTATAGTTTTAAGGATGAGCTGTTCTAGTATAGAAACAAAAAGTTATCTTCTTTTATCTCTGGGAATAGAAGTTTTCTTCTCTATCCTGTGGCAAAGTTTCTCATCTTTTTCATCTCTCTCTGTTGAAGCTTCTCATTGGAGCACAGCTCTTCAACATTTGCTTCCCTCAACATGGGTGCCTCTGCTCATGGCTGCAGTTAGAACACAATGTCCCCCAATGCATTCCATGAGTTGTAGACCAAAAAGCATTCTGATGTATCAATTATATCTTCACTATAGCTTTCAAGAGCCTTTCAGCCCAAGACTAAGGCATCTCCTCATTCTCCTCCCATCTGGGATTTGACTCCTTCACTGACCTCAGTGTCTCCATGTTATTTTCTTTACATGTCTTCCCCTTTTTCTCTCACTTGAGAGAGGATTGATGTCTGCAAGTTTCATCTGTGCACTAGAAGAGTCAATATTTTGCCCAGGCCTGCGGATAGTTAGTGATCTTTGCCGGGCCATGTCCATTATGGCTGCGTGTCTATTTTCCAGCCACGGGGCTGCAGGGCCACCTCTGTTCTCAGCCGCGTGATTTTCCAGGGTGCCAGCAGGATGGCTCAGTGGCTCAAGGCCAGAGCAGGGCCAGGCTTGGCGCCACCCAAAGCTGAGAGGGCCGTGGTTGGAGCTCGGTGCTGGCAGAATCTCAGCCCAGCCGCGCCATGGGCAGACCTGGCCGCGTGGCGGAGCAGGGCCCGGCCCCATGGGCCATGCGCTTCCATAACTCGGGGATTTTCTTCCTTAACTAGAAACTAAACTACATTGAAACACAGCACAAACACCCAAAATTCTACTTTGAACAAAAAGCACAATGAAAAATTCAGGAAGGAACAATACTAAGGAATCAAACTCTTCCTTGGGTGTTAAGCCATTCTTTCGGTTATTAAAATTATCACATTTCAAGCGTAACTAATTAGATAAATTGCATTGTTAGAATTCATAGTAGTTAGCACAGTGCAATAGATTTTCCCAAACAGTTTGATAACTGGAGTGAGAACTGAAATGATAATTTTTTTGCGTGTGGATTTGCTGTTCAGTTTCTGGAAGCTGTCAAGCCAACCTTAATGCTTATTATACATTTTATTGTGTTTTTCCAGAGCGGCAATGAATAACATTCAGCAGTTGATTATGATTTTAAACTCAGCAACTGATAAACCATCAGATATTCTCATCAAGTACTTCAATGTAAGTGACTACAAAGAAGATTTGTGCTGGATTCTTGGAATTATCACTCAAGCAAAATATACACCTGTAGATGTGATGCACATGTTTTTGAAAAAGATTTTTAAACTTTTTTTTTAATTTTTAATTTTTAAAAAAAAAATGTTGAAAAATTTTTATTGAGTTGGTTTAAATGTAATCACTCGTTTTAGAAAGCACTTCTCTCTAAATATTGTGTACTGGAACCTTTTAAGTGCTTAAATACTTTAATTACTGAGCTACATATTAAAATTCTTTTTTATATGTATTGAATGGAAAAGAAAGGTATAAAAGGGAAACAAAAAAGAGAAAAAGGTGTACAGCACTCTTTTAAACACTCCATTTTGATTTATGCTGATGATTTTATTGAGAGGTATTACAAAGGGAAGCAGGATTTTAAAATGATTTAAATTATTTAAATGTTTTTGAAGTAAAATATCTTTTCTTTGCATTTGCTTCCTGTACTTTTTTAGAATTGCACAGTGAACCCTAAGGATAGTATCCTGAAAAGAGTGGAAAGTTTTGGCCACATCTTCAAAAAGAAATTTGCTGAAGCAGTTGGACAGGGATGGGCTGAAATTGGCTCACAGGTAAGTATTTGGGTCGAATATCATTCACTTGAGCTCTATTAGTTAGCGCTAGCTGGTGTGAGACCTGACTTACTGACAGTGTGGATCAGTAAAGGTAAAAAGTAACAGCATGCTTTTAAAACTGAGCAAGCACTATAAAGACAGCATTTAAGAAATTTCTCTTAAAGAGCAATAGGAATTGGGTGGAAATATGTTGGAAATACTTCACTGAAGAATGGAAAAATATTTTGGGCAGAATACATTAAGTGAAACATATATTTGCATTCATTAGGCTAACTTGGCCTAAAACTGCCAAAGGTGACTCACTTCCTTATAAAGTCAGGAGAGCAGCTGTGCTTTCAACAAGGATTTTGGAGAATAAATCCAACCAAGTTTGTACTCGACAGTCTCCTTCCTGTCTGTCAGCTCTGGTTTTTATCCTGTTAGCTGTGAATCAATGCAAACACAATTTGTGTTGTTACACTTGGTTAAATCTTCACATAGTTGGGGTAGTCACACACATTAGTAGCCCTTGAGGCCTCTCCAGTGTTATTGACCACTGGGAACTGGGGACAATAACTTGCTTATAGTGGCTCTGTCAAAAACTGAAATGTTCTGGACTGTTAAAACACAAAAGTCTGCCTGTTGTATTCTGTCAAAACTTGTAATATTCCTGAATTTCTCATTGTAACAGAGGTACAAGCTTGGAGTGCGTCTCTATTACAGAGTAATGGAGTCCATGCTGAAGTCGGTGAGTTTAGTACTGCTATCTTAGTACTGGCAGTGCCTCTAGAAATACTAAGAATATTCACAAGTTGGGTCTGATTTATTTATTTCAGGAGGAAGAGCGCCTCTCAGTGCAGAATTTCAGGTACTTGCCCCTAACTTGTTACTGAAGTCTGCTATTTGAAGTCTTGGGTTAAGTACTAATAACTTCCTTTCTCTTCAGCCAACTTCTGAATGATAACATCTTCCACACATCTCTTCTGGCATGTGCTGTTGAGGTTGTCATGGCTACATATGGCAGTAAGTTAAATCTAAAGTCCTTAATTGCATTGTTACTTATTGATAATTGCCATATATTCTAATATAGAGTAAATAGCACAAAAAACCACCAAAAATGGAAAAAGCAACTCACTGAAATGTCTAAGCTAGCAATGATTCAATAATTACAAAAAGGAAAAAACATCAGAAGTGAAAGAATGTAGAATCTGTGATAATTTTAGTCTGTTTTCCCTTCAGGAAAGGCTTCACAAAGTGACAGTACCAGTGCTGAAACAGACTTGTCTTTCCCGTGGATTCTCAATGTATTTGATTTAAAAGCTTTCGACTTCTACAAGGTGATCGAAAGCTTTATTAAAGCAGAACCCAGCTTAACACGGGAAATGATAAAGCATCTAGAACACTGTGAACATCGAATTATGGAGTCTCTTGCTTGGCAATCTGTAAGTAACACTTTAAAGTAGAATTTTCCCTTGTGTAATGTGCTTACCTAGAAAAAAACAAGTCACATCTAACTCTGTAGAGTAAGTTGTGGTCTTGCTGAGATTTGGTTATAGAAAAATAAAAGAGCAGTTTTGGCATGTCTTCTGATTTTAGAAAAAGGGAGCATATCAGAGGAAGAAGTCGATATAGGTCTGCAGATTTAGTACACCAGCATCATTTTACTAGCCTGGCAGAAATCATAAGGGTAATGCCCTTAACTGTGTTTTGGTACCAAAGTCGGCAATAAATTCTATGCTTTTATTTGAAAGTTAATTTTTATCCAGTTGCTATTCCTACTTGGCAATAGGGCCTCAGTTCTGGGCATCTGATATGTTTGCTAACAGTACTTAAAATATTGCTTTGCATTTCAGTCACTTTGGTATTTTTGGATGCCATTAAAATAAAATGCTAGAAGGTTGGGTTATTTTTTTTAGGCTGTATTTCAGTAAATCAAACATTAGTTTCTTTTCATTGTTTGTTACATATAAACCAGAATTAGGCTATTCATGCCACAAGGCAGGAGACTATAGAGACTATAGTTTTGACCAGAGAAATATTAAGCAACAATTTTAGGACCGATCCCATATCTTTTACTTCTGGAGAGGAGTGGGTATTTTAAGAGGCAGACACTATTTTAGGAAACCTGCAAGCATGCAAAAGGTATTTGGGAATTGTAACCTTAAGAGGACAAAAGATAGAGGTACGTATACCTGGGTTTGGCTTTCTACAAGCAAGAAGTGGCTCCTGCTGCCTTCTACAAACAAGCTTGAAGCCAGCTTACAAAACAAAAGAATGGTTTACTGTATTCTTCTGCAGTGTCTTATCTGGGATGCAGTGGTGTACAAGGTTTTCAAGTGACTGCTTAATTAGCAGTCCCCTCAAGAATGGGAAGGCAATTAGAGAAATGTAGTTCATACCAGTAAATACCTCTGAACCTCCAAGCACTTGAAAAAGGAGTAGAGAAAAGACAGATGCCTTCCTCTTACTCCTAAAGAATGTATCTCACCACAAGTGGTTTCTTTGGGTTATTTGTAAACAGTCCAAGAAAGATGGAATCTTGAAAAAGTTCAAGTGTCCTCATATGGTTAGAGAGTGTTTTTGTTTTTTCGAGTTTTTATTTCGGTTTTTGTTTTTTTTTTTCCTCAAAAACGTGTTAAAATGAAGAAGAAAATAACAGAATGAGTAAAGCTTATGCAAAAAAAAAAACCAACCCCAAAAACATCTAGCTTAGAAAGTAAGAATTTAAACTTCTGAAAAACATTTATTTACAAATATTTCCTTAAAGTAACTTTCATTTCCCCATTTACTTGCTGTGTATTTTTGTTTGGTTCTTGTGTTCTCCACCCTCCCAGGTAGTGCTTTTCATTACAAGGCTTGGTTGCTTCAGTTGTTGCTCATTCTCCTGACTGCTTTAAAAAGCAGGACTTCAGTGAGAGATTTAGAAGGTTTGAGCAATTTAATACCGAATAGCTTGAATTTATTGCAGTTTTGTCACAGAGCTTTTGTGAGGAAAAATGCCTTGTATAATTTCTCTGAAAAAAAATTCTCAAATGCATCTGACCTTTGCCTGGCTTGGGAAGCTGCATCAAGTGAATGGAAAAGATTGTTTTTTACTGTTTTCTGAAGATAATGTGTTACTTCTTAGCTGCTCATTGTGAATATGTTTATTGCTTCATAGCTAGCTGATTTAGTCATCTGTGCTTTAGGAAGGAAATGAAACTTTTCTAGGTCATCCTTTCTTTAACAAAAAAAAAATAAAAAAGCATAGCTAGACAAAATAAAGGGTGGAAACCGGTTGAAGTTTCTTCTCAATAATTCTTGATTTTAAAAAGGGGCAAGTACATACTGACTAAATCATGTGAAAAGTACTTCCTTTTTCCTAAATCCTTATCAAACCCTGAAAGGAGAAGTCCCATTTAACTACTCAAATATTTACCAGTGAAGTTATGATGCTTCCAGCTGAAGATTATATGGAGATCATCTTAGAATATATTAATAAAGCTGCATAATTTTTATTTGCAAAATAGAAATACACTGTACAATATTTTTTCTTTACTTTGAATTTGTGTTCACTTAGAGTATTTTGAGCACTATTTTGATTTCGTAACTACAAAGGGAACTGAAATTACTTTAGATTCAAAGATGCTGAATAGCCTTTGCTTCATTTTAATTATACTTATAAAAAATATGATTTAAACTCTTCTGTAGTTAAAATCTGTTTCCTATGAAAGGGATAGCTTGTTACCTGCCAGCCTGGGAGTTCATGCTCAGTTTCCATAACTCTATGAATTTGACCTCCCTTGTGGCCACCCAAAAAGGTAATTGTTTTGAATATCTCAAATGAAGGTTCTGTGAACAAATTTCAGAATATCTGAATTTCCCTTAGAGAAAGCCCTGTCAACTGCTATGTCCCACCTTTGACTGAAGTATTGTTGTGGTTTGCTGCAGTTTGTTAGGAATAAACAAGGAGGAACAGGTTTTCAGGCAAGCAAATCAAACACAAAGTCTGTCAGTTTTCAGACTATTTTGAGTGAAATACCTGTGGGGTGTTTTTGGTTTTGCTGTGCCATTCCAAGGAAGTAAATGCCTGTGGAGTATCTTTGTTATATCTGGAAAGCCATCCAGCTGTATTTCCCTGCCTCTCAGCTTCCATTCTGCTCACAGGCTCTGAATGTGGGGAGGTGTGAGTGAGATGCTTTTTTTTATTAAGATGTTTTTTATGCTGCTGTGTAGAGAATGTGCTCCTTGCAGATGCCCTTTCCCATGTACAGTGTTGGGGTGGTGAAAGGCTCTTGTTCTTCTGCAGGCCAACCACAGCCTTGTCTGAAGGTAAAGCAAGTTAGAGACAGAAGCACTCCACACTTTGCTGCTTAGCTCTACAGACTATAGTGTTCTGTTGACTTCTTAGCTCATCCGTGTGAGCACTAGCAGTATTCCAAGGGGTGTTTCTCCTAGAACTGCATCTTTAAAAGGTTACGTGGTAGCTCTTGCTGTTAATGGGATGAGGGTTGGCTGCTTCACCACCTACAACCTTCCAACAGCTCAGAACAGAATGTGAAGGCTCATTGTGGCAGGCTGAAGGGAGTTTATTCACATTCTGCTTTGGTCTGGTAACTTCAGCTGTGGTTTTCATGTTTATTTTTGTGTGAATAACAAAGAGGTGTGAAACTAAAGCAGTGCTGCAGCTGTTGACACTGTAGCCTCCTTTGGCTGTATTGCTCATTACTGCATGCTGTCTTAATTAGTGTTTTTGTTTTTCTAAGGAGAGAGGAACACCAGTATTGATATATGTTGTGATTTGGAGTTGTAGTATGTTTTGGAGTTTTAATGACTGATGCAAGATAAAGATGGCTTCATGAAGTTACTTCTCTTAATGGTTAAAATATGAGTAGAAGTAAACAAGTGTACTTTGCTTTATTTATAACTTCTTTCATGTAACATTGCCTAAATTGTGCTACATAACGTTTCTGCTTTTTTAGCTTCTTCTTTTTTGTGGTTTCTATTGACAATTCAGCATTTGCAATGAAATTACAGTATTGTTTTATCACACAACGTTGATTTAACATAAGTCGATGTTTGCAATAAGTATTTGTCAACTGTGTAGTCAGTGTTTATACTTAAATACCTCATCCCACACCAAAGACTTCTGTTGGTTGTAAATTATGCAGCTCACTGTGGCAGAAGTGCCTTTGTGCTCAAAACCAAATATTCCCAAAGAATATATTATTGCATTAATATGACGAACTCGCTGGGCTGGAATAACAGCAGACCTACTTTGATCATGCATTAAGAAAAAAAATATTAAATAATGTGTTTAAGATTTGCATAAAAAGCATTAGAGAAATCCAGATCAGGATAAAGCTGTGAGCAGTTGCAGGTCAGCAAATTCTCCTTAGTACTTTGGAATAGTACAGGCTTAGCTAAGCAGCCTCCTGGTCTTTGATTGTACAAGGACACAGTTATTGTGGGGTTCACTGCTATTGAGTGCTTAGTGCCTGTTTTCTTGGATGTACAATTTCAAATTAGGTTTTTGTGCTCCTTGTAAGGAGGAACTGAGCATCTAGAATGGGGAGTTAATATATTTTCTTGTGGTTTGTATTGTCTCAGTAGGGATTTCTGTTAGGTGTGTCTAAAGTCCTACAGCTCCTCTAAAGATAGGTGTCTACATGCAGTTTTAAATCCTCTTTGGTTTTGACTTCTTAAGTGATTCCTTTTAAATTGGGAAGAAACAAGAGTGGTCACACTGTTAACTGCATTAAGTTGCTGGATAAGTGGTTTACTGTTGTGCTAAAAGAAAGGACCTAAAATCTTTTTGATAGGCAGCCAAGTAAGGCCAGGCACCAAGGGCTGGGTATTTGGGGCTGAATTTGTACTACTGGCCTCAAAGGGACAATAGTTTGGGCTTAAGTGTTGCCCCACAGTTATCAGGGACATTTCCTTGGTAACGTCTTCCCTGACACGTTCTGGCATTGTCAGCCCTCCTCTGGACAATGCCAAGGCAAGATTTGGGGCATGAGGCGGCTCAGGGAGTCTTTTCAGCTGCTGGTATGGATTAGCAGTGGAGAATGTGGAGTTATGTGGGTGCAAGCTGTGCTTTGCCACTTGCCCTTGAGGCCTCAGGACAGGCTGTGGCTCGTTGTGTTGCAGTCGGTGGGTTCAACCACGAGTGACTCCAGTGCTGGCAGATGAGTCACGGGTTCCTGTGCTGCCTTCCCCCCGGGCTGCGGGACCCGCGCGCGTTCCTGCACAGCTGCTGGCTTCTCTTGGGAAAGCCAGTCTGTGGTCTATGTCAGGCATACTCCTATTGTGCCTGCTGAATTTTGCCTTTCCTCGGATACAGGAATACCTAATTTGTGAATGGGAGAGAGCCTTAGGCATATAAAAAGCGCTGAGCATATCCAGAATGACAACATCTGCAAGCCTGCTCGCTGGCAGGATGCAATCTACCGAGGGAGCTTCACTGGTGTAAAGACAGGTACCTCAGGAATTGCAGGCATCAGATTGCTCATGCAGAGATCACTCATGTCTTGTGATTTTCTGAATTTTAGGCACCTAGTATCTTGTCTCAGCTTGGAAGATGCAATGAGCAATGATTTGTAGTATGGAATTTTCTAGGTTTTTTCTTGCAGGGGACAAAACCCTGTGCTAAGGGTCACCCAAGTCATGTGCTCACCACGCTGCTTTTGAGAAAGTTATGTTAGGAGTATACAGCTTTAAACTCCAAACAGGAACTGAGAATATATTTTAGGTTTTCTGTCTGTACATACTAAATATATTTCTGCTTGCATGATGAGTGTGTTCCAGAAGCATGTGGGATGAGCGAGGTCACGACCACCATGGCTCCTGGGCGTGATAGTGCTAAAGGCTCATATTGTTTCTGCTGCATGTGCTTTAAATTTTTTTAAGGTTATGACATCTCAGTTGTCACAGCTGTGATTTTGCCTTTATCATACAGGGCACATTTTTAGGAGTCTGTAAGATGATTGCTTTTTGGGTATTTGTGAAAATACCACATAGTGTAACAAAAATATATGAATGTATTTATGTTTATATGCTTTTTCATTTTGGCTATATCTCTATATATACACACTTTTTAATAAATGCTTGAATAAAATATGTAAGAGTTTATTCCATGCCTTTCTACTACTCCTGAAGAGTTTCCTTTGATGAAAACCATGCTGTGCTTTTTGAGGGTTGAAACTTTTATCTGCCTTAGCAGCTGAAGGCAAATTGAAAAACCAGGAAGAATAGCGAATTAGTCTTCACTGTCTCTCCCATCACTTTGAAAATCTTCCCTGCCACTCCTATTTATTGTGAAGATGACTCAAGCTGTTATTCATGCTTGGGTGTTACCATTTGAGCAAACCCTCTAGGCTACTGGAAGAGAAGCCAGAATATTTAAAGCTGAGGTCCTGCGTTTCCTGCTTTTGTCTGTGTTGACAGTGTGTTCACTTCTTGGTAGGCACTCACCAGGTGTATAAAGCACTCACTAGGACTGGAGGATTTTGGTTATGTTAGCAGTGTTAACAGGTTTATCTGTTGCAGGTATACCAAGTCAGCCCAACCCTTAAGATGCTCTTGCTTCAAGTACAAACATGACCAAAGGGATTAACTAAGACACAGCAGCTATGCAGAGTTTTCATTCTGTGACATCTAGATGCCGTTCTCGATTAAGAATGCTAAGTTTTTCCCTACTGCATCTACTGCTTTAAGCTATAGGGTTTCAATAATTAGGGGGATGTAAATCCTACTCCTCTAACTTAGATATTTAGGTATCCACTGTAAGGTAGACAGAGCTGTACTTCCAGGAAGCAGTTAATTCTATTTATTTTAAACAGCTATTTTACAATAGGATTATTCGCTTTCCACTGTCATCTGTCTCAATGACAAACCTAAGCTAGATCTGTAGTTTTTGTCTGTTAAGGTTAGTAGGAGCAAATCATACGATTCATTCTACTTTTCATAACTGTGTTTCCCTGTTCCTTAAAGCATGAAAGGGAGATTAGCAAGAGGTGGTTGTGTAATTATGCCTCAGTTTGCTTTAGGTGGCTGCTTGTGCTGTGTATCTTGCCTGTAGTTGCTGTTGTGTGTTCAGGTGGAGGTCTTGTACCCAGGCTGTGTCAGGTTCTCTCTGGATGTAGATTTACAGCTGTGACAGGGAGCTGGGGTTCATGGGCTGTGCTCAGTGGAGCTGCCAGCTCTGTTGGTACATCATAAAGATATCTCTTCACCAGTACCAAGTACAGATTTCGTCACAGAAATAAGTTTGCATTAACGTGATAGACTTTTCTTTAGTCTTTTTCTTTAAGGTTGCCTGATTATAAGTAACAAGGAATAGTGAAATAGTTTTCTAGGAATCCTTGCTTCCCAAATTGTTGGGGTTTTAATTTTTTTTTTTAAATTTATTTTAATACTGTTCAATGTTTTGGTGGTCATATCACAGCTGTAGGAATTTTATTTTAGTCCTGCCGTGTTTCTAGGTAGTTTGAACTCAGCTTTTCATCCTGAATCATTGCTGTATTTGCATTGTAAATGCTTTGTAGGAATAAATGCTTTGTTTAAAGGTTGCCCATGAGGGAAAAATATCTTCGAATTCAGGGAGGTATCTTGTCAGTTCCTCAGTAAAATCTTGCTGAATTGTGGCAAATTTGATGTGACTGTCTCCTTATATACAAAAGTGAATAAAGCTTGGGTTAAGGTCTGTGTCTGTATCCCTGTTGCTCTGTCCTTGAATGAGACTGTGCTCTCCAACTTTGTAGTTTCATAAATCTCTGTAGTGAAACTGGTAAAATGAATAGAATGAAGTTGTGTTTTGGTTTTTGGGGTGTAGTTGGTTGGTTAGTTTTGTTTTTGCTTTGGTCTGGCTTATTTTACCTGAGCCAAAGTCCTGAATAACTGTCACAACCTTTTATTACTCTTCTTTTCCTTATTGCTGTGTCATTTGACTCACTCTCATGGTAACTTTTCTGTGGAAGGTAAGATTAGTTTATGTTAAGAAGCAAAGTGGGTGCCAAACAAACATTCCAATGTGGAGGTTTGGAGTTTTTTTCCCAGCTGTGTGCTCACTTTTCAAGCTCTTAAGGTGATACTAGTATCATGTCAGACTGTCAAATTATATATTATTGGAAGATGTTTTTTGGTTTTTTTTTGCTGCACTTTCTTTAAGTTATTGCATGCATAAAAGCACAGGGTTTGAGTTGCTTTTTTGTAGGCCAAATAAGTGCTTTTGTGCCTGCTTTCATACTGTATAAATATATAGTGTTTCAGTTATGTGTTTGTATTGCTATCTTACAGTAACTTTCCAGTAATAAAAAGCCTTGATGGGAGATGTGAATACCCCTGTTCACAGCTGTTGAGCAGGCATAGTGTTCACCATCCTCCAGAAAGGTAATCCCTCTAGGTTTGGTGGAAGCTTTTCCTTTGGGTTGGGTTTGCCTGTCAGGGTGGGGTAGGTGCAGGCTGGAAAGTGCCCGTGGTGCAGCTGAGTGTGGAGCCTCTGCAGCTGCATCCCTGGTGTTCTCCTGAGCAGAGGCTGGAGGCTTGCCCAGGTAGGCTCTGCCTGGTCTAAACTTGGCTTGGGTTGGGCTGCCAGCACCCCGTGCTTTCCCTTTGGGAGTCACTCTGCCCACACCAGAGCCCGTGCTCGGCCTGTTGCACCTTCCAGCAGCTGGCAGGAACTCACAGATCTTATCTGGACAGCAGTCAGTACTGATTTTTTCTTTTTTTCTTTTTTTTTTTTTTTTTGCATTTGCATTTGCTACCCAGGGGAGCGTGTGAAATACAGTAACATGCAGTGTATGTGGTAAACTTTCTTTCACATCTAAGAAGTGTGAAATAACTTAAGTAGACCAGCAGTTTTCAGATTTGATTTCATTAATGAAACATGTTTTTTGTTAGACTGAAAAGATAAGATTAGGTGTTTTGGTACTTGATTCACCATTGGTATTCTCATTTTTGTCCATGTTTTGCTGTGTACTTAATAAACTTTTCCAATTGATTTATTTCATAAAGCAGTGGTATTTGCAAAATTCATCTCAAAAGTAGAGTTAACCTAACCACAGTTGTTTTCATGTGAAGTAGACTTAATAGTATTCCCAAGATGGTTGCATTAATTTTGGATGCCTCCTGTTGCTAGCATGCTTATTTAAGAATTTTGTTCTTTAAGGCAGGAACTCATTGTTTAAAAATGATAGAGTTAGGGGAAATACTAAAACTATGTGTGTGCAAAAATATTCATTTTATCTCATCATAAAAGGGTTAAAACTTCTTTCTAGAGGCCATCCTTTGTCATTGCTTGTGGTTTGATTCTCAGGTTTAAACTCTAGAAAATTGACCCCTTCTTATTGCTGGGCAGCTTTTAGTTCTGATAGAACTAGAGTGGTCAGACTGCTTCTTAAGTAGAAAAAAGAAATTATTTAAAATCTAAATTCTCAGCTCTGAAATTTTTAGTTTTCCAACAATGTGGTAGGTTTTATAAAAGACCAGAAGATGTGTGAAAGGTTCTTTCTGTTTGTTTTAATTTTGTGGTAAATTCAGTTTTCTTACAGGAAGAGCTGGACTTGCTTTATAAGCACTTGTATGACAGGAATTGGATGGATGTGAGGTGATAAATATGAAAGGCTTCAGTATCAAACCAGAATTGTCAAAGCAAAACTTCTCCATACAGCTTCTTGCAGAAGTATTAGATTGTGCACGCTTCTGAATTTGTCTCATCTTAAACGATCCCTATTGAGTATGATCTGTAAAGCAATGACAGTTGTTTTTATACAATGTTTTCAATATTCTGGTAATTGGATAACAAATGCAGCCCAGGCATTTCTGTCTTCTAGATTTAGGATAATTCTGATTCACATTTTGCCTTAGCTTTTGAAATGTATCTTCTTTCATTTTGTTAGTGGTGCTCAAATACCAGAAACCCTGAGGTCTAAATGATAATAGTCTAGTGAAAAAGGGAACTTGTCAGGATTCACAGGTCTGCCTAGATGCAGAACCTTGTAATATTACATTTACTGCTGGAAAAGTATGAACAAATTGCTCTTCATTGATAAAACTCTTAGAAAATAACTTGAAGGAATATATAAGTCTAGAGGATACTGTGCTCAGGTGGGATTTTCAAAATTACCAGTCTCAAAGTGAACTTCACTGGGTTCTCTAGTTTTAGCTGAGTTCTTTGTGTAATTCTAGAGATCTCATTTTTGGTTATGATGGTGCTTGAAATAACAAGTGAAAATCACTTTCTCATTTGCAAGAGATGGTGGAAGACTGTGGGATCAGGAGTGATATGGAAAGACTGAATGACAATCTAGTGCTCCCTGCCTCTTTCCAAAGAAGTGAGAGAGGCATTAGTGAAACTAGTGGATTTGAAACATTGGGTTTCTTAGTTTTATTCCCCCTATGCACACACATGGTGTGAACTTTTTACTGCTGTGAATGTTAAAAACTTTATGCTCATTTACATGAAGACAGAACAAGCTCACTGAAGAGAATTTTTTGCTGAACAGACAAATATATCTGCCCCAGAAAGTCCTGAGATACAACTGATGAAGTGGGAGAGCACTTGAGAAAGCCTTGTGTGCTTCTCCTACTCTTATCTTGTTCCCCAGGCATCCAGCCTTGTCTGCCATTGGAGTCAGGATTGTAGATTAGCTGCATGTTTGAGGTCTGCTCAGTGCAACTATTCTTATCTTTTACCTGGTCTCAAGAGCTCTTTCTCAATTTTTGCCTTTCTGTGACTGAGGTTGCTTCCTTAGAAACAAACGCTTGGAGGTTGATTTCATTTAGGGATCCCTCACCTGCCTGAAGTATTTTCTATAAGGGCTTTTTTAAATGCTTTTAGATGAAAAATATAAAGACATATTTGACTTGGTATTGGTATTTCTTCAGATGTGAAATACTTGTATACTGAGGTGAAAAAAAATTGCCTGGCATTCTGTTCTTGCGAAAGCCAGAATTAAAACTTAGAGCTGAGTACAGAAAGTATAAAATAGGACATCTCTTAATTATGAGGTAGTGATATGTTATGCCAAGTCTAAGATGTTTATAGCAAATTCTTTTCCTTGTCTTTTAAAACTGCTGGTTAATTAACTAGTTATCAATAGCTACCTGCCTTTAGATCAAAAACATGCATGGAATCAATTAAATTTGCCCTACTTTTATTTTTATAGGAAGTGTGTGTTTTCTGTATAAGAAGAAAACACACTACAAAGAACAATTTTTAAAGTTTAGATCCTAAAACTGGTCTCCTAGCTCTTGCTGGGTAGGCATATGAATAAAATTAATGTACTTTTAGGAAGTACTGGTTGCAACACATCCAGATCCTCAGGAGCTTTGACAATGTAAGTCTTTTTTATTTGAAATGTCTTGACATGACTTAGGAGTGTAACTTCTAGATTTTACATTTAAATCTTGTCATAAGACCTTACCAGAGAGACAGAAGAGTTGATATCAAAGTCAAGAGCAGGGAGAGGGAGTGCATGTGTTGAGGAATGTACCAGCAAAAGCATTGCTCCATCCGCAGCTCTCCAGGATAATCTTGTTGCAGAACCAGAAAAGGTGAAGAAAACCTCATCCAGTCCTGAATAGCTGGTACCTTGTCTCTATATCAGCTTGTTGTGGGAGGTACAGTTTTACTCCCCCTCTTCTGAATCAGTCAAATCAGGAATTTTTCAAGTAATGGTCTGATTCTCAGCATTTCAGATGATGCCTTTTGACTGCGTTGGGGTTTTTTTTGTTCGGATATTTGTTACGGGTTTGTTTTTTTTTTCTCTTGTGAGAGAGTGAAGATGTTTAATAATAAAATTTACAAAGTTTCCTCAAATAGCTTCTGGACACTGAGCTATTACATGATCAGAAAACTTGTGCTGTGTTGCACTGTGCTCTTTCAAAAAACAGAAGCTGCTTCCCTGGAGGGTGAGTGCAAAGTAGAGGGAGCTACTGTCTGTGCTTCTGCAGGCTACTTGAGGTAATACACCAAGGAAAGTTTGGTTTAAAGGGGAACACACATAGGTGACTTTGTCTGCTTGTTCTGCTTTTAAGTTAGTAATGGGTTTTTTTTTCCTCTGCAATTTTGTAATCTCAGTAGATTCTGTTTATCAGGGTGAGGCTCTGGGGTGCTCACTACTGTAAGGCAGAGAGGGGTGTTGCTAAGCAAGTTGTCATTCAATTGAGTAAGAGCTATGACAAGGTCAGGGGAGTAGTGCCCTGGAAACATAGCCAAGTAGTGGCATTAGGGGCTTTTGTCTCACATTTCTTGGAGGGTGTGTAATATTAAACACACCCTTGAGAGAGAGGCATTGAGACTTTAGAGATGCATATGTGGTTTTGGACTTTGGATTTGTCAGTGGCATATGGAAAAGAGAGAATTTCTACTCATGCCAAAAGTTTTGTGCGTTTTTTTGCAGTTGGATATGAGCCAGAAGAGTTTAGGATTCCCAACAAAGATAATTGCTTATTTCAGATGTTATGCAGACATATCTATGCTGTCTTTCTAGCTTAGGCCCACCTTTAATAAATTACGTGGATAAAGATTGAAAATGTTGTTAAATTTAAAATTCAATCAACACTAGCTCGTAGCAGTCATTGAGTAACTCAGTTTCCCTGTAGTAAGAGGCAATGTATGATTGATTTATGACAATTAAACAGAAGCTTTTCTTAGGGAAATAAATTCATCCAGATAACATTGTATCATATAGTCCGATGGCTCAATATGTATTTTTTCCAACATTGATTCACTCCTCTGTATACAGCCCTGGTGTAAAAATGTCTCTGTGCTGTATGTGTGTTGCAGCTGACTGCCCTAAATCTTAAGTGCAAATTTGTTTAGACTCAGTTCTTATTCTTGATTCCGTTGCTTTGGGGAGGAAAAACCAACACTTACTTTACCTTTTAAATTTTATTTTATTTTACAGTTATGTTAAATTAATTCTGAGGAAAATGTACACAGTGTTCTAGTAGCTGGGAAACATATATAGCAGGATATTTTAAAGCAGTTTTGTCTAAGTATTCCTGTTTGTAACAGTAATATATGGAGATTCCTTCTTTTACGTGGTGCTGACTTTTCAAAGTGTCACGATTAATTTTGCCAGCATGTAGCCCCAAGTGCTTTATTTTTATACTTTTTGAAGTTTGAAAGAAAATAACATTTGAAGTTTTAAATGCTCATGTGAAAATGATTTCTAAGATGCAAAAATTGAGAGGAGGTTGCACCCCAAAATAACTTCATCTTGAATTTTTTTATGGGACACCAAATAGTTTCCTGGAAGAAATAATCAACATGTTGCACATGTTTATTTCTAGTTAGAAAAGGTCTTGTTTTTCTAAGAAACCATACTTTGAGATAAAATTAACTTATTCAGAGGATGTTATTTTCCTCAGAAGTCATGCTGAGTTTAAGAACTCCTCACAAAAGAGTTTAATAAAGTGGTACTGTACCTAAAGCATTAACTTCAGTCATTGCAAGTTACTTTGTTTTAATCACACAGGCTTCTTGAGAGAGAGGTGAGAAGTAAAACCAGTTTGTCTGAGACGTTTCCAAATGCTTTAAACTACCAGGAGACTTAAATGCTTTATGGGGGCCAGGCTTGTGGAGAGAGCATGTATTTTTATCAGATAAACCTGGGAGAAACAAAGTTCTTGTAATCCACTGATTGAGGCCTCCTGTGAACATAATGGTCCCTAAGAGGGATGGTGCAGGGAAAAGGACAGTAGGGGAGGAGTAAGAGAGACAAGAGGAAACGGGAGAAGACACAGTAGCTGAAGTGATATGACAATATGGGGCAATTTTCCTGGAGTCTAGAGCAGGTAGCTTCACCCCCATCCTCAGTAACTTGGAAACTGATGTCATTATTAAATTGAGCAACTGTTTTAACTTCAGGAAGGAAAACAACCTACTTTTTTATTTGTGTTTGATTTGACAAACAGTCTTTGGACTTTAGTTAACCTCTAAACCCAAAAGTTCGTTTCTAACATGCAATCTGTCAGAACAGACCTTTGACATAGATTTTTAAAGTACTTTTTCTGTGTGCTATTATGCTTAACACTTTTACAGCCTTGTAATAAACTTTTCGAGATGTGAAGGAAGCACAGCCTTTACATGTAAGAATATATGTCCACAGTTGAAGAAATGTACAGGCTTCTAATTCCAGTTTAGTCCCAGTAGTCTTTTAATATAGTTTATATTGTAGAGTCACTGTCAAATATTTTCATTTTTATGGTCTGAAGGCTGTGTTGAATGAAGCTTTCTGAAACTGGCCTTTCAGAGAATCTGACGTCCCGTGGTCTGGTGGACCGGGTTTTCTTTATGGAATTTTGAATGGTATCTGATGTGAAGTAATAGACTATGGGGTCAAAGCAGCAGTTTGAAACAGCGATGCACAGCGTGATGGGATACATAGTCCTGACTGCAGTCACCACTGAGCAATTCACCCAGGTCTGTGTTCTCATAAGGGAGTAAAGTATTAAGGTAACGTTATAAGGCACAAAGCAGAAGCAGAATATCACCAAATGGACAAAAATCATTTTGAGTACCTTTTTCTTGCTTACTTTATTCCGGCTTAATGTAAGCGGTTTATTCAAAGTCCGTAGGACCATAGTGGAGCAGGTGACGTTCAGGATGAGCGGGATAAAAAACCCCACGGTTTCAATGAAGATAACAATCCGGGATAGGTAGGTTTTCCATGTGTCCTCTGAAAAGTTTTCAAAGCACGTCCTTTGCTCCGTGTTGTTCCGGCGGTTTGTGGACTGGAAAAAGCTTGCTGGTGTGCTGCCTGCTAGCACGGTTATCCATACTGCAACACAGACAATCTTTGCATTCCGTTTGGTCCGGAGAGTCTTGGATCGGAAGGGGTGTACTATAGCTAAAAAGCGATCCACGCTGATGCAAGTCAGAAACAAAATGCTCCCATACATGTTTGTATAAAAGAGGGTGA
Organism: Thryothorus ludovicianus; assembly: GCA_013397245.1. NCBI lineage: Eukaryota > Metazoa > Chordata > Aves > Passeriformes > Certhiidae > Thryothorus > Thryothorus ludovicianus. The sequence continues at coordinate 487,701 of VZTB01009268.1, forward strand.
CAGAAATCTTGCAGAGGATGTCTCCAAATGGCCAGTTTCTGGTTACAAAGTAATAAATCCTGAAGGGTAATGTAAACACGAAAAGCAGATCTGATATGGCTAAATTAAGCATGTAAGTTGTAGTCTCGTTTCGCACTTTTAAAGTACAAGTGAAAATGTAGATCGCTGCACAGTTCGCTATGAGACCGAGAACAAACACCATGCTAAAGATACACCCATACAAAGTATATTTAAAGGAGTCCTCAGTGGAACAATTAGAGCTTACCATTATAATGGTATGTTAAAAATTCCTGTGATTTGGCGTTTTTGCTGGTATTTTTATTGCAACTTTTTTGAAATTCCAGAAGAACTTGCAGGTCAGATGTATTTGAACAGTGTGCTTTGGCCAGTTTGTTATGCTGTAGAGCTTCAGGGAAGGAAGGTGGGCTCAGTGGCAGGGGAGCACATCTCCAGCAGAAATCACCAGGAAGTCTCTCTTCTCTGCCGAGTGCTATTTGTAATCACATAGCCAGTCTGCAAAAGTCAGAAAATGCATCATTTGTGGCAGATGAGGTCACCCCAGAGCTTGCTTAGTTCCATTTCCCGCCTCGATTCAATGAACCCATTGTAGGACTTTTTGCCTTACTCTTGGCTGCAGATTGTGCGAGCAAAGCCTTGTCCATCCGAATTTACCGGGAGCGTGTCCTTTAGGAAACGATTTCCTGGACTCTGCGGAGTGTCGGCGCTTGCATTTCCCCCTCTCCCTTCCTTCTGTGCAGCAAGTTTGTCAGCTCTCTGGCTGGCCCCATGGGGCGGGAAGCAGAAGCAGAAGGGAGCTGCTTGCCGGGGCAGAAACCGAATTCCAGAGCGTGTTTGTTCCTGCAGCCCACAGCCCTCGGCAGCTCTTGCCAGCCCAGCTCCTTCTGGAGAGCAGAGCAGAGCGCCCAGGCAATTTGTAGCATGACATCACAGGAAGAAGAGGCCGGGCGCAGAAGAATGGTTTCAGTTTGGTTTGTTTGCCTTCCCCTGTCTCTGCTGTACCTTGCAGATGCAGCTTGTAGAGCGCTGCAGCTGCCTCTTAACTCTTTCCATACTCCCTGAGAGGTCCTGCGTCAATGTTGCTGGGGTCTGGAAACCTTTCTCTTCAGTTATTACAAGACTTTACAGTGTCTAAATAACTCTCATGCCCTTAAGTTTCTGTTTTTCATTGGAGATAGTAGTAATAGTGGGATTTTATATGGGATTGAACTAACATTGTGCTTTTTGTTAATAGCTTTGCTTCTAATAGAGAACACATAAATAACCAGAAATAAGCTGAGTAGTTCTGTCTAAATTCTCCCAATAAATCAGTAAAAACCTCAAGAGGGACAAAGTAACACTGACAAGTAATTAAATTGTTGCACCAAATAATTACTGAAAAAGTGAGGGCTGCTCTTGGATATTCACAGGACTGAGATGTATTCCTGTGGGAGGAGAGATTTTTCAAACTTGTTCCATATTGAAGGCACAACCCAAGCTTTATTTCTAATCAGAAAGGTGGTTCTTTAAAAAAAAAAAATTACTCCAGTGTTTTTTGAAATGTTGTGATGCAGAAAGCATTTATTGAATATGTAAGCACAGAATTAATACAACAAAATGCATATAGTGTACTGTGTGATTGATTCTAGTAATTTTAAGGGGGGCAGTTACCACATATGCACAAAATACTCCCATTAGAAACTGATAATTGAAATGAAAACATGTTCTAACAAATTACATTGTTAAGTAAATATTAAAGAAAGCAGCCAGCCCTTTCTGCCTTCAGGGGCAGATATGAGATACATCTCAGTTTAGACAGACTCATTTATTAAACAACAACTTGGATAGACTCACTTCTGGCATCAAACCTAGTCTATTCCTAACTCTTAGAATAACAAATCTCTTCATATCTGGCTGGGTGGCATGGTTCTTTTGAACTATATTTTAATCAGTTGCACCTAAGCAAGGCTCTGGGCAAAACCTTTCTAGTTTTCTGTGAAGAAGAGTAAATAATAATGCTTCACAGGATTTTGGCACAGTTTCTTAACATAAGGCATGTCAGACAAAATTCAGAAACATGCAAAAGTGAGTCTCACTTATTTTATTTCAAGTTTTCTTTATAGTCTTCTGTGAAACATTTTCTCCTTGATTTTGAGGTGAAATCAAGAAGTTTAACTTCAATACGCTATAACTGCAAGAAAGCTTTTTGACTATTGAAAACCATGCTTAAATGTAAAGCATAGAGCATCTTGGACTTCTAAGCCAGTCAGAAATGAAAATGTGAGCTTGGCAGAGTCTCTTGTGTCCAACTTAACATGTACCTTAGCATAAAGGTTTTCTTGGCTTTTCTCACAAAAGCAGTCATCATACACTAAATTTTATTTCTGTTGCTAGCAGCCTTGCCTGGGAAAAGAAGGGGTTTCCTGCAAATGTTCTGCGTCAGGTCACAGGAGCTCTGCTCTCAGTTTTACTGCTCCAACTTTGCACAGGAAAACGCTGTGAGCAAGCCTCAGTTACTGGAACAAAAATCCCTGCAGTACAGAAATTTGGTGTCACAGGTCAAAGCCTCAAACAATAATTCATGTTTAGGGAGAGAAACTAATGGCAATGAGTGTGTATCTCACTGATTAGAACTTGATTTGGCATTTGGACAAAGGTGTGGGTGCACAGAGACAGGTTGGGATGTCTGGTCCATTTTACCCCTATAAGTGTGCTTTAGAGCAGTGGTGAAAGTGCCTCCTCAGCCTTTGCTCTATCAATCAGAGCTCCTGCCTTGCTGTGGCTGCTTGTTGTTGCTCCTGTTGCAGTCATGGGTACTACTCAGAGCCGGATTTTAGAGCTTTATGATTGTGTTGTCATTAGGACTCTGTTGCCTTTTAACGATTCTGGTGCAGTACAGTACATGCACTTTGCACCAAATGACAACCTACGTGATATTTTTATATGTCCAGAAACAGCATTCGGCTGCAGGGTTTCTCCACCTGCAGATGAAAATGTGAAACCCCTGAATTGACAGGTTTTTCCTTCCCTTCCAGTTTCAGCGACGAGAGTTATGACTGAGCAGGCAGGCTGAGTAATTTTAGTGTAGAAGTGTGAATCGCAAAGGCGAACCACATTCTTAATTTAGATGTAGCTGATTGTTACCAAGCAGTGTTTTCATTTGTGTGAGCTTGTCCAAGTCGAAGAACCTGCATTAGTGTTAGCTAACTGGGAGTTAGTGTGCTGGGAGCAGTTGGGAGTCAGGAGTGGCCTCTGTTCTGGCCAGGCTCCAGCGTGAGCAGGGAGGAAGCCTCATTTCGCACTCTCCTTTTGTGGGATCGTGTTTTAAGATGTTGGGCTTTGTGCCAACAGGTTCAGAGGATTTTACTAGCCCCCAACATGTTAAGTTTTAAGAAGTTTAACAGTTATGGAGGAATAATTGACAGGGTAATGGCCTTGCTTATATTTCTTCACCACAGGCCATTTTCCTTTAGGATGGGAAGGAGGGGGTAGGCAGGAGGAAGCAGCTGCAGGGTGGGCCTTGTACACTGAGGGGATTTTTGTCTCCAAAGGAAACGATGCTGTTGCTGCAGGGAAATGCATATGTGAGTCTGTCTGCCTTTCTGCATCAGAGATGGGAATGGGTTAGGACCTGTCATTTGTTGCTAGTGCTATATGAGCAAAGCCTGCATTTCCATCAACAGGCTTCCTGTGGCTCTTGAAAAGGCACCAAAGGCAGAGTAATAATGGGCTCCTTAAAGCCAGGAACTGATGAGATGCTTGAAATCATCTCTTACTTTAGCAGTGAGCAAGTTTTTTGCACTGCTTCAGGCTGTTAGCACATGACTTTGCTTCTCTGAGTTTAGATCCCTATTTAAGCGATTTTGGATTTGTGTGGCAAACCTGCTGGGTTCGGAAGGAAAAGCGCTTATAACCTTAGCAGTGTGCTAGGAGAGTGACTGTAGAACACTGTTCCTTCCTCCCCAAGATACCACAGATTATTTGCTGTCATTTAGGACAAAGGGGGCAGGATCCCTTAAATTCAGAAGTCCAAGTCAAGTGGCAAAAAACATTTCACTGAAATAAAACAGTACTTGAAGGCTTTCCAAGCTTTTGGAGTTGTGCTGACCACCGTTGTATGTTCCTCTGGTGGTACCCTCACCTTCAGAGCTGGAATTAAACCAAAGTTGTGGTCAGAGGTGAAATGCATTTGAACTTGTCTAATGTACTGCATTCAGTCTGTGTGGATGCTAATACTGAAAGCTCTTTAAGGGGAAAAAAGCAACTTCAACATTAATGGCATTGTAATAAATTCTTACAGTGTTTCCAAGGCCAGAGTATGTGCTGTTAAATGAGGGTTGTCAGGTGCACAAATGCTTTGTGTAAGACCATTCTTCAGTAACTACTGTTACTGCTTCTAGAGGCATACCTGTGTCATGGTGCAGGCATTTGTTCTCACTTGGGTTAAACAGTCTTATGCAGAAGAACTTGTGCTGTCTGCTGCAGGGAAGACAAACTCTGGCAGGACAATATTTTCTTTGACCTAAGTATTGCTATTTATTTAATTATTTTGATGGATTTTAGATTTTTTTTTGTCTATTTACTGGAGTTTTTCTTTGAACATATGTGTGTACTGGAAGGAATTTATTATGGTTGAGAAGTAGGGCTGAGAGCCAGGAAATCTTTTTGGCTGTGCCACAGATTTTCTGTTCCAATTCTGGCAAAGTTTTCTATGACTTGGTCCTCAAGCTTCCCTCCACATAAGAATTCATTCACTTCCACACTGGGTTGTGAGGCTGTCTTGATTGCTAAATATATTTTGAAGCCCTTGGATGGAGAACCCTCTATTAAATATCATCTTGAAATAATTACAGTGGCTACTGAATGTTACAGAAATATAGACAGATTAAAATTTTATATTTTTAGATTAGATTCCAGCCAAGCAAAAGGATCAATTAAGAGACTTCATTTTTTTCATAAGTCTCTGGGAAAATAGATATGGAGGAAGCAGGGCTGGGCATTTTGACCTTCTCAGCTGTCTTTTGAGGCTGCCTGCTCAGCCACTCCCAAGTCACTCTAAGGCTGCTTCTGAGAAGTGGCTCACTGCTGTCTTAAAATGCAGTGATGGCCTCCACCTGCAGAGACAGAGTGAAGCTGTAATGGCACTGAAAATTCCCTTTTTTTCCTATGTTGGTGTGGCAGGCAAGTCTCCAAATGAACATTACAGAATTTAGGACCAACAGAGTATTTTTATCTATCCAGCCTAATCCCTTGCAACTGTTGCAGAAGCAGTTAAAGGCTCCTCCATGTCAGGGAACTTGTTGGCTTAATGCATATGAAAACACACATAAAAAATTACAAGTAAAAGTTGGTTGTGTAATTGCTTAGAAAGGGAAAAGGAAGCTCAGAATAAAATTCTGGACTTCTTCCTTCTTGTGCATTTGAAATGCTTCTCTTTCCTCTTTGACATTGTTTGTTTCTTTTACAACAAGAGACACAACTGCTCCTCTCCTGCTTGTAGATAGTTGGATTTTTTTCCTAACTTAAAAATAAGTGTTTATTCAGTTACTCTGCAAATGTGAATGAAATAACATCAATACTTGAAATTTCTGTCTGCTGTAGATGGAGGAAATAAGTTAAATGCCTTTCCCAAACACTGTGGCAAGTTCTGGCTCTGCTCATTCTTATACCTTCTAAGTGCCAGGATTAAAAATTCTAAGTTTGAGTTGGCAGAAATTTGCCAGATGTTCCATGGCCAAAATATTTTTCAAGTGCAGAACATGACTGTTTTAAGAAAAACTAAAATAAATTTAAAAATCACTTGCTATTGTAAGCAAATATTAGAAATTATAAGAAAGAAGAAGCCTCATAAATTACTTTGAAAACTCTTCCAAATATAGGGGATGAAATGGTTGGGGTAACAGAACTTGTAGAAGAACATCTGTAATTTGTGTAGTTCTAAAACAATAGCTTACTATTTTTTGTATCTTTAGTGCAGTTTTTGCCCAACATATGTTCTCTGGGCAGGATTAAGGTAGTCTGGTTCTGTGTTAGGTTTACTGGTGTTGTTGCCCTGGTTCTTGAGGATATGTTTTATTTTCATGACAAATTACTTGCAAATACTGCATCCAGTATTTACAGTCTCTTTCAGTTTTGTCAAAATGGAGGCCTCTAACTTTATATACAGAGGATTTTTACTTCTGCTTGTCAGAGGCAGCACAAAGCCACTCAGTCACATTCCTATACTACTTTTTATAAAGTATAACATTATGAAGTTATTGAAAGAATTTACCATAGTCATTCAATAAGATTTATGTGAGTTCATATTGTTTAAAAAACCAAAACTCCATGGTATTAATTTGGTTTCCTTCACAAAACTGGAACATAAGAAGTCAAGGGGGGGAGAAAAGTTTCATAAGAATTATTCAAGCCGGTAAGCTAATTAGTTTAGATAAATACTGACATGAAAATGCTTGTCAGGGGAAAACTGCTGCCAAAAAGCAGAACTTGGGCTTGATTAATGTGAAGAACTATTACTTTCTAAATGTGTAAGTCAGCAAATAACCTCTTTAAATTCTGCATGATGAGATCACTTAAATGATTATTTAGCATATCATTAGTACTGGTAAACAGCAATTACAAATACTTCAGCTGACTTTCCCTTACTGCTCTTTCCTTCCAGCCCATATCCTGAAGTTTTATGGAACCAATTTGGTGCTTAATGAACCACTTTACTATACTGTTGACCATATTTAGCAGTTGCTTTTTCAATGTGACAATCAACTAATACCTAGAACATAAGAAAGGAAATGTCAAAACTTTGGAGGATGGACAAATGTCATGCTTCTCATGTGATAATTAAAATTTTTTCTGCTGCAATCTTAGAGAAGTGGAGTGATGCTCTCAAATGCAAAACATGAAGGATTTTCATTGAATCTCTGTTAATAACCTCCCTGGAAGTGGCAAGGTGTTTTTCTGGGAGGTATTAGTTTGACTCTGGCAGGAGAGGGGAGGCTGGAACCCACATCTCATGCCCTGAGCAAGTGCTCCTTGTTATGAGGGATTCTTATCCTTTGCCTTAGGGGAGTGAAAGAAAGGTGCTCCATCTGTGGAAGTATTCAAATACATGGGGGGATGGGGCTTTGAGCCACCTGGTCTAGGCAGAGGTGTCCCTGCCTCTGCTGAGGGTTTGGAATTAGATGATATTTTAAGTCCTTTTGAACCCGAACCATTCTGTGATAATGTATTTAGCCTCAGAAAAAGGCTCTGCACTGAGGACAGAAGCTTGGGGCTGCAGTTCCTGGTGAGATATTCATGCAATGGTATTCTGCTCCTCCAGTGGAGGTGGTAGAGGAAGCTCCAAGTGGTGTTGTGCAGCCTACAGTGTCCTGTACACCCCTTACTTGAGCCTCTGTGTTTTGCCAAACTTCATCGGATGTTGTCTGTGGTGGTTTAGTAGGTAAGAGGTACCTGTTGTTATGGAAAGATCACAAAGGTCCTACTTCTGCTCACAAATATTTCCTTGACTTTCTCTGTATTTCTTGAATTCCTTGGGTTCTGATACAGCTTTTTATGATTGATTTGAACAGCTTAAACATGGGTTGTTGCTCAGAGTAATCCTACTGCTGTCTATTTAAGGCTCTCTGCTTCTTCCATGTGCTGTGTGTACATAGACAGTCAGCAAATGAAGACAACTATTTGGTTTAAAACTAATCCTAACAAATTCCTAATTTGCAGTCATAGCTGTGCTAAAGCAGGGGATGAGGCCAAAAGTGCAGATGTGTAACGTGGAGAAGCACCAGCATTCTTAAACTGATTTAAAACAGTGGTGAAACTGTGCTGGAAGCGTTGTGGCAATGTTCAGCTTTGAGGCTTTCAAATCTGTATTGTTTTGACTCTTGGCCAGACATTAGCCTAGTGTTTGGCAGTGTGAGGTTTAAAAGCGTCAGCTAAGCTCAAGAATGAGATCTATGCTCCTGGACTACTACCCTATAATTTATTTTCATGTAAACTGTTTGGAATAATGACATTTATAATGTAATAAAAGAGAGCAGTGTGTGCCTAATTGATTTTTCTACAAAGTAGGATAAAAATGAGCAGTAATACAAAGTATGCATAGTTATGCTTTCTTATATCAGATTGATAGGGGTGATAAAGAATGACAGCTTTCTCAGCAAATATCTGACCCAGAGTGCATTGAAGATGCTGTAAGTTTTCTTATTGGCTTTAGGATGTTGGATGCTTTGGACCAACTGTCTTCACTCTTGATACTGGTTTTTGTTTTCAATGTCTCAGGCCAACCATTCTGGAGAGTTAGAAAATCATAGACAATTAAATATGTTACACGTACCTCATAGCACCTGCAGTTAAAATAGACAAAATAGAGAGTCAGGTAGCAGGGAGATGGATTCAGGTTGTGATTGTCATTTGCAGCTCTAACCTCAGAAATACATTAATTTGCAGCCTCTTATTTCCTTGGAAGTAAATGATAAAACCTGTTTTGTTTTTGCTGTAGCTCAGTCATTAGTTACTATGCTTCAGAGTAGCTATAGAAAATGCCCATTGAATGGCAAATAAAGAACCTGTTAGATACTTCAGAAAAAAAAATACAGAAGTCTACCTAGCAGAATTCCTACAGGATTGAAGTATGTTAATTGAGATGCCTTGTGTGAGCTTTTCTTAACAAGTCATTTGTATGTAAAGCTGCTCGAGGCTGTTCTGCTGTGCTTGTGGGCACACTTTGAGTTTTGGTTGCCCCTGACTTTGACACCAGTATGTTTGTGGTGAAGGCAGAGGAGCTGCCCATAACAGACCCACACTAACCAAAAGCGTTTTCCTTACAGTGAAAGTAAAGATAGCAGAGTGAAAGTACATTCAAGTCAGAGTAACTCCTTTAAATTTGACAGCTGTTTCCATGTGTTCTTTGTCCATCTTTCTCTGAAGTACCAGGAGTGTATATATAGATGCACAGAAAAACCTAAGTGTATACACCTAAGTCAATGTGAAAATGGTCTGTTTCTTTACCACAGGCAATGTGGTGAAATTTCAAGGTCAGCTTATGTTTTTAAGTGTTCCTTTTGTTCTTTATACTTTCAGAGGCAGGTAGGTTATCCTGATTAAAATGCAACCTAAATATATGAGAGTTATGACTTCTTAATCTCATGTGAAAGTATGTGAGAGGCAAGTTTAGAAATGGCTAAGGTCAGTTCAGGTTTGTTCTTTCTAGAGCAAATATGAGAAGCTGTAAAATTCAACAGAACTTGGAATTGCGTTATTGTCTATGTAATGTGAGACCTTTACACACTCTGGACCTTGAGAGCTAAAGGGAAACATTTTTGGGGGTGTTTTTGTAAGCTCAGCACTTTAAAATCCCATGTCAGGAGAGGAAATCTTCCAGTCATCCCAACCTTCCTGCAATTGCTTATCCCACAGGAAGTAAACAGTAACAAATTCAAGGTGGTCATTTGTAACTTCAGTAAAACAGAGGTAAATAGTTCAATTAAGTCATGCACAATGACAGTTCATGGAGTGATCAAGATTTAAAAGGAGCATGTGGTGCCTTATAAAACACTGTTTGGTGAACTCCTGTTTTGAAATTGCTAAAAGAGATGTTACAATCAGATTGGTAGTACTAGCAGAGAGAGTTTGAAATGCTTTTGTTGGAAAACATTGGCAAAACATAGGGTTTCTGCAGGAATATGTTTCAGTGAAATTTCTTCCAAAAAGACCAACTGAAGTAAAAGAAAAGTTTTAAGAAGCTGATTAAACTTTCCTTAAATTTAAGGGATAAAAACTAGGATCAAAAGACTTGAATTTTCTCAAATTAGGATGCAGAGCGTAGTGGTTCCCTCAGACACATTGAACTTGGGTTTTTCTTTGTTTACAAATGACTAAGAATTTGTCACAATAAAAATGCAGAGCTTTGATAGAAAAGCACATTGTTATTGAAGAATTTCACATTTTCTTTTGTTTTTTCTAGCAGTATATTTGTCATTTAATGAGATCAGGGAAACATGTTTTGATCATTCAGTAATTGAATGCTTCTTATCATCTAAGTCAGTTTTACTGCTTTATTGATATGTACTCTTCATGTATTGCTTAATGTCATTGATTTATTGCTTCAGGGAGAGTCTCATAAGTTCTTTCTATGTTCATAGCTCAGTTTTAAATGATATGTCAAGGTCATATAATTAAAAAGAGCAAGTGTTGCACAGAGGAAGGAGAGAGCAGAGGCCATGAAATTTTCTTGATTTTAAATCCCCTCCCTACTTGGGAGAATCTGAGCACCAAAAAAAAACCAAAAAAAACCAAAACAAAAACAAAGGCGTTAGAAGTCTTGAAAGTCTTTCAAATCCTTTCTTTTGAAATGTTGACATTTTAAAAGGAGGCTTGGCTTCCTCATTGTCTCAATGAAGGCCCAAGACTCTCCCACCTGTGCCTTGGCTGGACAAAATTTGGCTTTTTTTGTCCCCCGCAGGGTGTGTGCTTCTCACTCAGCATGGCTTTTTCTCTGAGGCAACTGTTTGCCCTCATGGGTCTTGCACAAAGCCTCCAACCCAAGTTCTGGCTTCAGTTTCCACAGTGGGTGAGCAGAGGGGCTGCAGGTGGGATGCTGAGTGTGGGTCCTTCACTGCATAGATGTGTAGCACAAAGGTTTCCTGTGGGGAGCGAGGTTGGCACTGGTGCTACTCAGATGTGAAGGGGGGGAGTCCATCTGGTTTGTGCTGTTTTGCAAAAAACCCAACCAAACATGATCGTTATCTTCTTATAGCTGTAGATTTTAAACCTTGAAGAAGATAAATGTTGTTTTCATATAACAATGCACAGGGCTTTAAACACCCTGCTGGAGTGAGGTTGAACCAGCTGCCCCACTGTATTCTCTTCCAACCTTAACCATTCTGTGGTCTTCTAATATCCCACATGATTTTGCTTTAAATATCTGTTCTGGTTTGAAAAACAAAACCAGTGAGACACCCCAAGTCAGAAGTACAATTTATTAGGAAAAGGGAAAATAAAACAAAAAGGAAACAAAATACATGCAATAA
>VZTB01009268.1:498905-689097 GCA_013397245.1 Thryothorus ludovicianus
CCCCCATCCCAGTCCCAATGGATGGGAATAGAATAACACACCCCTGATTATATTTTATACTGCAATGCATGGCAATATCCAAGGGAGAAATATTAGACCTTCCAGTATATTTTTCCAGAGCCTGAGCTGGCCATCACTGATCAGTCTTCATAAAAGATTCTCGTGTGGCCATGAGAAAATGCACTGAATATCATGTCTTACATTATTTTCTGAAAAACAGCACTGGCCTAGTTTGCAGAAGTGTGAGCTCAAACTTCTTTCAGAGGTTGGTGTGGTCCAAGTGTGGTCTGCATTTATCACGTCCACACATTTGCGTAGATCTTAGATAAATTGTTGAGGTTCTTTTGCACCTTTTTATTGTTTTTGCCCTTCTTTGCTTGTTCAGCTACATTTTTGGTTTTACAAAAAAATTAAAGAAGGTATTTTGCATTGTTCTAAGGTTTCTTTAGACTTCTTTTAAGCATCCTAGATTAACTTCATAGATGTTCCATATTTTAGTTTAAGATACTTCTGACTCCCATCATTTGCTGAGGGATACTCTTACATTTGATCATAATAGTTACAATTGTTTCTCTGCTTCAGATCTATGCAAATCTAATGCTGACCTAGTAATTCTATTGGCACAGTAATCATTGCATTATTTCTTCTACGGTTATACAAATTTACAGTTAAGAGTTACGGAATGCTATACATCAGTGAAATTACCCTTGAGATGAGTGTGGGAAGTGAAGGAATAACCAGAAAAAAGCTGGGGTGGTAAGAAGATCAGCCCTTTTTTTTTTTTTTTTTTTTTTTTTTTTTTTTTTTTGTAGAAAGCTCTGTAGTATCTTTCACCCCTTTTAACAAGGACATGTAGTGACAGAACAAGTGGAATGGCTTTAAACTGAAAGAGGCTGGGTTTAGATTTGGCTTTAGTAGGAAATCCATTACTGTGCGGGTGGGAGGCACTGGCACAGGTTGCTCGCAGAAACTGGGAATATCCCATCCCTGGAAGTGTTCAAGTCCAGGCTGGATGGAGCTCTGAGCAACCTGGTCTAGTGGAGAGTGTCTCTGCCCATGGCAGGGGGTTGGAATAGATGACATTTAAGGTCTCTTCCAACCCCAGCTCATTCTGTGATCTGCCTCAGAATTAGCTGCAATACTTTGAAAGAAAGCAGAGTGGAAAAACATTTAGTAATTGATAAAATAATAGATGTATACAATTACTAAAAAGTGAGTATGAAACAGGTGTGGCATAAAAAAATAGAGGCACCAGTGCTTTCCAAGTCTTTTGTTTCAGGTCTGATAAGACAAGTTACTGAAAAGTTTGGGGTGTTTCTAGTGACTTGTATGCTATTTTGTATCACACTATCAAAATTCAGTTATTTGTTTTCACTTTGGGAAGAATGTTTAGTTGGGTTTTGTTTTTTTTTTTTGGTTTTTTTTTTTTTTTTTTAAATGAAGCCTAAAAAATAGCCCAAGACCCTTTTTAATATTCTCTTGTTATTTTGATTTCCAGTGCAGTCTTCCTTACCTCTATTATGCTGCATCTTGACTGATTCTTAAATAACTGCTTGTAAGGTAGAAATGCTTAGTTTGAATTATCATCTCAATTTTTGCTAACTGAGCACTCAGAAGCTCTGCATATGGTTTTGCTTCAAAAGCCAAGCACAGCAGGGTGGCTGCCAGGTCTTGCCTGCCTTGAGCTCATATAAAGGTATAACTGAGCTGGAGATATCCCATAATGATAGTCACACAAGTATTGGCTTAAATTAAGATCAAAACTCTTCTCAAAGGGTGGGTTTTTGCCCAAAATGTTGTGACTTGGATAGTTTTTGTTACTAGTTCAGGTTTTTCTTCTTTGTCATGTCTAATTTTCTTCATATTGAAATGTTTTCTGGAATTGATTGATAAATCCATCACATAAAATGGTTTTCATGCTCATGTTGCCAGGCTTTGTTACAAAACATGACATACTGTTTTTGGGACTCCAATTTGTGACATTTTTCACTTCTAGATTGTATGAAGTACAATGCAAAGTATTTTTTATGGTCTTTTTTTTCTTTTAAATATCACAAGCAGTCTGTTCTTAACAGTTTGAAGACGTGTAACAACCCCTGCTTAGTATTAACTTATCTGGGGAATTTCTGTGCGTGCAGCTTGGTCACATCCTCTGCAGATTATCTGTTATATCTTTTTTTGCTCAATCCATAATTGGTTAACTCCTTGGTTACGTTGCTGAAAGATATTCTCCTACTCTTTCAAAAACTGCTGTCTGCAAAGTTTCCTGGCACACTTACCACTTTTAGGTTGATAAGAGAATTGTTCATGGTACATGGTACCTAAATTTGTCCAGCTACCGAGAAATTGGAAAGAACACAAAACTTGACTCTGAATCATGAGCTTTAACCAAAAGTCTCAGAAGCACTTCATTGTCATGGTTCCACTTGTACTTGTGAAAATATTTACCAGAACCACTCTAACCTGTTGTTCTGACAACTGGGACTGTGTAAATGAAACTGATAGAAAGTGTGATGTGATGCTATGATAGTTTGATTGTTACAATAGTAATTATGTAAAGCAATTGTTTTTTACCAAGATAGGCATTTTGTGACTCAAAAGTTCCAATGAAGAAAGGAAGTGCCTGAGTGCTAATTTGCTCTCCAGTGTAAGACTTTTTCCTGCATAGAAATAACTATAGAATTGTTATTTCTGATGTTAGTTAACATAATGGTCCCTTAAAGCATCTCTCCTCTACTTCCTGTGCTGAAAGTCTTTACACCTTGTAGTTTTTTTCACAGCTTAAAGGTGTTGCAAAAATTATCAAGCTCAAGATTTTTTTTGTTGATAATATTGTCATTTTGAATAGTCAAATGGTTCACATCAGGTGGATTTTGGTAAATTGTACACAATTTCCTGTGAAGAGACTGGCAGGAAACTGGTCTTGATTCAGTTGTCCTTGAGACCTTTGGCTCTTGCCTAAAAATCTTGAGATTTGTCCAAGAATTAGTCATACTGAAGCCTGGCTGCCCTGGGAGCTAGGTAATAAACTTGCTAATTACTTCAGATACAAATTGTTTCTTCAGCAACACTGCCAGTGAAGAACACAGATCCCTCTGGAAGATGCTCATAGCAATTGTTTTAGGGAAAAAAAGTGTGGCAAGTGAGCCTAAAAATCTATTTTCTTGGCTAATGTTCAGCAAAAAACCCCAAAGGTTATTGTATTTTGTAGTGCTTTGCTTACCTGCATGTGCAGTTGTGTGTGTTGAGCAGAAAAACTGCAGAAGGAAGTGGTGCAAGAGCTGCAAACCTTGTAGCAGCAGCCTGCCCAGGGTCATCCTGAGCAGTTTAAACAAAACTGTTGTATAAAAGCAAAGTTCTGCTTGTAGACTGTCTTTCAAAATTTCTTTCAAAGTGATTTTTAAAAGGTCAGTCTCACAGGCTTGGCAAACAGGAGCAGTCCTAATGGCCAGGGTTTGTTTTTTCCCTTCAGTATTCAACTGGTGATTGGTTACAGAGCCACAAACCAGTACTGTGTCACAAGTTCCCTATTTCCCAAGTATTATCACTGGTCTGTGTAATTATATTATCTTTTTGAACATAACTAATAGTTTTAGTCACTATGCTGACAGAAGTTCTATCATCTTTATGGTTAAAAAGTATTTTCACAGAATTCCTTCTGCATTGCTAGGAAGGGTATTTTCATGATGCTCTTGTTCAATGAGGTGAGTCCCATGGACCTTTGCTAAGAGATGCTCTAAATCATAGACAATTGGTTAATTGGTCTTCATTTGGTGAAGTGTAATTTCAGGAGTGGAGGGGCTGAAAAGAATGGTAATGATTATTCTGAAATAATGCCTGATTTCTAACAAGATTTGCCAGGTCTTTCCAGAGACTTCCGAGGAAGGGTAGATTATTGGAAAGCTGTGAAGAGAGTGGATTTGCAGCATAATTTAAAGCAGATAAATTGAGTACCTCACAAAGCTCGATGACTCTTGAATGCTCGAGATGAGTGGGGTAGGAATAGTACTTGTATTGAACATACACTGTAAGGAGTTAAAAGCAGATCTGTCAGTATTCTTAAATGAGTTAAACTATTAACCCTGTAGGTTTTAATGTTTTTCTTTATAAATTTTGTAAGAACAAGCTCCAGTATGAATACAATTTATGTAACACAACTCATGTGTGAAATTAGGACACAATCCTTAATTTAGTTGATTTTTTTCATGATCAATACTATTTCAATTTAGACTGTGAAGTCTACTTTGTTTTAGCAGGTCTGAATTATTTCAGAATTCTGGTAAGTAATTGTCACATGAAACTTTTGAAAACATGGTTGCAAGCAAAAGCCAACTTTCTGGGCATGCAGTTCTCCCTTGGGAAGGAGGGTTGGAAGTGGCTTGTGCTGATCCAGTCCTAGCACTTCCATTCCAAAGCTGTCAGTTCTAAACTGGCCCTGTTTTGCTTTGCAAAATCACTGCCATATTTTATGACATTATGAAGAAGAACATATCTTAACATTATATGTTGTATTGACTAGTTTAATAATTTGAAAACCACCAAAAGAAAAAAAGCCCAAGGGACCTAGGCATTGAGATATGTACATAGTTGTGCTAAACACTGCATTAAAATGTAATGTGAACAGATAACTAAAACCTGGAAATATATTAGGTAAATATTCCTAAGAATAAATTTGTTCTTAGAACAAAAACACAAAGCATACAAAAAACAAAGACAAAAGCAGGTTTTTTTTTATTAGTAAACTTCTAATAGTACTGTTTAGAGTAAAGCTGCTCAGGGCTTTTCCTCTGTGGTCAGTGGAGTACCCAAACCCCAGGGTGGCTCTTCCCCATATATAAGGATTTGGGGTTTTTTTTAATCTTTTCATGGAAACCAAAATCCAATTAACCATGTAGTTTGGGATAGGGCCAATACAAAGATTGAGAAGCACCTGTGTGTCCTGTAGTTTCACTGTAGCCAAATAAAGAGTGGCAAATAAGAAATTCTGCCTGGTTTTTCCATGAAAGGAGCTTTCAGATGGGGAAAAATCACTGCAGATGCTTGTGATGGAGGCATTGCTGCAGGGAATCATCCTGCAAAGCCACTCTTAACAAAGCCCCACTTAATTCACAGAGTTTAGCCTTGGAGAGTTAGTTACCCCTGGGTGTTTTGAAAGGGAACTGAGTCAAATTTCAATCTTATTCTTCATTCTGATGCAGTGACCATTTGATCCTGAGAAATATTAAGTCTTCATTGCTTTCTTACTTTTTTGTACTAATAAAATGAGATTTCTGTAGCCATCACAGAGATGTCTCAAATGAAAAGCAACATGTTGCTTAATTAGTGAAATTTATTCTGTGGCTACATCTAGTAACATTAATCATTTATTGAGCATTAAATTAAAGTAAAAACTGCAAATCTCCTTTCATGTTAAAGGAATGCATTGGAGTTGACCTGTTCACCTTAAGTGCTGCTTAAAAGCTTTAAAAAGCAATATGAAATTTGTGAAGGATAGCGTGAATAACATCGCTTTAGAAACGAGTTCCTGATAAACATTCCAGTTCGATTAAGCTGGGCCCAGGGGTTAAAGTTCTTTTGTGATTATTACTTAGAGGACTGGTAATTGCCTGGTTAACGATGTTGTATTTCTCTCATTTGAGTGTTGAATATTAAATTGTGGGACTGAGGCCAAAGTTTGCCTTGATAAACTTGAAAACGCCCTGCAAGCTGCAGAACGCGCTTTGAATTCACAGAGTAGAAGTGTTTTTCATGTTTGAGTGTAAAGAAAGGAGACACAGCTGTAATTAGAGCCATCAGTTTTACAGTGTGGGGGGTAGTTGCTCTTGAGAAAACCCAGATCTTTGTGTTTCTGCATTGTGACACACGGGGTTTTTTGTGAGGCATCAGTCTTAGTGAAGCACCTGCTTCTCCCACTGTGTGGCCATGGACTTGGAAAGGTACCTGTGAGAGTGGTAGGGGTCCCTGGGGAAAGAGCAGAGGGGGCTGCACCTAAAGTCTGAGAGCAGGATGGAAATGGCAATCAACAAATCACCCGCTTTAAATGTCACCAGGTCTGAAAGCTAAATAACCTCTTTCTGCTTGTGCAGCCACAGGGCTGACAAGTTTGTGCAGCCAGCATAGGTGAATGTGGCCACCTAAAGGCTGTGGCTTGCCCAGGGACATGCACTGAATGGAGCTTTCTCACACCCTGCCATTGCTGGTGCTGGCAGCTCTGCTCTGCTGGGGCCAGCTGGGTTGCAGCACCCTCTTTGTCTTACCACCTTTTTAACCACAGTGTTGATTAGTGTTTGTGGGACTCAAAGGAGATGTATTGGACTCACTGCATCCTGCTGTTGGGGCTCTATGAGTAGATGTTTCTACACCAATATCCTCTTGCTGAACGTAGCCCGTCTAACTGACAGAAAGCAGCAGTCAGTTCTGTGCATTCCTGTTGGATAAAATTCCAATTCCAGCGTGCCTGGAATAGGCTGTTGTCAGTAAATGCACAGCATCTTGTACTTTGTGTTCTGCTCTGCTCCCAGCCTTCCTGCTGGGGCTGCCCTGCCTGTTCTTACCGCTTGTTCTGGCTCAGTTTGTGATTCTCTGCTGAGCAGACTTAAATCTGGGTTTGCTCTCTGTGTTAGCTTTCTGGTGGTTTAGTTGACTTATGTGGAGGTTGACTGATTGTTGAGGCTAGCAGGTAGAAGAGGAGTGGAAACAATGCAGAAATAGGCATATATCTTCTGTGTGTAGCAAACTGCTGTGTCTCCATACCTTATCTAATGGAATCACACTTGGAATAGTGTGAGCAAAATTGGAGCAGGGGTGAGAGAGGACCTGGAACTGCTGGGCTCAAGTTCTAACTCAAGAATAGTAGCTTTGCTTCTCTTTTTAGACCTCATTCCCTTTTATCAACCCCTTTTCCTCCTTCTTTTCTATGACCTTTTCCAGTCATTAATCACTAAAATGTGGCATGAGTGAAGCAGAGTTCATTCTTAGTCAAGATATCTCAGCAGTGATTGCTCTGGGAAAGAACTTTGGATTCCTAACAGCAAAGTGAAGTGATGGTGAGAATAATAAAAAAGGAAAAGGCCAAGCGGCCAGAAGAATGAGAAATTGAGGTTGTGTGCCTCTTTCCAGCAAGGGTAGTGCTGAGAGACACAAGTGATGCACGTCTAAATGGAGGGAAAAATGGTGCAAACCAGGCCAAGAGCTGAACTGCTGAGAAATGATGGAGAAGCAGCTATGTGGTTATGAATCAGTAACTGATGTTTTTTCATGCTATGAAACAGCTCCAGTATTGCCAAAATCATAATTAAAAAATAGCAGTGGGAAAAATTGTAAATCTCATCACTCATCTTGTTACTCTGAATTTTTATTTGATGTACTTAAAGAAAGTGGGTTTTTTTTAGAAATAGGTCTAAATGAGGAAATGTCTTAATTCTAGTTTTAATTCTAGTAAATGTAGTCTAGTTTTACTAGGCTATTTCTTACTGCCTTAGCCAGGTGCTGCTGCATGCTTTACATGCATGCTGTGCTTCTGTTCATAACTATAGATTTGTCATCTGTGCCAGTGCATTTTAATATTAAAAATGTGCATTTGGAAGTTCAAACAGACCAGGAACCATCAGACAGTGCATTGTGTACAGAGCCATGAGCTGACAGATTTTACTGCTGTCTTTTGGGAAGATCATTTGAGGAAAATGCTGCATGTCTGGTTTTGCCCACTTTGTCCTGGGCCTTATGGACACTGCTTCCCCTGCCTCCCACTCTCAAGAAGGTACATATTTGCTACTCAAATGTTCTTCTGTGGCTTCAGGAGTTCTGATGCTGCACTGCTAAGAGGCAACATTGTACTTAAGGATGAGTCTCTTGTTTAAAGAAAATAAAACAAACAGAAGCCATCAACCCTGTGCTTTCAAATTTATTTATAAATAGGGTATCAAAATATTTTCCCATGCAGTCTTGCTGTCTCAGCATAATTCTGCTCTGTGTGTGACACACAGGCAGACTGAGATTTTGTTTCTGCAGGACTGCTGCTTATTACTGAATCCACATCAGCAGAAAGGCTGATGTGGATTCAGCCAGAACCTCCTCCATTCCACTTACACTCTCTCTGCATCACCTCCTACCTCGAGCTCTTAGTTTCAGATGTATTCCAGAGACTTGGTTAAAGTACTGATAGTTAGCTTCAAATCACAGTAGGGTTTGCTTTGGGCCATGAGGGCAGAGGCTTAATGTGTCCAGAGTCACTCTAACTCTTTCCAGAGGTGGCTCTGGAACATGATACTGCTGAGACCAAATAGTCCCCAGTGCAGTTAAGTGACTGTGGTTTATATATTATCAAATGTAAAATACTGGGTTCTTGTGCTTGTAGCAGACATGGATTGACAGTAGGTACAGCAGTGACTTTCAGTCACCAGTGGGCTGAGGTTTCCTTTAGCTGCTTTTTGATGGGTTTTTCTGGGTGTTGGTTCATTGGTTTGGTTTTGTATTTTTGGTTGGGAGGTTTTTAGGGTTTTTGTTCTGAGTTTTTTGAAATGTGACCTTTTGCATGTTTTCTTGTATTGGTTACTCTTCTTTTCAGAAATGGCTTTAATAGAAAGTAGTAAGGGGCTCCAGAATACAACTGATACAACTATCTCAAATCTGCAGTTAATCTATATCTAATGGACTGCTGTTGAAACAGGAAAAAAAGCGTTTTATGTATTTAATAACTCAATGTTAAATTATTAAAATTTTTTTGCAAAGAATGAGTGTTGTGAAGTACTTCAAAGGTTTAATCTTCTGTCGAGGTTCACATTTTGGTTTTAGGGAAGGAACAGAATTCATTCAGAGTTGTTGTCTGTTCTTAGTGTGATGCAGGATTCCTGTCATTTTTCCAGGGGTCGCCTCTGTTTGATCTTATCAAGCAGTCGAAAGAGCGAGAAGGCCAAAGTGATCAGCCTGAACCCACTTCTACTCTCAGCATGCCTCTCCAGCATAACCACACTGCTGCAGACCTGTAAGTGAATGCCTGAGCTCTAGGAAAATGGGAAGTTGCTATCAGCCTTAATATTCAAATCCACCTGCATTCTGTTTTCCTACTTTTTAGGCTTGATACGTTTTATTAAACCATTGTACTTACAGATATTTATTATATGTAAAAAATTAAGTCAAATGTTGAAATATTTTTCTCCAGCCCTATCAAATTTGTAATTGTAAACTGTTACGTTACTTGCCTATCTGTTAGTAAGTCCCTATATCAGTGGTTGGAGATAACAGATCACAATAGCAATTTATTGCTCCTAGTGGGGAAGAAGGAGGAGTTCCTGCAAGTATTATTTGTATAGAATTATTCCTTCATTCTGTGATGTTAATTGCATAATATATGTTGAACCTCTAGCTATCTTTCTCCTGTGAAATCTCCTAAGAAGAAGGCATCTGGACCTCCTCTAAGTGCTCCTTCCACTCCAGATGTTCAACCTGCTGTGATCCCCCAAGCACAGAAACCACAGAAATCTACCTCCCTCTCTTTGTTCTACAAAAAAGGTTTGTTCCTTCTGCATGTGCTGACATTGCAAAGTTATCTTTTGTTTTGTATCTTTTTTTTGGGTTTTGGCACTCAGCATTTCTGCAAAGTTCATTGTAGAATTTGTATTGAACACTGTGCAAACCTCTGGAAGAAAGGGCAAAATGGTGCCAGCAGGTGGTTACTGTGTACACTCTGCACTCCATGAGTTCAAACTGAGAACTTACCTGTCCTGGCTGTCAGAATGTCCATATGGGCTCAGAGGGTTCTTCTGTCATAGCATCCTTTTCCAGCAGTGACCATAAAGAGATGCCATGGGAAGCTGAACAACTGGGCAGACATGGATGATGCTTTCCCAGGCTTGATCTTTGTCCAGCTTGTGGGGTTTTCTGAACTTTTTGTGCTGTGTCTGCTTAGTAACTCTCAGCAGATTCACATTCCAGGTGCTTGCTCAGTCTCTTTTTGAACTGACATAGACACATGTGCAGCGTTGTTTGGTGTGGCTTCCATGTGTCCAGTGTCTCTTGTGTGAAAACCTTTTCCAATTATTTTGATCCTGGCTTTTACTACCTTCACGTAATGTCTGGTAGTTTTTTTTTTTGTTGGAGACAGCGAACAGTACAATACTGTCCCTCCTCCATTACATTATTTTCATTTTGTATGCTCCTGTCACTACAATTTCAGTTGATTTTTCTTTGTTTCTGAAGTGTATCTACTGGCCTATCGTCGACTCCATACCCTGTTCCTTCACCTTCTCTCTGAACATCCTGACCTGGAGCCCTTGATCTGGACCCTCTTCCAGCACACTCTGCAAAATGAGTATGAGCTAATGAGAGACAGGCACCTGGACCAGGTAACATGGACAAAAAAGTTTAAAAAAGTTTAAAAAGACTCCTGAACAAAATGTTCTTTGTACATTCTTAACCATTAGAAATTGTACTCTGAGGTTTTTATTAATCTATTGATCACTGAAAGGAGGACTTAGTATAGAATGAAGTCTCTCATCTCAGTTTAAGCACTGGCAGTTACTTAATATGGCACCTTCAAATACCATTTTGAGCTATTTTCATAACAATGAAGATAGTCCACAATTTCTAATAATTAGCATAAAAATTCTTGGTTTTCTTTGGTAAGACAACATGCGTGGCTGATAAATTTTTTGTTATTCTACTCTAAAGTTGCAGCATGTGGTAGGAGTTTGAGAAGGTACTATCAGCTCCATTTAGCTGTTTGTCACATAGAAATGGAGGTGGCATTATGTTGACTTACATTCTGGAAGTTCTTCCTAAGTTGAGTTGCCTGCTAGTTTATAGAGCACAGTCAGTAATAGAAACTTATTTCTTAACTTGAAATGAAGAAGCTGAATTAATTTTCTGCATTTTCAGTTGTGTTGTCTTGTTTCTTTAATAGATCATGATGTGTTCCATGTATGGCATATGCAAAGTAAAGAATGTAGATCTTCGATTTAAAATAATAGTTTCAGCATACAAGGAGCTTTGCAACACAAATCAAGAGGTATGGAAGTTCTTAAATGTTAGTCCTTCATAAAAATCTTAAAAACTAATTATTTTCCCCTGAAATCAAAATAAGCTACACTTGAATATACAAAAGAAGACTTCTGCTTTGCTGCATCTCCATTTTGTGGAGGATAAAACTGACTCTAATACTAAATATCTCTTTTAAAAAACATCTTGCATAAATAGTTTGGCAATGCTCCTCAAAAAAGAAATTTCATTCCATCTTTTGAAAGATACTAAATAATGGTTTGTGATTCTATTTGGAGTCGAGATGAAAAATTTGTGTCTAGAGCTAACAGGATTTTCAAAAGCAACACAAGTTCCTGTATGAGTTGTCTAACTTCCATGGAGCATTAAGGGAAGAGAAGCAGATGACTTTGCACAGAAGCTTTAAACAGAAACACAGTTTGATACCAAACAGAGATGTATGGCTCTGTATCAAACAGCTGTTTATGTATTAAAGTTGCAGGCTTAGTTCTAATGTGAAGAAGTTCCTTTCTTCACAGGAGCTTTAAGACTGGAACATTTGCACAGCACAGTAATGAAATCAATAGAAAACCCTCACCAGTTAATGGAACTGTAGCATCCTCTCAATAGCAGGATTTCTCATAGTGTATTTGTGGATCTTGGCTTTTGTCTCCAAGCCTATAGAACGATTTTATCCCCATCAGGTCAGTAATGAGTTTTTTCCAAGGCATGCACAGTAGTCTAGACTTTTTGACACACATTTGTGAAAGCAAATCATTCTTAAATTTGGAAAATGTTAAACTGTGTTCACACCCAGGGACTGTGCCAGTTAATGAAGTAGGTGCTGGTACTGGTGTTCATGCACTGTTGGAAAAATCCCCAACAGTTTAGAGAAGTTACAATGGCTTGCATACAACCCACACACCATCCTAGCTCTTAATCTAACACAGACTTTGAGTGACTTTATGATTTTGTCAAATGTAAAATTACCATTCCCTTTTTTTTTTTTAAATCTGTCTATGATTTTGTCACCCTATCCAGACTTTCAAACGTGTTCTTATCCGGGAAGAACAATATGACTCCATCATAGTTTTTTACAACTTAGTGTTTATGCAGAAGCTGAAAACAAACATTTTGCAGTATGCTTCCAGCAGGGTAAGCCATTAGCTCTGATCATTATTCAACAGACTAGAAATATATAGGCAATAAAACCTTATGATTATTTTATTATTTTTATAGCCTCCCACTCTGTCACCTATCCCACACATTCCTCGCAGTCCTTACCAGTTTTCCAACTCTCCTCGGCGTGTCTCTGCTGGCAATAACATCTACATCTCACCTCTGAAGAGCCCATACAAATTCTCTGATGGGTTTCAGTCACCCACAAAGATGACTCCAAGGTCTAGGTATGTTGTTGACAAGCATTTCTTGACTTAATTTAAGTTATTTGGGGGATTTTAGTGGAAGCAAATCGGAAAACTGCACAGTCTAGTTTATCAGTAGTCTGTGGCTATCATATAATTTCTGTTAATAGTTTTTGTCCTGTATTTGGAATCTTTATCCATCCATCATTCAATGCCTTTCTGCTGTGCTCGAGGAGGCTTTTTGTTGGTTTTTCCTCTCACCAAAGAGGAGTTTCCTGATCTGGTTGCTTAAATGTTGTTGGCTTTGACCCTGCATGAAACTCCTGAAAAACCCAGATGAGCTTTTTAAGCTTCTTTAAAGGGAAAATACTTTTTTTGCAACAAAATGTTTGTTTAGCTGTCTGAACAGAACATTTCAAACTGTTGGTTACTTGTTCTTAGCAGATTAGGATAACAGTAAATGTACCAGTTTCCAGTGGCTTTTCAGACTAGGATCCAATGAGTCCCACTGTGCACAAATGTTTAAATGGTATTGTGTATTTTAAGTCGATGTCCTGCATGATTTTGATTAGCAAACACCTAAAGGTAGAGATGAGAGGATGATTATCTGAGTACCCAGCACTGAAGGTGTTAATGCTGATACAGAACAGACTATGGGGACCTCTGATTCTTTCAAGCCACACTTTCATTTCTGTCTGTGTGATTCTGTTCATTTGGTGATTCAGCATTCACTGACTCTAAGAGAAATGTCTCAACACAGTGAAGCACAGTGTGGATTTGCACTGTTAACAAAGGGGGAGAGGAAGAGACCTTGTTAATGCCTTGTGCTAACCTGTGCAAATTAGTCGATGCCTCTGTCATTGTTAAATGTAGCTTAAACTTCTCTTCTTCATTTGGCAGAATTTTGGTGTCAATTGGAGAATCATTTGGGGTGAGTTTTACCATCTTTGATGTCTGGTCTTAAATGCATGTAACTTTTGGAGGAATGGGATAGCCTGCTCACATCTCTAGAGCAGGCCAATGAGTGTATCTGATTTAATATAGTAATCATAGGGAAGTTCTGTTAACTTCTTTCAAAATATCCAGACTTCAAAATGTGTTGCATTTTATTTTAGTTGCTTTGGCACAAGATACAAGTTCTTAAAACCCCAGAGTTTTAGAACTCCTAATTTTTTGTGGATAATATGGAAAGTTGGAGTGCTTTCAGGATTTATTGGCAATTCTTTCCCTATTTTCTTGTCACTTCAGACTTCTGAAAAGTTTCAAAAAATAAACCAGATGTTGTGCAACAGTGAGTGCCAGCTGAAGCGCAGTGCTGAAGTAGGTGCTGCTGCCCCGAAGCCGCTGAAGAGGCTGCGCTTCGATATAGAGGGGCAGGACGAGGCAGATGGAAGGTGAGAGATTGTCCTGGGCTTTTCAGAGATCTTGCATGTACTGGGCTCTCATCCTGACTTCTTCCTGGTATCCTGTCTTGTGTTAATCCGTGAGTTTGAGCAGCTGTGTCAAATGGGAGGTGGAAGCATGAAGCTCCTCAGTTACTTGCTTTGATGTCAAAAAGCGACTCCCCTTGATTTGAAGTTTAGGTTATGAAGGTAAAAAGTTATTTTTATTAACTTAACCTTATGCTTTCTTTCTGTAGCAAACACCTACCCCAGGAGTCCAAGTTCCAACAAAAGCTTGCAGAAATGAGTGAGTATTACTTTTCTCATAATCTGCGGAGCACTGAGTGCATTGGATAAAAGAGTTTGGGCACACTCAGATGAACACGTTGTTCAGCACCAATGTGATTTGGGTAATTTGCTTAGCTTTTGTACTTGCTACTTATAATCTTGAAAATGCAGGTTACAAAATGGAAATTTATGTACACAAGAAAACCATATGTAGGTTTTTTGTTGCTTTGCTTTTATAGGCAAATGTTGGAGACAGGTTTTACTTCTACCATGGGTCAGCATTTCTTTCAGGTCTTACTGGATCACTTTTCTGTTTTGAAATGAAACTCAAATCTAGCTCATGAAAAGCAAAACGCACCCAACCCCACATCTGAGTTGTATTTTCCACTCATGAGTAGGAGCACACTTGGCCTGGCCAGGCATTCTCACTCTCTGAGAATCTGAGCTCGGCAGCTGAGCAGATTAAAAACTCTTACATTGCTCGTAAAGATAGGTCTGAGTGTGGATCCAGGCAGCTCTCCTTTATTTCAAGGCAGGGAAAATGTTTCGGTGTCTCCTTATGGCAGAGGTTAAGAAGGAGAGCTCTCTCTCATGCCCAGTGGTGTTGGTGTGTGCCACTGAGGGGAAAAGGCATTCCTGGGCAGGCTGTCTCTGGGATGTGGGCTCTGCTCAGCCCACAGCCTCTGCCTGGCTGCAGAGCGAGATTCCCTAAGTGACACAGACCATCTGCCAGCCTGGAGGATGGAAATGGACACAGAGACAATGAGAACTGGAGTGAAGAGGTGGAAGGAATTCCGTGAGATCTGTAAGATTGAGCAAGAATGGTTGAAACAACATAAAATGAGGTGTTCATCCTGTAATGAGGGATTTGCTTTGTTTACAATAGAATCGTGTACTTCTGTTCCTTGTGTCATTACAGATTTTTCCAATAATCAGTCTAAAGTAATTATTAAGAAAATATTTAATTCTTTTTGTTTGTTGGGTTTTCTTGTAGCATCTACTCGAACAAGAATGCAAAAGCAGAAACTGAATGATGGAAATGATACCTCAGCCAGTGAAGAAAAGTGAGATTCTTCTCAGGACCAGGGGCTGCACTGCCAGCCCTCTTAAGATTGTTTTTGTTTTACAGCCTTCATTAATAGAGTTGCTTTTTTAGTTGCTTTTTATTCCAAACTGCTAGTTGAAAGCATTTGTACTTTTTAAATTGTTAAATGTTTTCCATGATACTTTGCCTTATGATGTAGCATACATACAATGTAAGCCACTGAATTTAATTTATATATTTTTTGAGAATTTTTAAAAAGTCTTGGAAAGTGTCTGAATTTCCTGTTGCAGCATTACTGATTTAAGCCAGTTCAGTCTCGTTGGATTGGATTTTTTATGTCTAAAGATAAAATGTTAGCTAGAATGATTTGAAATGCACTAATTTTGTTTCTTAGGTTTGATTTTTAGATTTTCATTACTTGCAAATTTTGAAAATGGTGGGCCAATTACTGCAAAGATTTGTGTCTCTCTTCATAATTAGCACATCAAATTCCCATTAAATTAAACTGCACAGCAGCTGGGGGCCTTGCAGAGAAGGGGCCTTGCCTCAGGACTACAACCTGAATTCAAAGTGAACTTATTTTGTAGCCTTACTACTGAAACCAACACTTGGCATTTTGTAGTTTTGCTTCCCCAGCTCTCACCCCAGTGTCATTTTAGAGGGCATTTCCACTGTCCCTCAGTTTGGATTTCATGGAGTGTGAATCCCATAGAGATTCCTCCCAGAATCCCACATTGAATCTTCATGGAAGCTGAAGCTTCTTCCATATGCAGAGTAATTGATGTGCCCTTTTCTTATCTTGGGAAATCTCAAGTATTAAAATAAAATAAAATTAAAAAAAAAACAAAACAAGAAACCTAAACCATACCTGGTACACACAAGATTTCAAAATTCTAATTATGTAGAATTTTCTTGATTTCTTCAAATTTTCAGTTAATTGTAGCCAAGCCAAACAGCTTGGGGAAGAGCTGGAAGCTGAGAGTTTCCAGCTGGGTTCCAGGCAAGAGCAGCCTGGTCTCTAAAAGCACAGGGCAACTCCCACTGGCCTTACTGCAACATCTGCAAAAACCTGAACATGGTGAAGCCATGTTTGGAAAATCTACCTGCCTCTTGTTTACTGAAAAGGCAGTTCATTGGGCAACTTGTGAATGGTTGCAACTAGCAAAAAAAAACCAAACATAACCATCCAATACTTCTTTCATGTTTTGTAAGTTACTGATTCAGATACTGGAGCTTTTCTTGCAACAACAAACTTTTGTTAAAATAGCTGATTAACAAAAGCACGTTTTATTTCCAGTGGATTGAAATATAAGGAAATTAATTATCTTGATTTAAAATTACCCATTTTTATGAAATTTAGCTTTGCAGCTACTTTAATGAAGAACAGGTACAGTAGCAAAGCATGCTATTCATGACACAAATATTTTAATAAATGTCTTCCAGGTAGCTTATTTACAGATGTTTAGCTGATCCTAGAGTACTTACAGTAGGAAGTTTTTTTAAAGATCCATTTTTGTGTTGATTCAAAGCTAATCCTAGGACTACTAAAAATTCTATGAGCAGCAAAAACTGAAAATTAATTTTAAAATAATATTGAGGAGTTTTTTTAGACCCAGTATGGCTCAACTTCCTTACTGTAAAATATACAGGATTTTCCAGAGTACTTTATTTTCTCACTTTTTGCAGTTTTACAGAGGATATATGTTAACATTGGGGTGCACTGACTGTAAGCTCTGTTACAGCAGTCCTTTGGCTAGAGGGATGATACAGAGTCCAGTATCTAAACAGATTCATTCTTTCTTTACTGTGACAATGTATTTTATTTTTTGTTTAGACTAAAGGCTTTACATCAAATGTACAATATTATTTTATACAACTAATCAGTTTCTCGCCTTTCAAGATAAATAAAATAGCTTTTAAAGGATTTATATATAGTCAGTGATTTTCTTATATGAGGTGATTTCATATGGTACCTATCCAAATAAATGTGTATTGAAACTAGTGGCTTTTTATTAGATATGGAATCTTACTGTGTTTGACAGCACTTTTCTTAGAGTGAGACCTTGCTGTATTAAAAATGGCCTGGAATATTGAAACTGTTCCAGGAAAAAAGAAAATTTGGAATCACAGCAGAAACTGGGCACATAACATGATGGCCATTTTAGGTGCTGAAGACCAAACATCAATTTCGTTAGAAAGCTGAAGCCCTGGGTGTGAGATGAGGTCAGGTAAATTGCATCCTTTAAAGGCCAGTTTCCATCCATTGGTACTTAAGGGAATTGAATCTCTTGGCTTGGCTGTGTAGCCATCTGAAGGTGGATGAGCTGACTCCCAGCCTCCTCATTTGATGTTTTATACCTTAATCTCTTCCTGCTGTCCACTGTTTCCAAATGCTGTTTGTTCTTACATTTCATAACAGCTTATTTCTTCCTCCCTGCCTTTGGACTGGCAAGAGAGGCAGTGCTCATGCAGAGGGGCTGTAGTAAACAGCAAGCTCCTCCCAGGGACCAGAACAGCCACAGGGAATGTGGAAGTGCTCGTTTTCAGGCACAGGAGTGGCTGCAGGAAGACTCCTGTATCAAATAGGAAGCAGCTGGAGAAGATTATGGCTGTGTGATACCAGCAGGCAGTACAAGCTGAAACATTGTAAAATGTAACAAGCTGGTCGTAATATACATTGCTTAAGAAACAATGAGGACCATTTTATTAATCACAGTTTATTAAGTCACCAGGAAATTTATTTCCTTGAAAGGTGAAAATACACTTGTGAAGAAATTCTCCATCTTAAAAATGTGTTATCTGGTGACAGTGATTTCCTGAAGAACACAAATAGCCTTCAAGATACCTCTGTGAAATATTATCTGGTTTACTTTTTTTTCCCCCCACACACAGTCAATTCAGTCTACAAGCATCAAACTTCCTTCATTTTTACTGAAAAGAAAGGAAAAAGTCCCACTCAAACAGTTTTAAATATTATGGCATTTTTATTAATGGTCTGTTAAACCAGGTAAGTTTCTATACAAACAAAATAATCATTTATGTTCGGGCTGTAAATTTTCTACATCATTGGGTGGTGGCCAATGAATCCTGCCTCTATGGGACAAACAAATGCTTTGTTTTACAAGGAAAGCCCATGGAAAGTGTTCAGTGGTATAAACCAGCAGTTTACAGTTGCCAAGCATTGTAACAGAACTTTACAGGTGGGTGCTAGGTGACACTGCTGTGCTGGCTTTTAGCTTCAGTAACTAACAACCTTCAAAGATCCTACCCAGGTGCTTTCTTTTTCTTTCCAGATTCCTTTCTGCAAATTGGAACCTTGCTTTTTATTTAAAACCCCAGACACAGTTTCTGTTTAACCGAATTTTCACTTTTTAGTAAATATCTTTTGTCTGTGGTATCCTAAAACAGAACAATACTTTATAAGTATTTAACCTGCAAGATCAACAAACACAAGGTCATTGCAGTCTTGTCTCACAACAGTAAAATGCATCCAAAATTTCTTCTGAAATGTCCCATGGTTGGGTTTCAAGCACGTATTTACATCCCACATTTAACCACCTAAGCCAGTAAGGGTGGGGGTTTTTTGAACACATGCAATGAAAATTAAAAAAATTAAATAAATAAATGTTTCTATCAATGTAACAATATCACATCCAGGTCAGATGATACAGAATAAAAGCCAATGCTGACACATTAGACCTTTAGAATTGCCCTCTTTCAGTCCAGAGATGCTTTTTCTCAAAATCACAGGCTTTGTCAGTTATTCTGAAATTGCAAGTAGGCTTTAATGGCTATGGTTGGAAATAATGAGCAGGAAAATAAATTTAAAAAAAATGACAGTTCTATTAAGCCAAAAATGTCTTGTTCCAAGCAATATGCCACTTCAGCTGCACTCTCTGTTCAACTTTGTTATGAACTTGAGCTAATAGAGTGGTGTCCCTCTCCAGTGCTATCATTCCATGCAGTAGTGTCCCCAGAGACTCAGAGAAGGCTTCTGATCAGATGTTGAGTCAAAAAAACCCCATCATTTCTCATTTATAGTTTTTTGTTCGATTCTTCTGAGTAAAACAACAGAAATGTGGAGAGACCTTTCATAATACACACTTTAGGAAAGCTGGAGTGACCACTGGCAAGCCAGTCCCAGGGGTGGAGGTGCCCAGATGGCTCCATTTCCCAGTGAGACTGGACGTGTGCCAGTGTGATGCCATCGGGGTGGGTGGCACAGGGGCTGGTGCCAGCTGCTGCCCCAAGGCTGGGATGTGGCCGTACACCCCTGTTTCGTGCACTGCCACCCCTGAGGAAATGCTGACAGGTGAATCTGGCACCTCAGGCTTAAGCAGGGATCTGCAGCCTTGGATCACACCTTGGTATGATCAGTGCTGGGCTGGAGCACACAGGGCTGTAAAGCTGTGCCCTGCTGTGGCACTGTTTCACTGTCTGCAGTAACCTCTGTCTGTGTGCTAGTGTCAAGCGCTTCTCAACACAGCCTTAACAAAACTGATCTCCTCCCCCAGCAAAGTTGTGCTTCTGTTGAATCTGCATTATGTTTTGGAAAGGTTTTGACCACTTCTGTTTGAATACAAAATACTGACACAGCTGCTAAGAATGGGCTTAGTGCTGCTGGAGGAAGTCATGCTCATCACTGAGGGGGTGGCAGAATGTGCTTGGTAGCAGTAGATGATCCAATATATTTCTAGTGAGAGTCTGAGGCAAATGTCTCAAACACAAGTAAATATTCACCACAGCATTTTCTAAAATACTTGCTCGTCATCCTCTTCCTAAGTAAATTCTGCAACGTGCTTGCTTCACCTTTCCACTCACACCCACAGGGCCTGGGATAAAGGGGGTATTGCTCACTTCTCCTTTTCTGAGTAAGTGCTGCTCTTTCTCCTCCTACTCTTCCTCAAAGCACGGGATTGTTTGAGAAATGAGCCTCCAATATAGTGAAGAGGAGCTATTTCCACCTTATACATGAAGATGTGATAATTTAAGGGAATTAAGATCTTAGAAGCCACATTTGAGGATTAGAAAAGGTCATTGAAGAATGCTGTGGCACAGCAGGGACCTGCAGGAAGGTTTCATGACTACTTGCATAATCATATTAGTGTACTGAGCCTGGTCATCCAGCTTTTTGTCTTCCCCATTTGTAAAATACTGCAAAAGGCACTTGAAGTTGCTTCACTCAGTCAAAATCTTAAATTCTCAGATTTAATTCACAGTTACCTGTTCAAAAATTCAGGTATGAGCTCCACATCTTCTGTAATGGGGCAAACCTCCCTCTGTGCAGCACTGGGTGGGGGTTTCAACTTAAGTCCCTTCAGCCAGTTAGGAATGAAGCATCTCCTCTACCTTAGCCACTGATGATCAGTGCTGGGAGAGAGGTGTGTCCAGAGGGCAGCTCCTCTCTCCTGAACAGCCCTGAAAGGAAAGTGGTGTGGTCCCCTGAAATGCCATATTTAGACAAGATACCTTTATCACCATCTGGAATATAAAGTCAGTTTACACTTACAACTTAATTAATTTGAAGTTACCACTTCAAAATCACATTTTTTCTCCCATTTTTCTGAAGTTGATC
The DNA here is from genome assembly GCA_013397245.1 of Thryothorus ludovicianus. NCBI lineage: Eukaryota > Metazoa > Chordata > Aves > Passeriformes > Certhiidae > Thryothorus > Thryothorus ludovicianus. The sequence goes on from VZTB01009268.1 coordinate 519,534, forward strand.
TGTCTGAGGAGAGACAGTAAACAAATTTGCCTCAAGGGGAACTTCCTTTTCTTGAAATCATTTGGGTTTCTAATTAGGTGGTTTTCTTAGTAATGAAACTCACAACATGACAACTGACATCTAGACAAACTTGATGAGTGCTTCCATTGGGGTGCCAGGGACCATTTCTGGTGTAATGGAAAGGCTAAACAGTGAAGCAAGTGCTGAGAACTCAAAACTGTAATATCCTGCAGAAGCTCCTCACAAATTAACTCCAAATAAATACCAAGTGAGACATACCCTCCTACAAATAAAAAAGCCTCTCATCCTAAAAAACTTATGGTATTTTACCATATATCCAGGAAAAGAAATTTGTGTCATTACTGGATTATAAAAAGAAGCCTACTATGGCATATTAACTGAGTTTTGAGACAAAAGTACACTATGAAAGTTTTAGCAGCAAACAGGTCATTGTCCCATAAAATTCAAACACAGACTGTTTAAAAAATAAAATAAAAAAAATTAGACCAGATAATGACAAGCTTAGTTTGCTTGACTTGGAGTGGAAAAGGGTAGTTACTACATTAGATTTTTGTGTTAAATTGAGGCTGTTGGCAATGAACAGTCGCCACACATTTACACTGCAGCCATCCTTACAACAAAGCCTACATGTTAGTGGACTTCTACACACTCCCTAAGCTGAAGAACACCGAGACTTTCCTTCCAAACCATTGCACATTCTGACCACGGAGAAGTTCTCCAAAGGAAAAGTATTTCCAGAAGGGAAGAGGATGTGCTTTTCAGCTTGGTAGTAGTCAGACCTCAATTTCGGAAGGCTCCCACTCTGCTGGCTTTGCTAATGAAGTTTTTCAGGAGGTCATGGTCCATGTCTGCAAAGCCTTGAGTTTGTGTAACAACAGTCAAATGATTTATGCAAAATCTGAAGCAAAATTCTTCCAAGTCCTAGGAACAAATCAGAGTAATTTGTAATATGAATGACTGATAAAATTATCAACATTATTATTTTGTTTCAAAACAGTCATTTAATTAGCAGAGAATATACCATATTGTTCCCATTATCAATCCCTTTTCTGATCCTTTGGATGAGATCACAAATGATAGGATGAAATTAGTTCATATGAACTATTCAATAAACCCACTTTAAGAAAACAGGAACAGCCACCTAAATCAACTATAAAACTCCATCACATTTACTAGGATTCACTACACATATATTAGAAAAGTTACCAACAAGTGAAACCATCAAATTGCCCCAAACACAACTACTAGAGCATCAATAACTCCTTTCTTGTCCTCCCTGCACTGCATTTGGTAGTGATCCTGTGAAAAACAGCAGGCATGCTAGTCATGCTGGAAATAAAAGTAAAATGTGATGAAAAATGTGATGAAAAATGTGATGATGCTTGCTGAACACAAACTGCATGTTAGGATACATGTGTCTTTCATGGAATTATATCTCTTTGTCTAATGGGATTCTCAGATAGCCCAAAAGGTTCTGTCTTGTCCTGGTCTCACTGTAAGAGGATGCTCAGCTGTTCAGCACAGGATGGGTATGAGCCAAACAACCAGCACTGTGCACAGCAAATTCTCCCACTCAAACTCCTCACAACAGTGGCAACCTTTCTATCCATGCACTGGCTCAGTCTCCTTCAGCTGTGCAACATCTATGCAACAACTTGCTGTGGAGAAAAATTAATTATCTTCTGCAGCCAGAGCTGGAGCCAGTAGCAAGGAAGTCAGAATTGATCCATAAACTATAAACTCTTCAAGGGTTACAGCAAAAAGAGTAACCCCATGCCAGTTAGATTCTATGTTAACTACACAAACATTGCAGCCTGGGATAAACAGTAGAAAGATACTCAGCAGACTAACTGAGCATTTCCTTTTGAGAACTTTAACTCCTTAGATTACATATTTCTATAACTAAAGCATAAACTGAAGCACAAAACATCCTTAAAGAAGAAATATGGTATAGCAAGTATCTCTCATCAGCAACTACTGGGAAAGTAGAAAAGGAATGAGAATATAAGAAGCAAAAAAACAGAGGAAATAGAAAACATAGATGATCAAAGACAGTGACACCTTAAGTTCCAGCAGACTTCTGAAATGGTACTGTCAGAACCTGAGCTGCTTTACACTCAGTGTGTGAACTTTTATGCTAGCTAAAATGATCAGCAGCTAATTTTTCTGGTGCTGGTATGAAGAGGACCATAGATTATAGAGAATCCTGTTCACTTATCTTTCAGTTTCAAAAAACATTGTTTTTAATTCTGTTTTATAGAAGAAGATTAGTCTAAACTTTGCTACAGCATATATGAGAAATATGCTTTAAAGTAACCTGTAGCAGAAAGTCTTTGTATTTTCTGAGGATAGAAAAAAATATTTTCATGCATCTCAAATCCTAATAGATGCATACAGCACTCAAGTCAGTCTTCATTTAATTTGCAATGTGAATGGCATGGCACACACCACTATAATCTTTCACTTGCAGTGCTCACATTTAATGTCAACAAAATAGAATTCTGTCTTTTCAGACTTCCAGAATATGAGGCCTCTTTCATAATCCTTCTTTTGGCAGTTTTCTACTGAAGTCCTGGCACACTGCACATGGTTCTCAAACCAGGAGTTACTATATTAATGTAGTACACTAGAAGATCCTGATTTATTCCACAATTCCTTAGGCAGAGGCTACCCCCATGTCTTTACCATAGAAATCTTTGCTGCACTTCCATCCCTTTCTGAGCTGTGGGTGTAGGGAGGAGGACAACAATACCCTCCTGAGTTTGGCACATGCTGCAGCCAGGGCACCTGAACCAATTCATCGTCTGACAATTGTGTCAAACTGTTACATGTTTTGAACACTGAATCACAGAAGGAAGAGGAGGATAATATGCATTTAGTTATCCAGCCAGTCCCTTTCATTGTGTCTCAGGTGTTATGAACTCTGGTACTTTGTCCAGGCCAGTTTTACTACTTCACAACACACCTGAACATATCTTTAACTGCTCTTTAACTACTTCACTGGATACAGACCACCTAAAAATACTTCTGCTTTGAAGATGTTCAAAAATGTTGAAAAGCTTGTAAGAGGAGAAAATACAGAATAAATTGCTGTTAAGAGAACCAAACCATCGGGTCGTGCCTTCCTGCAGTTTTCCCTGCTATGCTGAGCTTGTATCAGCCCAGCACACTGAAAGCACAACTCCTCTTTGCCCCAGCCATCCATGCCCTCTGTTTCTGATACCTGGATTACAAGTGCCTTGTAACTGGCAGCTCGTGACCTTGCTATCTCCTAACCTCTTGCTACCCCCTTTCAATGCACAGAACTCACCGACTTCCAGCCTCCTCTTTGCAACTCCTACACAAATTCATCTCCTGTAGTTTGCTGTCTCCATACAGCACTGACTACTGCAACATTTTTAACTCACTGTTTGTTTCAGTCTCTTCTTTCTAGTTGCTTCCCATACCTGAAAGGTATTTTTAGCAATGTCCCCTACATCTAAAATACATAAGCAGACTTTGAATAATAAAATCCACCATACAGTTATTTCCACAATCATCAGAGCACTGAGAAAAGGAAAATATCTTTGAAAGTATTTGTTTACCAAAAAAGCACAGATAACAGGTTGAGTGTGAGTGACTCATTCCAGAACCAAGGGCAGACCAGATGACAGGATATGGAGGGAGCATTAACAATAGGTAATTTGTTGTATGTCAGCATAATTCATTGTAAACAGCACCGCAAAAGTGGATTTTTTTTATAAAAGCACAAGGGTAAATATGCAGGGACTTTACAGGTAACTTCTCCCACTGCCTGTAAAAGTCAGCACCAGAATTACTGTACCAGACACCAGCAGACAAAATGATCTGGTGAAGAATTCAGGGAGTGAAAGGGCAAAATCCAAAGGCAGAGATGTAAATGGCAGTGAGAAATGTGCATGTAATGACCTGCCATGCCATGCCACATGACAAGGAAGGAAGCAGATTAAGAACCCTGACTCACAGGAGCAAGTCAAAAGGGCAGGAAGAAAACACTAAACTGTTATGGGTTTTTTTTTCATTTTTATTTTACAGCTTAAAAAGGGGAAAACAAACATTTGTTAAGCCAGAAAGGGAAATTACAGTAATCATGCCTCATCAGTTAAATACAGTCATGTTTGCATTAGGCAGCTTCATTTCTCACAAAACAACTGCTTACCTGAAGAGAAGTTCTTACCTGAGCTTCGTACTTGACAGCAGCAGAAAGAAGAGCAATGGCATTCTCTTCACAAATGCCTTGTTTGATCGTTTGCTGGCAAAGCTTTTTCAGTCTGTTTTCTCTATACAATGTTGCCAAATCTAGCAGCCCTGTGAAGATTTATACAGCTTTTTGTGTCTTTTCAAATTAATCAATTACCCTTCTGTTTTAGGCTGAATTAATCAAAGACTTGCTCTGTTTTTTTCCCTAGATGATGTGTGCATTTTTTAAGGTCCCCTGTAGACCTATCAAAAAAGGAACCATTTTACTACTATGCAAGTGTTCTGTTGTTCTGTTCTCTTGTTAGATCACTGGACATCAATTACTGACTTACATCCTCTAAAATTAATGCAGGGAAGTGCTCCCTTTTATTTCAGGATCAAAAATCACTACAGCTACTCAAACAAAGTTTCAGGACAGCATTAGTGCCCTTCTAAACAAAAGAAAGTTCTTAATAAGAGCAACAATGAGCTCTTTCTGAAAACTTTCCACCTTTGTTCTCATTGCATGCCCATCACTCATTCTCCTCGGGCATGTTTCCTGCTACTGCATCCTTTCTTGCTGACACCTGCCAAACTCAAGATTTAAGTGCTAATGAAACTAAAATTAACAAGCTCTGCTCTCCTTAACCCTGTAAATGACACACAGATTGAACATTTCAAAAACAATAATCAGGAGTAATTTCCATTTATGGCAAATACCTATTGCATCTTCAGGAGGGAGCCTAATGTTGTCAGTATACAGATATTCCAGGAAGGCTCGGTAAACAGGATAAGAAAATTCACTCATTTCTATAATTTCATCATCATTATTGAGTATGGAGCGAAAATGTTCACACCTACAAAACATGAACAAAGATTGTACACTGTAAAGAGTTAAGTCTGAAAGATGAGCTGCAGTAAGAATTTGGTAAAAAAAACAGATCAGTGCTAACAGACTAAATACACAAACAGGACCTCTAGCTACATGATTTCTTGCTTTGAACATGTTCATTTCTTTAAGCTTTATAAACCTGATATATATAATTCAGAATTTCATTTTTGTTGTTAATATTTTATGGCAGGCTCCATTTCTATTTACAATATCTACAAGGATTTTTCATCTGGTTTTGATGCTATTTGCTTAAATACATTATACATTAACAATCAATCAATTTTATTACCAGCCTCATAGCAGATAAAGTTTACAATTAACTTAGACATTTCTGAGATTTCTGCAGCATTTCCTAATGAAGAAGGAAATTATTAATAATTTTAGGTATCATTTATTTCAGGTTCAGAGTCCATATACAATTTGGCATTAATCATTACATTCAAGGACTGAATTACTGAAAGTGAAGACAGTCTCAGAACTTTCATCACCTTTTTCTAACAAGTCTGAATACTTTTGTGACAGATACAAACAAGGACAAAGCACTGTCAGTTACAGTTCACAGCAATTTACAATGCACTGTAACTTACTGTTCCCTAAAAAGCATCATAACATGCACATTGTTTTCAGAATTTTGGTTGATAAAAATGAACATGTCCACTTCTGACAACTTTTCCTATAACAACCACAATTTAATTGTATTTCTGTGTACTACAGTAATTAGTGACTCTCCCACATCTCAATTTTCTTTTACTCAGACTTTCCTATAAAAAGTAGGATGGTTTCCTTTTAATGTCTCTGAGGCAAAACTGCAACATAAAGACAGTATCACTTAAATTCAAATGAAAAATAATTATGTAACTAATGACTTAAATTCTTCACATTTCACTGGTTATTGAAAAAATTTTTTTATCTTAGTATTTTGGGGCTTTTAATAAAATAATGGAACCTCTTGTCAAATTCATAAAGAAATAAAATTCATTAACTAGCTTCTGCCACATCTTTTACCACATTCTAGCGTTGGAAAAGGCAAACAAAACCTCATTGTTTTGCTTTCCAGAGTCCCATGTTATGTAGTGGGGACCATGCTATCCATCCAGCATGGATCAGACCTTGGGAATGGTCTGTTCCCCAATGGCACCACACAAAAGCCAGAGAGAAGGTGATTACACATTGATCCCTGAAAAATTAATATGTCAATGACAACAAAAATCAGTTAGCACACATCCTCCACTATGCAAAGTATCTTGGAGTGACTGATCCTTTGGAGTGCCCTCCCCCTGTCACAACCCCTCAGCAGACACAGCCCAGACACCCCGTTCTGGCTGGCTGGATGCAGAATCCCACCCAAGCACGGTGCTGTCTCTGCTCCTGCAGCCAGTGCTGCCCTTGGGCTGCTCTCACTGAGCTGCTTGTTCCTGGCATTTCTCCACCACTGCTGGCCAACAACCACCAACAACGGGACCCAGTTCAAGAACAGGAATAGAACAAGATGGAAAGAAGTCCTCATGAGCAGTAAAGAAATGAATAAACAATGAAAGGAATTTTTACCAGCACTGCTTTCATGACAATGCTCCAAAAGAGGCCAAATATTGCAAAAGACTTTTTTAAATACTTTGATCCAGTTGCACCATGACAGTAAGGAAAATATTAATTTTACAGACAGTGCCTGGTGCTATATTATTCCTTTATAGTATTTTAGTAACAGCATATATGTAAATCCATTTTAAAATAAGACAAGAAATCACTAACAAGACTCAGAAGCAAAAGTAGGAAGATGAAAGTGAAGATAAGCTGAGTGAGATAGCCAGCCATTTGAGAAAAAAACAGCAAAGAGAAAAAATATTACAACAATGAGGAGGATGAAGCAGAAGCAGTTGGAAAGGCAGAAGAGATCTAAAGCATTGTCTCTAGAACATCACAGGAGAAACCACACCAGCAGTAACAAATTAATCTCTCTGCATGTTAATAACAATGAGATCATTCTGTAGATATGTTTACGTCAAATCTCACCATAAAGGGTCTTAACTTGCAAAAAGTTGTGAAAACAGAAAAAAACCCACCAGCTTAGAAGTCAGACTCACTGATAAGAATGTTTAAAACACACAGAACAAGAAATCTGTCATAAAAGGGGAAAAAAGATCATCTGGATAGCACCTACAGAAGTTGCTGAAACAACTGAAGGGTCCTGTAGAAGGAAAGAGTACCAAGAATAAACAGAAACCCCACAAATCATGCTGGTGGAGGAAGCCAAGCATATAAAGGAGGAAAAAATTGATTCTAACTACTGAGAAGACAGCAGAAGGAAGTGAGCCTTTTCCTCGGCAGAAAAAGGTTATTGGAAATCAAAGTCAAGGCCATTTAGGAGCACAAAGAAGGATAAATGTCAGAAGTAGGGAAATGATGGAAAAGCAGGCAGTAGAGCAACATATTTGGTAACTACAAAGAGAGTAACAGTGAAGAACAGCAGATGAACCCCTGACGCAGGGAAAAGGGAATTTGCAGGAATCAGTCAAGATTTTCTGCAGTGATGACACAGCACAGCAGATGACACCATATAGTTTATTTTTATACAATTTATAGGTGTGTTCCTTACCTAATTTTGAGAAGAACTTTATGAACATGAATGTATTTTCCATCCACTAGGAACTTCAGGTCTGCAGTTTCAGGGTTGTCAAATTCCTTCTTTAGTGACTGGGCTACTGTCAGATGATCATCAGGTTCTAGAATAAATAGGGGACTTTTACAAGGTAGTAAGCAATACAAATATCTCCCACTACAATATTCTGGGTATCTCTCAGCAATTAATAGTCTTAATAAATACATCTCCTTACGGCCAGTAAAACCCCACAGCAGCCTATGTGTTCTGTATGGATCAGAAAAGCAAAGAAAGGACAGCTTTCTTCACTCCTTTCTAGTTTCCTGCTCCAAGCAAATCTCCCTATTAAAAACCTGTGAATTCCACTCCTCTAATTCTACAGATTTCATCTATATAAGGCTAGGAAAAAAAAAAAAGTTAACAGTCTCAGAAGTTTACTGCTCCATATGACAGAAAATGGTATCAACCACTACTGAGCAAAATATATCAATTTAAAGCTGTTAGTTATTATAAGATCCTCAAAAGATCAATTAAAAAATCATAGCAAATTTTTCTGAAATGCGTCCAGGAGATGACATCATATTACAGCAAAAATTAATCTATTACAGAAACAACCTATTGGTTTGCAGTGAAACTGCCCAGTGCAATGACCCTAAAAGTAAATACCAACACTTACAAGTTTTTTCTAAAAGAATAGCTTTCCCTAGACTTAATGGTGTTAGAAGCACAGTGTGTCAATGTCTGCATATTCCTGTTTGTGTCATGTCTGTATATCCCACTGTGCACATGATATTTGCATTATAAAGTTATCAAACCGCTTTGAAAAGTCATCCACTGTCAGCATACAAAATATTTATCTCCTGAACTGATCCAAATCTCCCCCACACAGTCTCAGAGAACCATCTTCTTTAATACTGCTAAAAATATCAACAACCCACTTCACCCTCAAATCTTATTCTTAACTGTGACAACATTTTATCTTCTTTCCATATAAATACACATTATGGGTTTACACAGATCTTGTGGGTCAGTAATTTCTTGCTCTCTACAGAAAATTACATAAATGCTAGGTCCTGTAACCTATCAAGCTAGAAATTAGAATAGTATTCTGCTGGAAAGACCTTCTCCACAAGCTCTAGAAAAAGCTTAACATACACATACACTCTGATATTGTTACACTTTGTTTAGCACTCATTTTGCATTTCATTTAGAAACAGCCTGGTGTAAACAATTTGGGTAAGCACAAGTAAAATGGATGGGGGAAAGAAATCCAATATAGTGAGGATTTAAAAAAGAGAAATATTTCTGAAACAATGATACTATAAAATACTTTGTTAATTCTTATTTTGTACAAAATGTGGTTTATTTATTCAGACCTCTGCTAGCTAAACAAGTAAGCAATTTAGCAACTAATGCAAAACTGAAACTCATCTTCAAAGTTAACTGTCAATCCAGATGTCCACCAAGACACATCTCCAGTTGACTTCTACAGCCATCAGAGGAAAACTGAATATAGTGGGGCGCAGCTTTGAAACTCTTAGAGGGAAACCAGAGGCTTTTATTTGTTCTAGCAGTGAAGGGGGAATCTGAAGAAGGAAATGAAGAGGCAGTTCCCACAGACAAGGCACAAAGCCAAGAAAACTTCCTGGCAGCCAGTGCTAAGCTAAGAATTGTATTAGAAATGTTAGAACTGCCACAAACATGGAGAGAATGAGAATGCCTGGGTGTGGAAGCACCAGGATAAAAAGGACAGAGAAGGGCTGGAAGCATAGCAAATGTCCATGGCATATAGGTCAGCAGATGTAAGATCCCAGGACACAGCTGCCTGAGGAATCTCACCATGCATACATCAGATGACAAACAACAGTGAGTCAGTCCTGACAGCTTGCCAGGGTGGGACAGGATGAAGAGGCCAGTCACTCCCAGCTCCTGGAGCGTGCAAAAAGCCACAACTCAAACCAGCAGAGAGTCATCTAACTAAAAACAACCCAGGAGACAGGACAAGAGCCTGAGAGCCAGCATCCCTTATCCTGTGTCACTACAAGGAACCCTGCTCAGATCTCCTGAATAGTGCCAGGATTCTGGAGACACTACTTAGCAAATATGAAAAAGTGACTTTGCCCGTGCATCTGAAACTTGTTTTGTTTTAACAAGTAACCTTTTCCTCCTATAAGGCTTCACCTTATGCTTTGGTACAATGTTGTTACAGTGTTGCAGTGCTATTTCCATAGGGACCAAGAAATCAAGGTCAAAAAACCCCAAACCGCCCCAAAAATCCACACAATAAAACAAATACACAAACACCCCACGAACAACAACAAACAAAAAACCAAAACCCACAACAAGTCAAAACAAATAAGCAAAAAAACCCCAACAACAACATAAAAAACCCAACAAACCAAATGAAAAAACCAATAACACCCCAGCAACTTTATTAGAAACCATTATGGGATTAAATTGTAGCTGAAGAATGAGTTCTCTGGTAGCCAATGCTGTATACTTAACTCTTTCTAGTCAAGGCTAGCAAGACAGATCTCAATGCTAGTAAAACATCTGAGATCTAGCAACTCATCTCTTCAGAAGACCAGGTCATGACCACTTGTGATGAGACTGAGTGCTTGAGGCCAATTCAGAACATGGGAATTTGGGTCCCTCAACTCTTAGTAGTCTACTTAAGGGCATCAAAGAAAGCTCTGGAGTTCCTAAACTCAAATCTCCAAATTCAAACTCAGCTTTTCCACCCAGAGCCACTGGACAGCGACATACAGAGGTTACACAAAAGGACCCTCTCCAAACCTGAGGCACATTCTCATAGAAAAAAGCCACACCAATAAAATAGACAATTATTTAGCCCTGCCACCAGGCTTCAGCAATATCTTACTATTCCATATTATCACTTACACGTATGTAACATGTCATTATGACTACGCCTCCTGGTGTAAATCTTTGAGAGAAACTGTGCTTAGGCTTCAAATACACACAACTGTTCTGTGAACTGAGGATTCTGTTCAGAAGGTGCCAGAATGAAAAACTATTTTGGCTCACCTACGGAGAGCAGGCGCCACATGACGGCGGGGGTGGCGAAGCAGGCGAACACGTCGTCGGTGCAGGCGAAGTGGGTGAGGTGGGGGAAGGTGACGGACTGCCCCCGGCACTGTCCCCACATGAACACCTGGCCACTCTGGGTCTTGGCCGCCGACGTGTGCGCCGAGTGGCAGGCGGCGATCTCGATAACTCTGAGCTCACGGGCAAACCAAAGGGAAAAGAAAGCAAGTCACTCTCATCAAGAACAAAATGCAGGGAGTAAGCTCACTGCCTCCTGTCTTTCCCCGGTGCCAGACATACTTTTAAAGCATGCACTCAAGCAAGAATGCTGTCTGGTCATACAGGGCGAAATTAAAAGGACTGGCAGTGTTTCTGCAAATAGCGCGCACAGAGAGTTTCTCTTTGGAAAAGCATCTCGGGAGCGAGCAGCCAGTGTTGCAGCAGAGCCCTGCAGTATCTGCTGCAGCACATGCTCTGCTGACCCCTCAGCTCTCTCAAGCAAAGCTATGACGGGTTTCAAGTCTCTGAATGGCCTTGGTGGTGCTGGGCAGTGAGGTGAGTGGCTGTATTAAGCTGTAGAGAACAAATACTTGGAAGATGAAGGAGGAAATGAGGAGGCATTAAAAAAAATTGCATTTTGGCTTATAATTGAAAGACAATGAAAGTCTTTTTTCTGTTTGCTTATTGGTAACAGTTATAAACCAACAAGTTAAACATACTTATTCTTACTCATATAATTATTATTACTTATATTTAAAGGATTTCAATTTTAAAAATTAAAATTTAGAACCAAACAGCACTTAAAGCTGTTTCTAAGTGTCTTTTGGCCAGGTTATGTCTCTAATCCTAAGGTTGATTTAGGACTTCAAAACTCCCACTGTGTACAGCATTACACAATCCACTGTTTTGCAGTCTGAACTACTGCTTGTTTACTTGTGTTCTCAGCTGCCTGGGGATAATGGCAGGGAAACAACTTGTTTAAAGCTGCATGCACAAATCTTGCAGGCTTTAGTGAGGCAATATTTTCACTGACACCAAGGATTCATATTCTGACCAACAAAAGGCAAAGGCCGCATGCAACATTGAAACTTGTATTAAATTATTATTGTAACATTTTAAGCATAGATAAAGTGTCTGGAAAAAAAGAATCAGTAACATTTCAAGCAAAACCACAAGTACACACAAAGAAATAGCAATGCTCAAGATCAGGCCACATCTCATCACCAGAGCAGCAATACCACTTCCTCACAATGATGTACTCAGACACACGGTTAAGAGGGACATCTCACTTTCCTTCTTACTCACAACAGGAGCCCAAAATCAAGATTTCTGACCATATACATACATGGCTTTACAACAGCAACAGAAAAAACAACCCCACTATCTTTCAAGGATCTAGAGGAAAATATTTAACTTGTAAAAATCAAAGCTTAGATTTTAGGCAACAATACCAAGAAAGAATTCCTTCTCTCTCTCTCCTGTGTTATGAGCCAGACTTAATAGCAGAAATAACACAAATTGCAGATGTCCACCCTTCAATTTTTCTGAGTACCCTCCTTGTCAAAAGTAGCATATTAAAGTACAATTTATGTTCACAGACAATAAAGCCTTTATTGTTGATTTCAAGCAATGAAACTACACCACCGAAGGGAAACTGCAATTAAGGCCTGTAAAGTACAGTGTGAGTTGAAGCAGAAAATAGCATATTCACACTCAGAATATTCAGTTTCTCTTTCATAGGGATGATTATGGGGCAGATTCAATGACTTTCAGTGAAAATTCTGTTCACATTTAGCAGATGAACCATTGCCAAAAATTATAGGCTCCTTCTCCCAAAAAAAAATAAAAAAGATTAAAAATACCATAATTTTATGTAGTTCTTCTGTGAGTATGTCAACCAATGTCTGATTGCAAGACTGTAAGTATTACCTGTCCTTATCCACAATAACTGTTGTAGGGTAAGACTGGTTACTTTTATTCCCAGTACCTAACTGGCCGTATGAATTGGCTCCCCAGGCATATATCTGACCTTCATCTGTTAGCACTAAAGTATGTGCATAGCCACAGGCAACCTACAAGGAATAATAAAAAGAAGAAAATCTCATTTTTATGTAATAATAAGCTAATACAGATAGGTGCATTTTATGCTACAGGTTAATGCCATTGATTCTATACTAGTGTAAAAATTACAAATACAGGTAAGTTTATTAAAAATGGAAGGAAAGTAGATGAGGTGACTTTGGGGAAAAAAAATTACCAATGATAAACCCTGACAGAGAATCTCAAGAGCAGAGCAAAAAGAATAGCTGGGAACTGAGAAAGAAGGAAAGCTATATGACAAATTTGATCAATAAGCAGAAAAGTGAAGATTGTCTGTCTTGCATTGACCTTGCTCCAATAGGAGTACCTTTACCACTGGAAAAACAGCTGTCTTCCTGCCAGATCCTCTCATCCCTGGCTGACAGCCACACAAAACTGCCCCTCCCTGTGCCAGCTCCAGTGCTCAGAGAACCCTCTGCTGAGATAACTCCCCATCCCTGGAAGTGCTCAAGGCCAGGTTCATTGGGGCTCTGAGCAACCCAGTCTAGTGGAAGGTGTCCCTGTCCATGGCTGGGGGTGGAACTGGATGGTTTGTAGGGTCCCTTTCAGCACAGGCCATTCTGTGATTCTCTAAACTTACATCACTGGAATAAAACTCTCACAGTACAGTCCAAGAAACACACAAGACAAGCAACAAGAGCAATCAGCCAGGAAAGAGAGGGAAGAGACAAAACTCTCCATTTGGACAGCAGCACACAATTGTATCAACTCATAACCTCTCCTGGAACCCTCCACCGTCCTGCTGAGCTGCCTCCTCACATCAGATTGTTCAAAAAACTCACTTCATATACGCAGTACATGCCCCCCACACAGACAGATACACAGTGGCAACACTACCAGCAACAGTCTTGCTCTGTAGGAGTTAATGTAACTGAGTAGGTATAGACAGCTACCAAAAACCAATTTACCTGGTGCATAACCAGCTCATCTATCTTTATATGATCTGCAAAGATACACCATAAACACATATACTCCACTGACATCCATGTAATTTACATGTGATATAATTTAAATGAAATAACCCATCAAATTATTTACTGGGTGGAGATTTACAACATAGTATTAATCAATATCAAGTAAATGAACTGGATGGAAATAGAATCTAAGCCAAACTTGCTGGAGCATTTACTCTCTAAATAGAAGAATAAATACAGGGGAACATAATACTCACTTCATTAGGTTGCTATTCAATAGTAGTAGCTAGCAGCAAAGCTACAGTCTAAGTCCCAGGCACTGAATGTAAAATTATGTAATGAAATGAGTTTCTTTCAAAAGACTTTAAAAATCCATAGCTTTCCTGAGTAAATGCAATAAATAGGATCTAAAGTTCAAAATGCTCTTGCAAATTTTCACTAGGTTACAAAACCAGCATTCTCTAACAGCTTGTATCATTTTCCTGACAGTATCCTTCATTTTGCATGAATCAGTTAAAAACTTTCAGTATCAGTCTTGCAGTCACTAAATATTTCTTATTAGCCAAAAGAAGTTATCAGCTTGCTAGTTACACTGGTGACAGCTCTGCTATTGGGTGAAGTGCAATTAACCTCCAAAGTCAAGACTAGCTGTGGAATTATATCAAATGTTAGCCAAATGCAGTGGTAGGCAATTTGTTCATACTCCAAACACCAGTAAGTCAGTGTGGCTGGAGTGGAGTTCTAAAATGAAATTCAGTCTGCAAGACAGACAAAATGCTTAACTGCAGCATTTTTCCAGAAAAAAAAAAAAAAAAGGGCAGGGGTTAATGAAGAAAGGGATACCCTAGAAAGACTGTTATTTACTAAAATAACACCAATGATTTTTAATTAACTTTTGCAGGAAAAAGCAGTACAAAACAAAACAAACACTTCTAATGGTCTAGACCTCTTTAAGTAAAATCCTGACCTCACTGAAGTCAATGGCAAAATTCCTCTATGACCCTGTGGAGTTCAGTGGGTCCTTTTTAGGACACACGTTCTNAACTCCACAGGGTCACAGAGGTCCTTTTTAGGACACACGTTCTTTATTCTGATGTCACTTTAAACAAAGGACTATCTCCTTCAAAGGCAGCACAGGACTGCTGCAGAGGCTCCTGGAGGGTTGGAGGTGGAGCAGCACAGACGTACCCGCTGCACACGAATGCCCTGCAGGGCTGCGATCCGGCACGGCGTGGGCTGGTTGCCACTGCTGCCCAGCCCCAGCTGGCCATTCCCATTGTACCCCCAGACATAGACCTTGAAACAGGGAGAGACAGGGACTTTTAGCTGTTAGCTACCATTCGCTTCTATTTTTTTGTTGTTTTAGGTACAACACAAACATATTCACACATATACCTACCTATATAAACACATATATACACACACGTTTTTCTTTAAAAATGCCAGTTACATGCTCATCTAGAATTCTTAACTTCCACATTCACGCTCTTTAGGAGTTAGATCATGTAGGACTACAATATTTTAATATGAAGAACAGAAAAATCAGTGATTCATATGGCTGCTTGCCAGCACAGAGTAAATACAGCATAATACTTCTCTTTTACAGAGAGCTGATTTCTCATTCCAAAATCTTCTAACATAAAACACACTAGAAAAATGGAAGCTGTGCACAACAGTTTGATAGGCAGCTTTATGCTGAACATAAGAGAAAGGAAAGACACTGAGCTCCGATAATTTCAGTGACGTATGTTTTACTGCTGACAATAGCTACTCAGTTCTAAACTCAAATGTTTGGAGAAATAGAGCTGGCAAGATGTATACTGCCCAATATCATCAGCTCTTTGCAAAGAGATAAAGTATGAGAGAGATTTAAGAGGTACTCCAGTACAACAAATATATGCAATGCACTTTTGTTTTCCCTAAGATGTGTGAATATGAGCACTGAAAACTAAAATAATTCAGTGATTACTCTCACATTCACTGACTATTCTCACAGACAATACTTCAAATTCTAGTACAAACAATTATTTACTTGTCTATGAATGCTAAAGACAGCAGTGGTATTATAATAAGAAATGTTCTTATGAGCAGTATAAGCAGCTAGACTTGATGGAGTCTGGAAAGATAAACTTCCCTTCACAAAAATAGGTCATTACTACTAGGTTTGAAATTATGTATATGCCAAGTTATTAGATGAAGTACAATTCAGTCCAAATATTCACTTCAAATTTCTTACCTCTCCATTTTCCACCACAGCCATAGAGCACATCTGTCCACAAGCTATATTAACAACTATTTTATTTTGTAGGCAGCTGGTAACTCTTCGAGGAATTGGTTGATTTGCTGTTGAACCAGATCCAACCTGGCCTGAATTATTATAACCCCAAGTGTATACCTGTTGAAAAAGAATTGTCATCAAAGATGGCTTTATAATATACAGTTCAAAGTACATCGTCTAGAGAGGATAAAGCTGTATGAATAAAAAAATTCATATTTTATGTGAAAGTGTGTGTATTGTTTTATAGACCTAGGAAGATACAGGTTTAAAACTGTAGTGTTTCTAACAAAAATATGCCAATCTAAGTATTTATACATTCTATTCTTTTATGTTCCTCGACTCAAAGGTAAGAGGAAACAGGATGGCTGCAGTAAATGCTGGAAGAATCCATTGCTACTTTTCCAGAACCCAATCTAGAATAGGTAAGTGGCACAAATGGCATCTCAAGGCAAATTCCAGGAAACTTCTTACTTTGGCAGGTAGAATTCCTTACAGTGAATGCGATTTACATTAACAGCAGCTTTAATGCCATTAAGCATTTAAAGTAGAGTATAGGCAGGAACTGGCTGCATAATTTGTTATTACAAGCAGATGTGGCACAAAATCACTGCTCTGCACACACTTCAAAACAGCTAGACCCTCACAAAGTTTCAATTTTTTTGAAACATTTGTGTTAGGTCAGCACTGTGAGGATTGCAAGAAGCAAGGTGTAATGCTATAGGTACAGAGTGTTTTCCTGTTTCTCACACATGTGAGCCTCATTAAGAGAAAACAGCTATTGGATCCCACTATACTCACCTCTCCATCAGACGTTAACACCATAGAATGGTGAGAGCCACAGGCAACCTCAATAACTTTCTTGTTCACCAGGTTAGTAGAGACTTGACAGGGAACAAAACCATGATTTGTTGTACCATTGCCCAGCTGACTATAAGCATTGTGACCCCATGTATACACTTCTCCTTCTACAAGAAAAATGTAAAGAGCTGATTGAAAAATCTCAACTTTTCCAATATACAACATAAAATTACAAACTAAAAAGTCAAATTCAGTAATAATATGCATACTTAAGTGTATAAATACATATATGACCTGTAGGGCTGTTCAGCCTATGGATATACCAATGCTACCTGGCTCATATAGTGTTGATCACAAATCTGAAAGGATAGTATCACCATAATCATAGTAAAGGAAAACATACTGCTGCAAGAAAAGTGATGGTGTAATACAGAGGAGACAAGGATGAAGTGACAGTCGGAGTCCCCATGTCAGTTTCTTTGTTACTGACAATCAATCAGAATTTATTGTCTATGCCCTGGCACTGTTTCCCACTTTGGAAAATTCAAACAATAAGCTTTCATACCCCTACAATATGCATGTTCCCTAAGAAGAGTTCCCTCAGAACTGCCAAGGCAAAATATGCTACACTAAACCAATACTTCTCTATAATAACTGGTTAAATCCAATTACTTTATCCTATCAGGAGTGAACAACCTTTTCCTCAGGTCACCAAAGTGCGAATACAGATTTTGGTATGTGAAACATACCAAAGCACAGACACAGACAGCATAGTGGAAATGACAATAAATAACAAAAGAATTGTGTAACATATAACAGCTCTCTAAAAGGTAAATTTAAAAAGGATGTGCTGAAGAAAAGCTATTAATGCAAATGGAGTTATGAGTAAAAATCATCAAGGATCAATTCTGGACCTGTTCTCTGGCAGTACTTCATCATCAGGTTAAGGAGTATGAGTGTGTCAGTGGGATCTGCCAGCAACAAAGCTCAGAGGAATACAGATGAATATATAAAAAAAAGCATGCAGAATGGTCTGCCATGAAGACTGAAGAAAATGATGGAACACAACTGAATGTAAAAGAACACTTTTACAACATAATTCCCCTCACCTACTTTTAGTCATAATCTAGAATACTGAAAAATCTCCTCTCATTAATGGAGACAGGTAAGTGTGAATATCATCAATTAGGCTCCAACAGAACCTCACTGGGAACACAGTATTAATAATTTTTCCTCAAGAGTAACATAATTATGAACATAAAAGCCACTACCACAATGTGGATAATAGAGTGCAGGAAGGATGAAGGCTGAGATGCAATATAATGGGTCTTTAAAGCATATCCAAAAGTAGGTAGTGGAGGGAAAAGATGCATTTTAGCTGATGGACACTGCTGGCACAAGAACATAGGGGCATAATGTAGCCACTAATGCATTTCAAGAGCAATCAGAAGTTTCAAACTTAACTGAGAAGCAAAAGAAAAAAACCCTTCCAAAAGTAGTAACAAGACCAAAGCCAGGCTTGAAAAACTTCTGAAAATAACAAGCTAGCTGACATGTCATATTTGCCAACTAAAATACTTTGGACTTAACAGCCCAGAATACTCAACTTTCTCTCCTATGTTACTAGTCCAGAACTTTCACACCTGCTGGATGAATTAAAGTGGACTCTCTCAAAAAGCAATATTCAGAGTGTACTTTACCTTCTGTAGCAAGAACAACATGAGGGCCACTTCCATAACTCAGGCAGGCTATCTTTTTGCCACACAGGGAATCTAACCTCCTTGGCTCTATAGTGCTCTGCATGTCTCCTGTTCCCAAACAGCCACTGCAGTTCATGCCAAGCACAAAAACCTGTTATAAAAGAATCAGAGACTCATAACTTAGGTTGCAACAGGGAACCTCCTCTAAAGGCCAACTAGTCCACCCTCATGTTTAACAAAGATCTAAACAGATCAGTTGACTCAAGGCCACGTCCAAAAGATTCTTTAACATGTTGAAGGAAAACGAATCTCACAACTGCTTCAGGATTTAACCCCTATTACAATAATTTTTTCCTAGTACTGAATGAGAACTTCCCATATTGGAGTTTGTGTCCGCTGCTTCTCATCCTGTCACTATGCACTTGCAACAAATGCCTAACTCCATCTCCTCCTTGTTCTCTGATTGTGGTAGGAAGCCTTTAGTCTAAACTGAAAATGTTTCAGTAGCAAACAAAACAATCAGACATTTTTGCATTCAACTTTCTCTAGGTGTACTATTATACTACTGGCCTTCAGAATAGCTTGATACATAACTGATTAAACACATCATGCTCATACACACTCTTGACAATTACCTCATCATTTTCAGTTGCATACAACACTTCATTACCAGCACTGCCAAATACACAGGCTTGACGAATTAACTTGATCTCTTCTGGGGAACAGAGAGAAAAAATCGGCCATTTCCCAACATCCAACATCTTCAGGGCTGACAACAGTGTTGCCTCCAAGGCCTGGTATTATAAAAAAAGTTATCAAATATCTGCCTTTGCATAGTAAAAAATTAGATAAACACCACCATTTCCTTTTTCAGCCACAAACCAGTTTTTTACTTCTACAACAATACTTGCAAGGAAGACATTAAATAAATATTTAAAATATATCATGATCTAGAAATAAAGGATCTATATTCATGGAGAAAAGTACCATGTAGGAGGTTAAACGCTGAGGTCATATTTTCACTATATTCATACAACATAAGTGCTGTTTTACAGAATTCAATGTACAGCATTCCAATATAAACTGTAAAATATATATTCAAAATTTGAAATCTGTGTATTTTCCCCTGGTGCTAAAATTGCTGTTAAAATAAGAAACCATAAAAGAACTTTACCCAAGAATACACTTATCTTTGAGAAATATACATATTTGTTTTCATGTATATATTTTTCCTACCTCCAAATTATACAAAGATGTGAATAAATTCTAGTTTGGAGTCTGAAGCACATTTTGTCAGCCATAAGAATATTGCTTTTTCAATTAGTATCACTGACTATGAAAAAATATACATAAAATTAGAAAATCGAAACTGAAATACTAAATCAATCCTAAATTAAATACTTTAGACAAATTCCAACTAATCACATATTTCTTTATTTTATACTTCTGAGGAGGGGAGAGAAGGATTGGCCATCTTCACAGGAAAAAAAGCTGCGGTTTTGATCACACCAGCTCTTTC
This sequence comes from Thryothorus ludovicianus, assembly GCA_013397245.1. Lineage (NCBI taxonomy): Eukaryota > Metazoa > Chordata > Aves > Passeriformes > Certhiidae > Thryothorus > Thryothorus ludovicianus. Next base: position 539,594 of record VZTB01009268.1, read on the forward strand.
CACATCTCCTTGCAGCAAATAACTGACCAACTTCAGCCAAATTTCCAAGTGAAAGGGAAGTTAAGATTCTGCTGACACAATCAGCTTGGCAGCAGGCAGCTGGACAAACAGACGCTATGTTATGCAGTAAGTCAGTGAGCAAGTAGGTCCAAGCTAATCCTAGCAAATGCTGTTCCCTGTGACATGCAGCGGGGTTATCAGGGACCAAGGACCAGAATCCATATGGAATCAGTCTTCGTTCATCTGCTGTTTGCACAATAATTTCTTGTATGTCAAGAGGTTACCATTTATTCTACAGAGAATTTTATGCCCTCTTAAGATACAATAACAAATACTGAAAGCATCACAGACTATTCTTCCAACTGTATCAATAAAACTGCATCCTAATTTTGCTCAAGACTGAAGAAGCCTGAAATTCTAAAGGACAGTCAGGGTGTCTTTCAATTCTATATTATTTATATGTCCTTCACTTAAAGGACTTTTAATTCCTTTATTGGAATAACATATCAGTGTCTCTATAATGTGGACTCTAAATTACAAGTGCTCAGTGGGTCAGAATTCATTCATCTTATAAAGAAAAGTTGTTTTTCTGTAACCTTCTACAAAGCACTCATGTCCTACCCTCTTAATTAACAGGTAAAAAAAACCCCAAACTATAGCATTTCTAAACACTGAAAGAAAAAATTTTCCCAACTACTCTTATAAAATGCACACAAGGAAATACTTATGGTACTGATCTTTAAAATAAATAAACAAATAAATCAAAGCTTTATCAGACAAAAAAAAAAATCCATAATCTAAATCCTGTTGCTGGAATTATTAGCTACACTCACTTCAGTAAAAGATATTCTTCCACTTTTCAAGACTTTCTCCCTTCACACAGTTCCACATGGTATTTTGTTTCAAAAATATGAAAACCAGCTTCAACTCTTAGCCTACCAATATTTATATCCTGTAAGTGATCAGTTCCCTCATTATATTGCACGAAGTCATGAAAGGCAGACTTAGACATGAATCTCAGATGTTACACGAATATATTGTTCTTTTAAAAGTTTGTGGATGACTTAGGCAAGATTTCTTCAGCTAGTATCATTTATTCTACCTATAGTTTTTGTTTTCTGCCTACCTTGAAAAGTACTTGCATGTACTAAGCTAAATTGAACCTTTTGAGCAGAGCAGTACAGAATTTCCAATATAAATCAACACTCTGACCTTGGCACTGACTCCTTGAGGAGGAGGAGGTTCATCCTCCATATGGATTGGTGCTTGAGTCCCCCTGCAGGGAAAGAACTGTGGTTAAAATCATCATATCATATTGCTGCAACAATACTTTCTGAAATTATGCACACTTAATATTAAGCCAGAACTATCTTCTTCTGTGGAGCGAGAAAATAAGAAATGCAAAGCTCTCTCAGTTTTGCTTTTATATACAACTGTACAATGATCAGTTAGGCAGACTCTACTCTTCTGTATTCTTACCTAAAATATTAATTTTTGGACAAAACTTTTTTTTTTAAAACAAGTAGGGAAATTAATCAGATTGTGATTGGAAAGAAAGATGTTTTATGAGCAACATACTCCAATGTCTTTTCATGGCAGTAAAAATAAATTGAGAACCTTCCTGACATAATGCTTTAAGATATTTTTTTCAGCAAAGAAAAAGCACACTGCTCCAAAAATTCAATTTCTGTCTTAACCCTTCAAATGTAGTTATTCCAGTTCCATTCTGAAACTAATGTTAGAAAAACATTTGTTTCTTCTCAGGTTTACTGAGAACTGCTAAAAAATTAATTCTGGTTCAGAAAATATTGTCAGCCCTGTAAACTACCTGTATAATTTCTATGACATGCATTATCAATAGAAACAGATTTTCAGAATAGATGTTTCTTCACAAATATGCACAACTGTACTATCCTAAAATTATTTCCTAACATAAAGCCATGCAATTCTGTTTTCAGTAAAACTACAAAAATGAGAAGCAGCTTTGAAGCTGTAAGTCTCTTTCAGTGAACAATGATGAAAGCTGCACACATCATTTTCTTTGAGGTACATTGGTTCAGACATAGCTAAAAATCTGTTTACTTCTCATATAAAATTACATGTCTGTAAAACTCTGACTACAGACAGAATAACATCCAACAAACAAGTGACCATTTTACTGAATTAATTTCAGAGTAATACCACATTAAAACAAGTATCAAATGTAACTGCATAAGACTACCTAACCTACTACTAAACACATCTCTTAAGTAAGACTTCACGCCATAAGACCCAATCCAATCACATAAAATACATGAAATTAGTATGACTGAAGTATTATAAATGTTAATGATTCAACATGCAATTTACTGAAAAAATAAACAAAAATTATTTTCTTGAAACAAATAGAAACCTGAACAACTGCTGCAGCTTGACCATACTTGATATGCACAACTGTAAAACTTAAGCTTCAACAAAACCCACACATCTACACACGCAGAGTGTATTTCATACACCTAGTTTGAGACATTAAATGAAGAATTCAGCTCATGTTTAAAAGTCCATGGTGACTGTGAGCTTAAGGCTCAAACACACAACCATAGTGAAACAACTGGAAGCCAAGTTATATTCCCCTTCAATTAGAAAACACCAAAGGGCTGGCTCAGTCACCTACACATCAGCACCTAGCGGAGTCTGAGATGACCTTGGGGATCCCTGACACCAAACGGTGCTGGCAGATAGGACACAGGACCCACAGGATACCCACGAGCCCATGCCAAGCTGGAGCAGCAGCCAAGGACAAATGGCACCAGACAGTTCTGCCTGTGCAGCAGAGCAAAGACCTGGCTAAGCACACACAGCCATTTGCTGAGCTTTACACCTTCAGGGAAACAAGGAACTTGCTGAGCTCTTGTGGTTAAGCAATTCCTTATTTTCTTCAACATACTTGTTCAAACAACAAGAATGCAGCCAGTTGATTTTGTGTACATTGTCTCTTTTTAAAGTAGAAACAGCTCCCCTAATCAAGGCCTGTACTACTGAACTGTTCTGAAACATTTCGAGTATGCCAGTAGTCCTACTGTGAAACTGATTATCAAGGCTATCCAATATTTTGCAGCATCAATTTCCAGCACTCCTTAGCAATGCTGACATGTTACCCACTTCCTGACCATCCTTAGCCTACACTCAGATCCCAAGGGAATAATTACTAACTGAATTTTCTAGCTTAAACAAATGTAGAATTCCCTATTTCCTTCCTCAAGCCATTTGATACAAAACTGATACCCATGATTCTTCAGGTTCCAGTATCACTTCAATTGCACCTGTTCAGACAAAAGCAGAGTTTCACACAAAAGAAGTTGATTTGTTGGTATAAAGATACATTAGGATCCAATCACCTCAGTTAACTAATAAAAACTAATAAAAAGTTCTCCACTTCATTGCTTTTCAGACTCTTGACAGTTTTGCCTTGACTTTTAAAGAACAAAGATCAGTTGCATGCCCTCTCAAGTCAAAAGTTAGAACATGTTTTATCCTACATGTAACTATGCAACTCCATTTTCAGTTTGCTCTGCAAACATAGAGCTTATTTCTGAGCAACCCCACAGGAGTACACAGGGTGACTCAAATTATGCCAGTTTATTCTTCTATTCAAATTCATGTCTTCTAATAAAAGTACATACTGAGTACCACATATTTGTATCTGCAAAGTTGTTCTTTCTAAAAACCTGTAATTGATTTATGAGTATATATTCACCTGAGGATCCAAAAATAAAGACAGAAAAAAAAAATTAAGCTTGTTTAAGAACCATTCTAATCCATATACTTTTTAAACATTAGCTATGATTCGTATGTGCCGACTTGCACAAATTTTCTTCCAGGAAAATAACCATTGTGAATGCAATCAAGCAAAGAAAAAACAGTATTTTCATCAAAAATGAAAAGACAAAACCCTGTATATTTGAGTAAATCAGGTATAGGAGAAAAACATAGACTAGATATTTCTGACAAGTTATACCAGGTTTGTTTACTAAATCTTATAACATGTGCATAACTGCTAAAACCCCTTACTTTAAAATAGCAAGCCACTACAACTAAAAATAATGCAATACTTACTTTAGAAAGTAAAAAGATAAGCAAGAAATATTTCTCATGCATGAAAACTTTTCATAATTTTCACTAGCTGTATTTCCCAACAAGAATTCTAAAGTGCAAACCTAAAGGTGAAAAGATCATTACTGTAAACATCCATTTCTTGAGGACATACACAGCCTTTTGATACAAAAAATATTTATATTAAACTTCCACAAATCTTTTATCTGGAATCCAAGTACAATTAAGAATCTGGACAGCATACTCTGGCAGTCTGAGTTTAGGTCTTGGAAACTGGAAGTTTTGACCCTCGTTTTGGTCCAGCCACAATGGGTCTTTGGGTAAGACACACATGTTTCTGCAGTATATGTAAGATTGAGTTAAGGAACATTCCAGTAGCCAAGCTCCATTAGCAGTCCAAAACCGTTTAACCCTAAATATTTAAACAGTTTCACTGACTCATCTGAATGTAAACATTCTTGTAGATCCTCTCTCTAGGAACTTGGCAAGCTAACAAAAATTTTCAGAACTCCACTTAGTATTTCCTCCCACTTAACTTGAGCATTTATGAATCTCATCTGCTGATTCAAAGGTCTGTCTGCAGCTTCTTCCCCAAGGACTCTAACCACAGGCTTAGGAAAGACTACAAAGAAAAAGTCGCAAAGAAAAGAGACTTGATCACACTTTTAGAAAAGGAACCTAACCTTCTCTGGTATTCCTGATTTCTCAGCAGTTTCCTACGAGAGTAGTCATTACAGGATGCTAACTTGTCCAAGCAATTTTGCAGGAGAGATCAGATCAGCAGCATTGTACTTCTATTGAACAGGTCACATTCCTTTTTAGGGAGACTGTTTTCAAAATTATCTTCCTTCTTCATATGAAATGCCAGTACTACACCCAGTGCTGACAACAAATTGACAGAACTCAGCTTGCCATTCATTCTTCCACAGATGTGGCTTTTTCCATTACCAAGCAATTGCAGACCTTGACAAACAGTGAGTGGTTGTTTGAAAATCTTCTAACTCCAACTAAATTATAATCTTCTCTCCTTCCTTTCTTGCTTCATGACACCAGACTGTGAATTCTTTGCTCCTGACACAAGTTCCACTGGGTGCCTAACCATTACACAAGCAAATCAACACACAGTTTAGAGGCTAGATCCAAGAAACTCTTTATTGGCTCCATGTCCAGAGGCAAGACTGCAGCCAAAAGTACCTTGCCAGACACCACCTCTCTTTTGTCATGACATCCAGCTCCACCTGTTGGCTCCAGGGATGGACCTTCAGCATGACCCCACTGAAGTTTCCAGAGGTTCACATGCAGAATGCATGTCCTGAGTGATGGTAAGACAAGTGTTCTTACTAAGTTTCCTCATTTTTCTCATTCCTATCCCAGTTGCTTTTCCCCCTTTAGTCTATCACCATCACTGATGTAGAATTGTTGGCCAGCCAGCAACAAGAGTGCAAGCAACTGGAAAAAATCATCATCACCCACCAGAAGGAAAATATTGAAAGCAGAAATAAAAATAATAATCCCAAAACTTTTTCTCATTCTACAAACCCTACAGTCCATCTGAAAAAAATAATACTACACCTTTGGCTACCTATCTACTTGACTTTAAAAACAGAAGATTTGAGGAAAGTGGCTGGCAACTACTAAGGAAGAGAAGCTGTATAACAAATAAATGAAAGACAGAATAAAAAGACAAGAAAACAGTAATGTTTATTAAAAAATTAACCCCCCAGTAGACTTACTGAAATATCAAAGTCAGCAGCTAAAAAAGCCTGATAAGAAAATGCCAATCAAAACACATTTCCAATTAAAATTATTTATACTTCCTTCTACACATGCCAAAATACTTTTTGAAGGCAAACAAGTGTTTCAGATCATGGAAACAATGCAAGAATTACTTTAAATGCTGAAAAGTGTTATAGGAAGATGCTGGAGCCACTTTCACATAATTACCAGTTTACTTCTCCAGTGAAAGGAAAAAACAAATAAAGAGCATTGTATCTAGACATTGAGATGTGTTAAAATAATCAAACATTTCATCAGACGGTCTCTTGGTAACAAGATGTCATTCTTGCATCTAAGTCTAACCTAATTTAATCAAATGTAACCTAAATCTAACCTGAGGTGCTAAAGAAAAACATCTGCTCACAATTTTGATGTGGCTAATCCAAGATTTTCAGAAAACTGACTTGAAAAGTTCCTTCTCTTTGCTGAATTGTTACCCAAACTCTAAATGCACTTCAGTTACCGTAGTCCATACAGAAACACAAACATAATAAAATATAACTGATGCATTTGTTGGCTCTTGTCTACTTTATACTCTACTTCATAAAACTTTATTTACCATACAATTGATTCCATAGAATTGATAACTTATCTTCATTTTGACCTTCCAACATGAGAGGTCAAGTGCTGGGGGTTGGGAAGGAATCAGCTTTGGGGAAACAAATAATCCAAAGATTCAGTTTAAGTAAAAAAACTTTCTTAAAAATATTGACCATGCAACAGAACAAAACCACTCAAAATAGTGCAGTAAATATGCAAAAGAAACAGTATTTTTATAATTTTTTTAAAAAATAAGGTTAAGGAATTGTAATGCAGAAAATATTAAAGCTTTAAGAACTTAAGAAGCACCAACAGGTCAGCTGTTCAGGATAAAGCATCTTCAGATGTCAGATGGCATTGTACCTGCATGTGGGAGCCTGACAAAGCCAGAATTTACCTAGGTACATACATCAAATAGGTATTATATGCCTGGAGCTAAGAATTTTGATCATTAATACTCTTAATGCTGTCTGCCTATGAAGATACTGCATGTTAGAGGAGAGAGATAAAACAGTACACAGAATGTGTATGAGAAAGAAAAGTTACCCCACTTCCTCTACCAATAAATGATACTGTCAAATACCCAAATGTACTGTTCCAGTCTTCTGCTGCTGGAACTACTGGACATTAAGTGGCAAGAGCATTGGACCACACATAATACACAAGGTTCCTCAACCCTTAAAAAATAATTGAGACAAAATGTTGTTCTTTTGAGGCAAAAGTTGGAGCATCTAGCATTAAGTCTACCCAACTGCAGCTGCCTCCTCTAAACATCCTCTTGGCATCATGATGACAAGGCCATTTCACCCCAACTTTATCACTCAGTGGTCTTATTTCTATTATTGTTTTCACCTACATGATTAAAGAAGCTTAAAAAAAATTGTCTATAAAGAACTCAGAATTACTTTTGCCAGTTCTTACTGTTGAATTGGCACTTTACCCTCTTCATTTTCACTTTGCTTAACTATCATTTTTCTGATCTTTATTTCTAAAATAGTTAGAAGTTGTTTTCAATGACCTTTTAAATTTTATTTTTAATATAAATTCCAAATGGATCCTACCTTTGGCATAAAACAGCTTTCTATCTTCTTTACTTTCTACGGTCCTCAGGACTCCTTTACAAACAACATCACTAATTAATGCTCTTGATTTTTCTAAGTTTGCCCTTCTAAAACTAAGAATTTAAAACCTGTTTAGTCAACTATTCTCTTTTTATTTATTTAATCTAATTAAAAACGTGATCCAAGGTCACAAGCTTGACTAAGGAACCACCTTTTCCCAGAATTTTCACACTGCTTACCTGAGAGCAAGTCTAAGGCAATTCAGCACTTATTTGGCAAGCTTACAGCAGTTGCATGTGAGATCATCTGGATCACTGTACATCTAAACGATGCCATCAGCTGCATCTCTTGGTTGTTCAGCCTGGAGAAGAAGAGGCTCCAGGGAGACCTCACTGTGGCCTTTCAGTACTTAAAAGGGGTTTATAAAAAAGAGGGAGAGTAACTTTTTACACAGACAGATATTGATTGGGCAAGGGGGAATGGCTTCAAACTACAAGAGGACAGAATCAGATCAGATCCCAGGAAAAAATTCTTTACTCAGACAGTGGTGAGGGCACAAACATACTGAGAATAGTTGTGGATGCCTCATCCTTGACAGTGTTCAAGGCCACTGGATGGGGCCAGGGGCAACCTGGTCTAGCAAATGGCATTCCTGCCCATGGCAGGGGGGTTGGAACTAGATGACCTTTAAAGTTTCTTCCAACCCAAACCATTCTGTGATTCTTTAGTCTAAGAAAAATCCATCTGTCATATAGTTCCTAACAGTATCTCTCAATAAGCAGTATTCTTATACAAATCCAACTGATGTGGTCTATAGCAAACACCATCAAAAGCTCTTATAACTTTCTTGTCTCAAAGCAATGATACACTTGACTCTTTCTCTTCATCCACACAGTCTCTTCCTGCTACTTCATGGTCCATCACATCATTCACATCAAGCATGGTTCTGTCACATTTATTTCCTATATCTGGGCATTATCATCTCTTCTACAACACTGAGCAGGACAACTGCTTCTAAACATTTCCTTTACCCTGTGTTTGTTTTCACATCCTCCAACACGGAATCATAGAATGAATTGGGCTGGAAGGTACCATAAATATAATTTTGTTCCAATCCCTGCCATGGGTAGGGGCACCTTCCACTACACTAGGTTGCTCAGAGCCCTATCCAATCTGGCCTTGAACACCTCCAGGGATGGGGCATCCACAGTTCAATGGGAAACCTGTTCCAGTACTTCACCAACCACAGTGAAGATTTTCTTCCTAACATCTAATCTAAATGTACTGCCTTTCAATTTGAACATGTTTCCTCTTGTCCTGTCACTACATGCTCTTGTAAATAGTCTTGCCCCACCTTTCCTGTAAGTTCCCTTCATGTAGTGATAGGCCCATTGGCTCACCAGCCCAAATGGTTTCTGATTCAGCACAAGCATCACTCCTTACAGACATTACCCCATTCGTAACCTGAGGAAAACCTCTTTGCTGACTGTGCCTGATATCAGAAATTTCACTTGTCCAAGGAAACGCCATGAACTCCTCCCATCTCCCACACAATAAGTAAACGGTGCCTGGTTTCCAAAGCATCCCTTCTTTTCCTTAAAACCACAGCCGGTCGCCGGGCTCAGCTCGCCTGTAGTGCCGCCGCCACCATCACACCCCTGCGCACCTGCGGGCAGCGCGCACCGGCACCGCACGGACGAGACTCCCGACGGCGGCGGAGCACGCACAGACAGACACAGTGACAGACACACAGACAGACACAGTGACACACACACACCGCCATCTCCGCTTTCGGCCATTTACACACCGAGCGCCTGAGAAACGAGGCCCCGGGGAGCGCAGCCCCAGCCCGGCCCAGCACACGCAGCAGGGCGGCCGCGCCCTGCCCCAGCCCCGCTGCCCACCGCCGGCCGCCCGGGAAGGGAAGGGCAGGGAAGCACCGGGAAGGGGGGGAGCCAACCCCCTTCCCTCCCCTTCCCACCCCCGTGCCCCGCTGCTCACCTTCCTTCTCCGCAGGCGGCGGCGGCTCCTCCCCCGGCCCGGCCAGCCAAGGGAAGATGCTGCCGCGCTCAGGCGCCTCCTCAGCGCCGCCGGGAGGGCGAGGGGAAGGGGAGGGAAGCCGCTGGCACCGCCCAGGGATCCTCCCACTGCAGCAGGAGCCGGGGCAGCCGCGGGCGCTGTCCTGCGAGCCCGGCGGGGACGGGCCCTGGCGGAGGGGCAGCGCTGGCTGCCGGGGGAGCTGCGGGGGAGGCCGGAGCTCTCCCTGGGCCCGGCCCCGGCGGTGCCATGGCTGCTTTGGGAAGGGTCGTGCCCAGGGCGAGCACGGCGCCCGGAGTGACGCCGCCTTCTCGCCTCCGAATCACAGAATCAGCTGGCTTGGAAAAGGCCCCCGGGGCCCTGACCCCGACCTGTGAGCCAGCAGCACCATCACAAGTACACCGAGGCACTGAGTGCCACATCCAGGCTTTCCTTAAACTCCCCCAGGGACGGCGACTCCGCCAGATCCCCGGGCAGCCCGGTCCAGGCTGTTGCCGGGCCAGAACACGCGTGTGAGCCGCAGAGACACATGCTCAGCGGGGAGTGTCAAATATTGCCGTGCTCTTCCAACCTGCAATCATTCCTTTTTTCCCAAAGGATGTGAGGGGGTAGTAAGTATTCTATTTCTCCTGTGGCTTATGTTTTAAATAAAGCACACACAAAGAGGATAGACTTGATAAACAACAACCTGGCTGTTTTGCCTGGTATTGTCTCTTACCTTGAGTGTGGCATTTCCCTGCTGTTTTGCTGTGGGAAATACTCAGAGACTCTTGCTGCCATATCCAATGATATTGTTACATTATTGCTGTGGAAAACTTACTCAGAAGGAGGAAGTTTGATCTGGAGCTAAGGAACTGACTTCCTATCAAAAATTAAATTCCTTTATGACCTAGGGGAGGTCTCATTTTTTTTCTTGAATGACAGCTTCATAAGGATGTTTTGACACTTTAAAGATTGATGTACTCAGATGCAAGCCTTTGGCTGTCCAAACATGAGGTTTGTGTTAGTACCTAAAGTTGCAAAAACCCTGTCCTTAGAGTTTCCAAAGGAGCAGAGGTTGCATACATGTGTGTTCCCCATACTTGCTATGTTGTATGGCAGTCTCAGTCTATGTGCTACACGTTCCTTTCATCCCATTTTTCACCTATATCATACAAAAAGTACCTGCAGTGCTGTGCTGGCTACCAGCGCTCTTCTCTGATGTGCTCCCCAGTGCTCAGAATCAAAGAATCACAGAATGGTTTGGTTCAGAAGGATCCTGAAAGATCATCCTGTTCCCACCCCCCCACCATGGGCGGGAATGCCATTCACTAGCCCAAGTGTCTCAGAGCCCCATCCAGCCTGGCCTTGCTGGATCTCAGATGGGTGCACAGGTATAATAAAATACCTGATGATCTCAGCCAAGCAGACAGTGGAAGCTGAAGCAATTAATATTTAGACTGGCGGTAAAGCAAAAAGGAATTGTCCCCTAAAACAATTGTGTGTATTGATTCTTCAGTGAATATATTAAAAAAATATTGGATCTTTTTCTAGAAGTTATTCTTGATTTGACTCACAGAAGTGCTGTGTGCTGTGTTAAGCTGGAGGTCACTCCTTAGAAGCAGTAGAACAGGTGGTTTTATTTGATCCTCTGAAACAAAGTGCAGTTTGATATGGTGAAGTCCCTAAAACTAGAAGCAATAGATGTGAACCTACAAGCAGAGAAACTCCATTCTGAAACATTTAGCTAAAGGTTTGGGTTCAGTGAACAACAGCTGAATGCCAGAGGATGTAGGAGTGAAAAGGCTAATTTCATTCATGAATGTGCCAAGACAGGAATCAACAGTAATTGAAAGGTGATTTGCTTTCAGTAATTAGTATTTTAGACCGGCTATTAGGATGCTGCATATAATGCGACTATACATTTGGATAGGGACGTTGAAAATGAGATAGGCTGCATGATGATCAATGGTTTGAAAATACGACACAGCTAAAGGGATTATTTGTTTAGCTTATTGGAAAGAGTTTAAAGGTAATTGCAGTTTATAGTTTCCTTACAATCAGAAAATATTGGGTACGGAGTGGCATTTTAATTTAATGGGAAAAGAAAAAAACCATGGAAAGAAGCAGTGGAGATATATTAAAGCCTGAGGAATTCAGACTAGAAATGGTGCACAGATTTTTAACAGCGAAAGTGGAAAGTGGCCTCCATTATTTATGCCTTCAAGTAAAAACCTGATCCAGTTATTTCTGCCTTTCTTTACGTGCCATTTGTTGAACTCCTGTCTTGTTTTCTTCCTTTCTTTGAAATGTCTCTGGGTTGTTTTTCTTCCTTCCTAAACGTAATGCAATGCCAAATTTAGAACTCAGCAGCAATGAGTGGAGGGGAATTGGAATGGAAAGGAATGCTCATTGCAGGGAGGTTGGTCTAGATGACCTTTAAAGGTCCCTTCCAACCCAAAACTATTCTATGATTGCATGATCTAATATGTGCCTGTGTCATCTTACAAGGAGTTTGCAGTTCCTTCCGATATTTTAGTTAATGACTAGGATGATGCTCATTCCATTTCTGTTTGACGTGAAGCTGGGAAAGACTGATGGTGCACTGCAAGGCAGTCCAATTTTAGCTTGTACAGTAGCATCACATCATTGCAAAACAGGTAAACCTCATACTGGGATGTCCAAAAATAGTACCTTAAGACAGAAAAGAAACATTGGCAAGTTGTGAGAAAATGCTGCAAAGAGAAAGGAGAATTTTGATGACTGCAGGATCAGGAAAAATATTGAAGCAAAGGAGATTCATCTTTGGCAAAAGGAAAACTACTCTCACAGTGATAAGGTAGTTGGGAATTGATAGCTCAGTGAAGTTTTAGTTTCCATGGTTTGAGATTGTAGATAAAATTAAAATAACTTTTGTTGATCCTAATTCAGGTCATGAAAATTGATCAGATGACCTGTTGAAGTCCTTTCCACTTTTAGGATTCTATCTTTAGTTCTGTTGTACAAGAAATTAGTTCTGTGGTAGTTTCCATGTACAGGAAAAAAAAGTGCAATAAGAGGTATAGAACCTGTAGTTGAAATAGGAACAATTAACAGTTTTTAATCAAAGCAAGAAGTCTTTTATATAAGTGTTGATTAATAAAAATTATTTCACAATAACCTAATTTTTCCAAATTCTTGAGCAGTTTTAGTGGCTAACTTCCCTTTAAAAAGCCATTAAAGTTCACTGTTCTTTTTTTGGAGGATGAAATATTTTAAGAATGAAAGAACAGACTACAAGTTAGACATCCTATGGCTGATAGAACAAATCCAGGAAGAATCATCTATTATGCTTCTGTATTTAGTAATGCCTTATAGGTTCTTTAATTAGGTTCCAATGCCTATTTGGCATTGGATAAGTATTTGCTTATATTCAAATTCGAGCTCTGTTGTGATTTTGTGATACTACCCATAATGTTTGCAGCAAATCTGGATTTTCCTGGTTTTGAAAAGTAATGATTATGGAAATATAGTTCTTCATGATTTTTATTTTGAGTAAGCATTTCAACAGATAAACCCTGGCTCCTCTTTCCCTTGATGCCTTCAATAGTACTGTTTTCCAGCCTCATTAATCTCTTTTGATCTTTTCCAGATATTTTAATAGAAGTACTCTTTCACTATCAGTCTCAGTGAGCAAAGGATTGAGGTTCCACTATCTCCATGATTACATAGCTTAGACTGAAAAATTTGCTTTGAATTATTTTTTAATCTGTGAAGTACAAACTTTAGTGATCTCCGTGTAACTTCTGAAAACAGTTTTCTTTCAGAGTTACGTCATACTATGTACAAAGAAGAAAACAGGAAAGAAGCTAGATCTGTGACTATTGACATTTTCTATAAGCACTGTCATTTAATTCCTTGCAAAGATGCTATTTCTAGCACCACAGATATTTTTTTTCCCACAGACAGGAAATGTTTTGGATAGTGTAAAAACATTTCCTGATAAACATTTTATCACAGCTTGATAACCATTTCCTGTTAGTAAGATTTGTTTTAACTCTTGACATTTTGTTTGCTTTCTTGCTATAATTAACACACATATGGCATCTGGCTAAGTGTGCTCATCCTGTTAAACAAAGGTTTTGACAAGTCACACATTTTATTATAATGTCAAGCAAGATTTTATATTGTCCATTTCCCTTCATTTCAACTTTGTCTGGAGCAATAAATGAAGGAGCAATACACACACAGCATTCTGGGAATGGGGAATTCCCAGAAGGGTGGAGGTTCCTCAGTATTCCAAATACAGCATTCTCTGCTGTGAGCTCAGTGGTTTCAAAAGTAAGCTTCCAAAATAACTTTTGATGAGGCTTCATATAGGATCTTGTTGTTTAATACAGACTCAGACTTTAATTGACCTGAAGAATACCACAAGAAATTTGTCACTAAGGAGCTTTGAAGCGTTGTCCTTGCAAACTAATATTAACAGGAGAATTCATCCAAGAATTGTGAAATTAATCACATTTTTTAGCTATCAAATTGTCCTTTCAGTCAGCAGAACCCTTTTGCCATTTTTGTACCTATCTACTTTATAAGTGGTATGAGTATCACTTGCATACAGCTTAGTCGGGTTCTCAGTCACATGAAGACTGGACAAATGTTTAGTTCTGCCTCTGCTAAACTGCAGATGGCCAGGACACAGCCTCTCTCCCTGCCTGCTCATGCCCATATTATTTAGGGCTGTAGTCCCCTTAAAATCAGATTGTCCAATCAACACTACATCTCAGATTGTCCTGGAGGTCACCTGTGCTGTTTGTCACCCTGTGGGGTTCAAACAACTTGCTTATGTCTGTGGGACTTTTTATCCAGTTCACGGTATTTGAAGGTTTATTACCTTTTATTTGACGGTTTATTACCTTTTATTCCCTGTTCATTACCTTTTGTTTAAGTTTTACCTCCACAGTTTTCTTTCCCACGGTTTTTCAAAAAAACCCAAAACTAAATTGGGTCACTTTAATGAAAGCGTGTAGTGTTTGAGGGTGCAACACCTGCTGAGATAGCATTGAGGGAGTGTGTAGAGAGCAGACTTGGAGCAGGATTATCCACAGAACCCACTGGAAATGATGTTTAATGTGCACCAGCCTTGAACTGTGCTAGTTGGCACAGGCCAAGTCTGCTGGGAAGTCAGCTAACCAGCAGCCTGGGTGATCAGAGGTCAAGTGGTCAGGCATGAGGAGTTTATGGAGTCTAAATACCACTTTGCCTTAAGCTTTATGTCTGTCAGAAAGGTCTGAGGAAAGAAGAATCTGGAGGTCAAGGCTTTGGGAAAAGCCTACATGCACACATGAATTTAAGAAACAGAGTGAAAAATTATTGGTGTGTTGTGGATGACTATATTTTGCATTCACATCCTGAATGTATTCTTGGAAAAATGTCCAAGGAAACAGAATCTGAAAAGTGGTGTCTTTTGGGGGTTTGTTTGTTTGTTTTTAATTAGACTGAAAAAGAGTAAATAAAATATTCTTACAAAGAATTGATCCCAGTCACATAATCCAGTGCTGACTGCACAATCTATTCAGGCATCTGAAAGAAGGTGACACTGATGTAATCATAATCACTGAGGGTGAATGTAAAAATATGAAGTGTTTGTGGAACAGGAAAATGAACTCACAACTTTGATTTATAATTCCAAAAGGAAACAAAACTGTTTGCACTGAATCCAGTAATGGTGAGGCTAAAGTAGATTTATTTTCTATTATTGGACTCTAGAAATAAATCATAAATAAGGCAAAGTGAATGCTATTTGTAGATAGTTTATTGTATCTATTATCATCATCTGCTTTCTGTGGAGCAGACATCTTAGCAGACATTCATTAATAAAGCAGTTTCCTCTACTAAAAATGTAAAATTTATGGTAGCATGTATTTGATGAGGTGTAACATATTTCACTAAATTGCCTTTAGTTATGTAACTGTTATTGAAAGACAATGTATTTGCTAATTTTAAGCAAATGCTTTAGCATTGCTCTCAGATATCTTTCTGGCAAGGAATATGTGCAGCAACCTTATAAGAACTAATGACATATCTCAGGTTTTGTGGGATTTATATTACTTGGTGCAAACAATTTAAAAACAGAATGCATTTTTTTTTCATTGGGAATAATTTGCAAGTCCCTCTATGGGCTGTTGAAAAGCTAAATAAAATCAAGCAATTGCTTTTTGGATATGTATTAGAAAGAATGTTACAGATGATAGAAGCATCCCATTTTATCAGAAGCCAAGAACAATATTATATTATTTATGATTGCTTTCAAAATGTGAACTTATAAAATTAATTGTCAGGAGAATTTTTTTTTCTTTCCAATTTTTATCCTAAGAGATAAAAAAAAAAAAAACCCAACCAAAAAACCAACTCCTCCTGCAATTCAACTTTCAGAACTTTCCATTTTAAGATTCTGGAAGTGCTAAAAGTTTGCATGAACAAGTCAAGGGAGAACACTCAACTGAGATTGCTCACAGGGGTCTCTTGCTGAGAAATCTCTGAGCTATGTATATTCAAAGCCTAGGATAATATTTAAAGGAAGTTTCATATTTACTTACCCTTTTCTAACTCACTGCCAGAGAACAGATTTTGTTAGAAGGTGTGACCCTTTATGGCACTTTTCCCATTACATGTAGAGGATGTTTAATTATGTGTCTAGCTTTTGACACTGCATAACATTGATATGCACTTTTTACTTCCTATGAGGAAATGCTCAATGCTTTCTGAGGTTGGAGTATTTTTTTTTGTGGTTTTTTTTTAATGGAAGCATTGTTGCTGTTTGTTGATGTCAGGATTATTCTCTGTTAAGGTTGGAGGGGCTGAAGATTTTGGACAAGTCTAAGAAATTTCATGTAAGACCAGCTGGGCAGCCAGACGTGCCCAGACCCACACTGAATCTAACATTGAAGGTGTCTTACATACTGCTATACTAAAGCATACAGAAATTAATAGCTTTAAAAAGAAAGCATACTATATGTTCTGTAAAAATGCATTTTATTGCCATTAGCAGCATTGTAGTATTATACCATATGCTCATTATGAAGTCTACTCCATAGATAGACCTTGATACACTTAAAATGCTACACAAATCTGTGATATAGCAGCTCTAAAGATGATTTACAGAGCACCACACATGAGGGAAATAGATGGTCATGTTTATTAAACAGCAACATTAAAAAATAAACTGAGAATTTGAAATGAAGATGAATCAATTAAGCAACAACTCTGGGTCTACTTGAGGATGTGGACATGTTTTGTTTTCCCCAAAGTGTTGTGTAACCATTAGTTCTTGAAATACATGGAGAAAGGAAAATAAACAAGCTGCTGGAGGGAAAAAGCTGGAGCTATAAACTGAACACGGACAATTTGACTTCTCGTCTTCATTTGAAATATTCCTGAAACCTTTAATCTTTCCCAGTGACAGGAGTCTTCAGATCCACAAGGTTTCAATGTTTCTTTTTTGTAGCCTAGGAAATTGCTCACACTGTGCTTCACAGGTTTTTCATGTGTTTCTCTAAGCACAAGTCATGGTGTGTGACAGTCCATCAGTCACCTTGTCAGTTTCTCTTCCAATGGAAAAATGAAGATGGTTCTAAAAAATGTGATGGAAACTCTGCCAATCAGAACAGCTTTTGCTTTTGCCAGAGAAGTTGGAAGAATAAAGAAACTTTGCCAAAATGATAATTTTGTCCTAATTCTAATGTCAAAAATCTTTAATCTAAGTAAAATTAATTTATTTGAGTCATAGATACAAATCATACTATACAGTTTAGCAATGGAACAAAATAGATAATCCCAAATTCTTGATTTGCATGGAAAGTGAATTACATATCTTTTTTGTTCCACTTAACTTTGCCTTCAAGGTTTTTCTCTTTTATTACTTTTATTACTACTGCACATTTATGCACCACATGTTCAACAGTATTCTTTGCCTTCTCTTTCCTCAAGCCCCTACCTTTCCTGTATTGTAATCTTTTCAAAAATCTCACAAATGGGGTGAAATTGCTTCAATTGCATCTTGCCTCTGGCTTGGTCATTAAATGGCCAATGCAGGGCTCTGACTGCCCTACTGTAATATAAAATCCACTTGTTAAAACAATAGATGCAGAAGTCCAGGAAGCACTTTTGATATGTAAATTGCATTCTTCAGTAGAGTGCTTAGCCCAGATCTGTAATTAAGCACCAAAACAGAATTACCATTTCAGATGTCAGTCCTCTGTGCTGCTTCCTCTGGGTCTGGGCATCATGCATAAACAATGCTTTTTGGTATAAACAAGTCTTGGGGTCAAGTTTGGGGCACACAACTCCTAGGCCAATATTCAATGAATACAAGTGATGGTCAATTCCACTTCTTTCAGTAGTGGAGGTCACATGGTTTTGTGTTCACCACAGCTTTAATTGTGGTTAGTGGTGTTCTCTCTTTCACTGTTTTGAGATGAAGACAGAAGTGTCCCCACTGGTCCTGACTGTCCAAGAAATGTGTCTGAATTGGGATTCTCTGGAAGAAGTCTAATCACCCTAAGTTAAATAACTTATCTTCCATCAGTGGATTAGTATTTCTTGTTATCTAAAACATTAAGATCCTACAATGTTAAACATCCTTTCTGTGAACTATTTCCTCTCTCTTCCTTTTCAAATCCAATGCAGAGACTAAACTAGAAAATGCATTGATCAAAATCACAGAAGGTTTCAGGTGCAGCCAGGAATGTAATAAGGCCTCCTGGGGAAAAGTTCAATGTCTTAAGTAGCACCTGTTCAGTCTTTCCTTTGTTTTCTAACTTCAGAGAAGAATTATCAACACTTGGTGCACTGCTTTGTTATGCAGATGTTGGTTCTACATATTAATTTGTAAAAAGGCTAGGACTTGGATTATAGATGGAACCACCTTAGCACTGGAATCCTTAGGAACTCCAGCATGTATCACTTTCAGAAATTCTCCTTACAGATGTGCTTTCCACTGACTCCACTTTCAAAGGGCAGACTTGTGTCACTGCTTCATGCCCACACCTTTCTTATCTGTAAATCAGGTCTACCATCACTAAGGGTATTGTATTCATGTGAAGGAGGACTTTAGTGAAACTTTTAGCTCACAGCTCATGAAATAATTTAATGGGGGCAGATTAAAACAAACAAACAAGCAAAATTAAATTAAATTTTAAAAATATATGTATAAAAGCTAACGTGTAACCAGATGGTAAGATCCCAGCTGCCAGGTAACTGGGTACAATGTAATGGTTTATGTTAGCCCTGAAGTTACTTAACCCCATCAGATAGGAACAGCTCCCTTCAGGAACATTGGGATACAGCTGGATCACATTTTGGTCACTCTTTCCCATCAAGTCCTGTGGTCTGAGTTCTGTGGACGAGCAAGATCGAGTGTAAAAGAAGTGTAAAGTTCTTATCTGGAGGAAAAGGGATAAGCAGCAGAGCTGTGCTCCACTTTAGCTCCTTTCTCTAGCCGCTGCCACCAGGCTTTTCTGGGCACCATCCTTGTAGCAGATAGAAAGGATGTGAGGAGAGAGGCTCCCTTGGACAATGACCACCAGCCAGGAGAGGCTGTCACTTTGTGTATTAGAGAAACTCTCTAATGAGACCAATTTCCTCCCTGAGCAGCCTTCTCTTTCCTCAGGCAAGAAGAAGAATGAATATTTGTATTTCAATAACTTCTGAAAGTGCATAAAGGCCTAGTTTCTCAAGGACTCGTCTGTATTTCCCAGCCTGAGTCCAAATGCCATATCCAGATCTGTATGCCTGTCTATCCAATGGCTTTCTCTCTACTGACATCTGGGCCAATGCAGATTCCAGACCTGACCTTTGTGATTGTGCCTGAGAGGAGGATGACTGCGAGCACTGTAGGGCAGTACAGGCTGGAGACCTCTTTCCTGATGTCAGGGAGCCAGATTTCATTCATCTTTCATGTCCATTGCTACTTCTCTTTTGGGATGAGATGGACCAAGCAAACCTAAAGAATCCCTGAAATGACCATCTGGACCTGTGCCCAGCACACCAGTCTCTCCTTGTGCCTATGAGTGCTGGTCAGGATGAAAAAACAAATGAGAACCCAGGCCTTTCAACAGGGACAGTATCCAGCTGGGCTCACTTCCCCAGACACTCATGTCTGGGGCTGAGCAATGGCTTCTTGGCAGGCTTCGTAGCAATGTGGAATCAGGAACTGACATTCCATCCATGTCCCAGCTTCAGTACATGAGTCCTCTGAGGTTCTCCAAGTGAAGTGCTTGTCACTCCTTCCCATTCTGTCATTAATGGAAGCACTACAGTTTTATGTTTCTGCCATGATAGTTTAACCAGCCAAGAGAATAAAACAAGATTATGTCAGCATTGTAGGATTTGCTAAGTAAACAAAAAAATATTAAGATGCCATCTATTTTGCTAGACAGATTTAAGGGAGTACATCAGTAACTAGAGAATAGACTTGCCCTTAGCACATTTTTAGAATATTTTTTTGTTTGTTTTGGAACTTCTTATCCATAAATATTCAACAACTCCCTCATACACATCTTTCCAAAAAACCCCAACTGAATTATAAAGAAGGAATGTGGTGTTATTGGACAAATACAGTAACATTGCAAGCTGTGATTGGTACTGCATGTATAAGAGAAGTTTGCACTGGAAAATCACATATCAAGTATTGTTACCACCACATAAAAATTCCAAGTAAAAAGCATCTCTATATCATTATTCAAATCCCTGAGATGCTGGATTTTAGGGGACATAGGTAGAATATAGTTCAATAATAAATTGGGATTAAGAGGCTTAGGCACAATGTATTTCTGGTACCTAGCACTTCAGGCGTGCACACCAAACCACAGCCTTTCCAAACCTCCAGAAAAAAACAAGCTAAAACACCCTCCAAAAGATCTCTTTATGTTTCTACTGCAAACCCAAAGCTTAAAGCATTTCTTAAAGCTCTCCCTGAACATCTGCACTTGTCTCATTCCAGTTTAAGATTTAGGTCTATAGGGATGACAAACACCTTGAGAACTCCCTGACAAAGTGGTATGTTGTTCTCTGGACATACAGTTTAGGCTGCCTTGGAAGACTTACACAGTTTTTTTGTGAACAAGCAGCAAATCTGGTCCCAAGATAGGTCAAGTTTGCTTTTGCAGAGCAGTGCTGAATAATAAGGTAGGATGCAACTCCCTCATTATTTTGATGATGCTCACACTGGAGTCCAAAGTGTCTTGCTACTTCTCTTCCTGTATCCATCATGTTTAACACAGCTTTGAATCACCCTAGTGCTTATCAGTGTGCAATACAAATGCAATTGTATGAATGCTACTGGAGTTATGTGGCTACAAGCAGCACAACTTGATGTTGTACTTAGGTCGAATACTGAAGACTATTTTAATGTTTTGCATTCAGATCATGAACAGGATTGTATAACCTGATTGCCAACATTTTTAAGATGATTTAGTGAGCAAGAAAGTACTTTAGGGATTCCATTCTGTGGTTGTAGGATCATCTAACTTCATGCATGACTGTGACATGAAGGACAGCCGTTCTGCAGCTGCTAGTGGTGCTCCAGTGTAGCATCCTTCACATGGTACACGGACACCATGGAGCAGCCAGCCAAGAGGAACAGTGCTGAATGTGGCTCAGTCTTACTTAATTGCATTCCTTATTGTCCTGACCTGTGTTTTATTTCTTCCAGATGGAGACAGTCGAGCTGTTTCAGCCATGAAAAACAATAACAATCAAAAACTTGAAAGACAGAAGTTATCGTGAGCAAATTGCACTGAATAAACAAAGAAAACATCAGCCTTACTTAAAATGTGTACCCTAATGTCTATGTTTATCTTGTCTCTACCACAGCCTATTTTTCAGGTCTTCTAAGTACTTCCACAAAGGCAATTCTCGAAAAACCCTTTAGGCCAGTGGAACCATGTACAGTTTTCTATAAAAGCATAAAGGAAGGAAGGAAGAATAAAGCCCAGTGGTCTCTTTTACCTTATAATGACAGCAAATCAACCACAGAAGATATTCCACATATCTCAGTCCATGGTAGTCCTTCCTGGTAACCACCATTTAGTGTCTGTTTAGAAGTCCCCCATGTTCCTTCCCTTAAAGAAATCGTTCAGGTGAAGGAAAAATTTGCCCTCTAGTTCAGTGCTTTGGTGTTGCCAGGACACAGGTCCATGCAAATAAACTTTAAGCTCTTTAGGGCTAAGCAGTAATTATCCAGCTTTGCCAGCTGACTGGTTGACTTGCTGCCAGGGGACTGAAGCAAGGCTGGAGACTTCTAAGCATATTGCCTGACAAGAGACAGAACATGCAGCAGGGATAAGGCTACAGATTAGCACAGTTCAATAGACAGAAAAAGAAGTAAAAAGGGGCTAAATAGAGTTTGGTCAAAATAGATATTTTTTCCTTGGGTGCAAGCTTCATAGAGAGTCCTGGGATGGAATTATTCAAAATTTCAAGAGAAGTTTCTCCCAGCTAGTTTGCCAAACGTATTCCCTTAGGGCAATTTTGTCCCCCACAGAGGCTTCTTGTATAGGGAATTGTTCTTCAGAATCTCTTTCTTTGGCTTTTATTCCCCCTTAGTGGAATTTCTTTCTAAGGAAGAGCTATGGTTACAACTCCATCTAAACAAGTTTTCTTCTATCCTCGACCCAATCTTCTAAAAGAAAACTTTAACTTCTACCTGTATCTTTGAATCCAAATGGCTAATCAAACCTGAATTTAATGGAGAAAATCAGTTGCAGTGAAGCAAAAACCCTAATACCTGCTTTGCCTTTATAAGTACTAAATTAGAGATGCAGCTTTACTTCAGTATCACAGCCTAAATTAAAGAAGCTTTAAATTATAGTAAATTCAGTTTGTTCATTGCTCTGCTTGAGCAACAGGAATCTTGATAGGATGGAGTTCTTTGAAGCAAGATAATTAGGAATTAAAATATGAACCGAAAAATGCTGCTCAAATTGTACCTTAGTCTTTCCAGCATGTGCAGGCTTCGCCATCTACTCTATGGGAATATGTTTCAGAGACAGGCAAATAATATGTAAGCAAACAAATATGGGTAGAAACTAATCTGTGTGAAGAATGCCAGGCAAAAAGTGAGTCTTTTCATAATGTGGGATATCAAGAGGGATCTAGCCTGATTCTCCAAAAATAAGAGGTCTCACAGAAGTGTAGTTGACTTCCCTTTTTAATGAATCTGAAGTATTTCTTCCTTCATGCTGTAAAATGCCATGATCTCTTAAGCAGGGACTGGAGTTCATGGTGACATGAGGTGGGGGCAATGTTTGTATTCCTCAGTGAGGCCAGATCCAGTCTCCACACCAGCAGGCATCACAGATAGGAGCATCTTTCCTACCTTTAGATGTCCACAGGCCTATACTATCACCCACGAATCCTTTCTAATCAGTGAAGAACCATCCCCGTTTTGAGGGGTGATTTACTTTACTCTAGATGTCTCCTGTAGGACAGGGTTAATTAAATGCTAGCAGTGGCTCTGTCTCTCTGCTAATATAGTTGGAATTTGGGATGGCGACTGTCACAGAAGTCCTTGTTTGATGGGATAAATCCATCACTGGGCTTCATGGGAGCATGGCTGTTTACAAGGCAAAAGCATGACAACCTGCTGAAATGCATGGAGATTTTGGGAAATCTTTTGATAATTAGAACTTGAGGTTGTTTCTTTGGTGGTGTGTGCAACACTGTAGTGAACTACAAATGATATCTGGTGCTTTCAGTTGATTTTCAGCAGGTCAAATATCTTTAAGTCATGATTTTTTTACTCTGATCTGCACAAATATCTGTTTCTTACTCCATCAGGAAAAATTGAACATAATCTTTGAACCTACATATTTAATTTTAAATGGATAACTTCTCTGAGCCTTTAAATTGCAATGAAGATATTAAACAACATAATTTTAAAAAATCTTGATATCTCTTTAGAATATTGACATCAAAAATAAAAAAGAAATTGGAT
The DNA here is from genome assembly GCA_013397245.1 of Thryothorus ludovicianus. Lineage (NCBI taxonomy): Eukaryota > Metazoa > Chordata > Aves > Passeriformes > Certhiidae > Thryothorus > Thryothorus ludovicianus. Next base: position 563,054 of record VZTB01009268.1, read on the forward strand.
ATTATTAGTTTTACTATGTACTGTACTTAAAATGCAAATTGCTTTCTGAAAGTTCATAAACCTGAAGGTTTAATTATTGATATCTATTCTTGTCACTGACTAGCTCTCTCTTTTTGGTCATGCTAATTGTAATCCTAGTACTATTTCTCTCTCTTCCTATTTTGTGGGTATCCCTCACTGTCTAAATTTTTCCTGGAGTTTTAAACCACCTTTTCTAAAAAAATAGAAAAGTCCATATGATCACTTCATTTGCTGACCTTTCCCCATCCCATTCCCTCAGCAAATGACTTTTATATTTCTTGTCCTGTTTCAACCAAATGAATCAGAGGGAGAGAGGTTTTCAGAATAATTATATTCCTACCATATCTGTGAAGACTGACAGCTAGGAAGAGGAAAGAGCTGGACAAAGGGCTCTGCTGATGGACAAACAAGAAGACCTAGGTCATGACACTGCTTTGACCCCAGTGTACAATTATTTTTGTGGTCCTTGGAAGACTCCAAGGGATCTTGAGGGGAATTTGCCTATTACTTGTATCTTTCATGAATCAAGTTCTCTGATTTCTCTGCCTTTATTTGCCCTCTGGTTTGTTTTTCTTTACTTTACCCTGTTTAAGTGAACTGATAAGAGCTGTCTAAACTTGTGCAAATACGCAAACAGACTGAAAACAGAGTCCATTTAACCTTGGTTCACTGCCTCAGAATAAGCTTTTCAGGGTGTTTTTAAGAAAAGTATGTAAAATTCCAGGAAAAGCGATCTTGTGATCTCAAAGTTTTAACCTGAACTCCTTGAACTCAGAAGCAGGGCTTCTATTTCTGTGCCAAAGAATGACACACATTGTGGATAAACCACAATTTGCGTTACATTTACTCACTGCTTGTAGAAGCCTCAAATGGGATTGTGGCCTCTGAGAATGAGACACAAAACAGGAGCAAAGAACATTCAATAAAGTAATCTATGTAGATTAGACATGGCCAAGAACTTTTCACCAAGGCGACTGCCAACTCAAAATGCCAGTTATCTGAAACGAAAACTCCTTTTTGTACAAACTTATTTGTTTCAGTTTCATTATTTGCATGTAATAGGAAGAACTCCCTGGCTTAGTCTGCCCTGTGCAGAAAACTGTTGCTGTCTGAAGAAAGAAACCTCTCTGGAAGTTCACATACAGGGTGATGAAGCTCAGTCCTGGAACTCTTATCAGAACTCCCTGCCCGGATGTCCTGCTTATGGAGGGATCCATGGGAGCCTGGTCATGGGAGATTCTCCTTGGCAAAGCATAGGGTTAGCTACCCACAGCCCTAAAATGGGCAGGCCAGCATCTCCACTCTAGGGCATGGGCCCTAACTCAAACTGGGATCTCACTGTAAGAGGGAATTATCACTTTGTAAGGAGGCAATCATGATGGTATTCACATGATTTTTGTACTAACTGGATAAAACTCTTAACCCTGTAAAGCTTTTAACATTTTACCACAGAAGAGACTTTACCTCACCTTGTCTGTGGAAATTAGATATTTTGAAATTCCTATTTTGTTGCATCTTGAGGCAACTGAAAGCGAAAAATAATATTAATAATTAATATGGGTCTTTTACTCCTTGTCATATATAAGCCCTGAAACTTATTTCTTAAAAATTCATAATCTGATATGGAGGTGAATTGGGTAATTTGCTGAATATCATAGAATCAAAGAATCATAGAATTATTTAGGTTGGAAAAGACCTCTGAGATCATTGAGTCCAGCCATTAACACAGGACTGCCAAGTCCATCACTAAACCATGTCCATATGTGCCACACCTACACATCTTTAAAATACCTCCAGGGTTGGTGACTGGGGCTGGTAGGATCAACACAATATTCCAGTAAAGTGCTGCTGGATTTTGAAGCCTAAATACCCTTTCTCTATTGTTCTTTTCTAGGAGTACTTACAGTTTTTTTAAACTTTAGAACTTGCCTTTTTTCCCAAAAATGGAAATAAGCTATTTTTTTCTGACAGTTTCATAGATTGTAATTACTTTACCTGTCACAGAATTTTATGTTTCGAACCACAAATTGCAAGGCAGATCATTGTGTTTGAACTGATGGATGCCCAGACTTGCAGTGAACCGAGGGAGACAGTGTGATTGATGAGTTTCTGACCTCAAAATTTACACCTGGTTTGAAAAAGAAAGTCTAAGGCAAAATTTGGAGAAAGAGTTAGTGTAGATTAGCCTGTTTAAAATAGAGGGAAGATTATGGAGAAAACTTCCTAATTCAACTCCTCTTTGTGCTGGCAGTTTTATTTCAAGGAGTGGCAGAATTATGTCCCACTCCTGCAATATACAGCTGACACTGGCTGATTACTGCAAATTAAGACAATCTGCAGACTAATTTTAGACGTATTGGAAGTGAACCAAGCGAATCAGGAAGTTGTTGCTTTCAATTTTTTTTTGTGCGCCTGTTCTCTCCTAGGGAAAATCACATGATATGTATGCATTTGCTCATAGCAAAGTACATCAGGCATGGTATTTCATCATCTCTGGTCTCACAGGACACATGCCAGTGAAAAATAATTACAGACATTGGGTTTGATGTCATTTATGCCCAAGATGCTAGGCTCAGCACCTGTCTTTCTGAACAAACAGACAGGGAAAAGCACAACTCATGGCATCTGAGCAACTGTGGCACGTAGGAGAAAAAAGGGAGCTCATCAGATCCTTGCAGTCAGGAGCAGTCCTGCTGACAGCAACCAATTCCTGTTCCTTGGGCTCTGCATCCACACTCTACCTTTGCTCTCAGCAGGTTGTATTAGCACAATCAAGCTCTTCTTTTCATGGAGGTGTAAGCTTTAGATATACTGACTTTTTAAGCTAAAGCTTTTGTGTAGGATCCTTCTGAACAAATTGGACAGTATTGTGTCAACAGCTGTGTCTGAGCTGGTTGTGAGTCATTAGAGAGGGGCAGTGATGTTGGGGCCTGATTCCCTTTTAAATGTCTGAACTAGGTCGGATGCACTGCCTCAGACATGCCAGCTCACTTCATTTTACTATGAAGAAAGCATGGGATATAAGTAAAACCATACAGATTGTAACTCGTGTATGATTTGGCACTAATAGGAATTCTACTTCAGAAACAGTGCCACCTTAAAACCAAATTTTAATATTTCATATTACTGTAATATTGTCTTCCAACTTGCTTGGAATTTACAGTAAAACAGTGTTTAGATTGGAATTGCCACTCAGAATTAAAAGGCACATTGAACATTTCCTGTGACCCTAGCCAATACTGTATGAATTGAATCAGATCGTGGATGTAATAAGATATTCAGTCTGAAATAACTGAAAACAAGAGAGCAGCGCCAACACTTAGAGCTACTGCAGAGGGAGAAATTAGAGTTGAAGCAAAATGATTTCAAAATTTGACTCCTGGCCACAAATCAGCCAGCAATTAGACCGTGGAGAAAAATTCTGACAGGCCATAGATGGATGTAGTTTCAAAAAATAGGTAAAGGAAGAGGTCAGCCTTAATTTTTCTGAAGTCTGTAATTGGTTCTAGATTTTATTCTAGATTGTCTGTGATTTGGTAATTCCTATTGTGTTCCTGGAAGCACACAAGAAAGAGCAGGACAGGTAGACTGCCTGGCAGCGTGCAGCTGTGTTTGCTCTGTGAGGCACAGCTCTGTTTGCTGTACCAGTCTGTGGGTGCTGTCACGTGTCAATAGCTGTAACTTGTCACTCTGCTTAAATCTGATGGGAGATGTTGGAAGTGGAAGCAAAATCCTCTTTCCTAAAAATATCTTTTATTCCAGTGAATCTTCACCAAAATAGCTTGCTATAGCATGGCTGTTTTCCTAACATAACATTAGTAACCAAAGGTTTAACTCAAATATTCCTACTCAAGTGTGTAAATCATTGCAGCAGCTAGTTCCCTTAGTAGGGAGAACTACAGGAAGAATTCAACCCAAAGACAGTGATACTTACATAATTATACTCTATAAATAATGTTTCCATATACAATTGCATATGTTCCAGATTTGCAGTGATGTGGCTTTTCCACCCAGAGCTGCAGGAAAAGAGGAAGATGAGAAGTGGCACCTCACCATCAGTTCTGGCCAGAGGCATTTTGCTGGTGGTGTCGCTGCAGGCTAAAATTTCCTGTGGCTCCTGGGAAAGCTCCCTGAAGCAACTCAGCACAGCTTTTTAGAAATGAACTCTACATCCTCTCTGGAAACATCTGTACTTGAATTAGGGGACTTGTTTGTAACCTCTTTTACAGCCTCCCAAAGGGACTATCCCAAATGCCTTTAACACAGGTACAGAAGAAGGGGCTGTCAAAGCCACATTTCTTCCTCTCACAAAAGCTAAGGGAAACCGGAATCCAGACATCATTGAGACATCGTTATTTCCTCTAAAAAACTCTCTTCACTCAGGCATGTTTTTATTACCTAATGCTACTTCTAAATATACTGTGTATTATAATATACCTCTGCATATTGTGTTTAAAATAAGAGATTGTATGATCTAAAACCCAGCTCATACATTCACAGATAAATTCTGAAGTTTAAAGAAATCCTGTACTAGCTGAAAACTGAAAATTGAAAGGTAACAAAAAGAAAAAAGGCGAAGCATTATGACTGGTCTTTAGTTGCCATTTTGGCCAATTGGTTGAGACTGACATATTTAGAGTTGGCAAAAGAGACAGCCTGAGTAAATGAGAACTATCTGCACATCTGGTACACCAAGATGTGCTAAAAGAGCATGAATGCTTTGGACCCAATCTCTAAAAAGTTAAGAAATGCCAGGAAAAAGAAATGCGCAGACAATCTTAAATTTTCCCCTTTGTACAGACATGTTATTGTATGGGCTTTAGCTGTTACTTTTCCTCCAAAGAATTTCTGCCTTGGTCTGCACAAAGAGGAAGAGTGCTGATTGTTCAAGAGCTGCTCCTAAATTGGTTTTATCCTGCTTTAGCCTTCAGCCTTTGGCCTGGTTTACTGGCAATGGAATTAGAGGACAGCTGTCCAAAGCTCCCTCTGGAGCCAGTGGAGAGCCATTAGTGCTTCCTCAGTGTTTTTCAGCTCAGTGTAGGTTTTGAGTTACTTTCTGGAATTTCTTTCTCACCTTTCTGCAGCAGGGAGCCAAGGGTGAATAAGTGCTTGTATCATGCACTTTAAATAAGCATTTATTTAGCTGATTTATAAAAACAATGCTGTTCCTTTCTCCAAACAATGGTTCATTTCCCTGTGTGATTTGCCATGATACACATTGGTTCAGTATCTCAGCACTTCCCAAATTATAACATTTTCTCAAGGTCCTCTAAAATGAGAGGATGACAGATCTTCCATTTGTCTGTTGAGAGGTGATATCCTGAATAACAATAAAAAAACCTGTTAATTTTGGCTTCTGTGTACTATGCATTATACATAAATTAAGAGGGAGTTCTCATTGCCTTTGGCTGTAGCTCTGTGTTGGTATGAAGTCCAGATCACCTCACATGATTCAAGGCAAGCCCAGAAAAATGCAGTTTGTGAGCCACTGTGAGTGATCTTGAGTAGACAATCAGCACAGGATCATTCAGGATGCTGTCTCCTGGAAAGGGCAGAGTTTCCTTCTCCACACATCTTTCTGTCAGCTGAACTGCATGGCTTTCTTCTCCTTCCCTTAACTCATTCATCAGTTGTCTTACAATTTCTGTTAGTTCAGGTCTTCCTGCTCCAGGTCTGCCTTCCTCTTGGCCCCCTTCACTTCTCCAGCTATCTTAGTCTGGGCTTTCATTCACCTGAGCCAAATCAGGAAACTTCCTCAGCTACCTCAGTGCAGTGGAAGGGTCTGAGGAAAAGCTTTTTACAGGAATCTTCTTTAAAAAGTTGTCTTGGCTTTAAGTAACTGTCTTGGCTCTGGTTTGAAGCTACATCTGAAATACAGAATATCCAGCAGTGAATAGGTCAGTTCCAGCACTGAGTTGAGACTCTGGTTCAGATAAATTATCTTCCACTTGCAGTAGTTTTTCTTGTCACATGTTGGCTTTGCTTGTAGGTTTCTCATCCAAAGAAAATCCTGACCTCATTAAAATATTGGCCCTATGGACTTTGTTGTGACTGCTATTACTTTAAGCTTACCACAGGGGAAAAGAGTGTGCCAGCCTTCAAAGTTCAGAGGCAGAATCAAACATGACTGACAATTTTCCTACATTTCAGATTTTCCATATCGACATCTTGAACCAAGTCTGAATGTTTTGAAAATTCAGAGACCAGAAAGTCTGAAGCCCACTTTTGGGTTTTAATTTAACCTCAGTTTTCTTGGAATTAAACACACAGAATTCCATCTGATTAGATTGAATTTGGACATAGTGCCAACAGAATACTTATTTTAGTTGGGAGTGATTTGGATAATTCATTCCAAGAGTGTAACACTGAAGTTAGAAGCTTAATTAAACAGAAATCAGGAGGTAGAATTATCATTTATAAATGTTACAATTTATTAAACTAAAATAGCAAAGAATAACTTTATATTAGCTTATTATTTTTTTCATGCTCACAAGCTGCTTTTCAGGACAGAAGAAGATGTAGCAGCAATGAGCTTGGGGGGTATTTCCAAAAACATTCCTTAGCTACTGCCCAAATAATCTAATTTTTTGAATATTTTGTGGCTGTTCTTCACAGGTCAAGCATCAGTTAATTTATGTCTATGTCATTATGGCTATATTAGGATCCTGAATGCTCTCAGCAACATTACACATCTCATGAGAGCTGCTGTTTCAAAGACTGGTGGTTGATATTTCTCTTACAACATCTCTAGCAGGGTCTCAGCCTCCTTGGCCCCTCGAGCTGCCCTGCAGCAGTGACCAGCTGACGTGGTCAGCAGGGTCCAGCTCAAAACCACAGCCCTGTCAAGCCACTTATTTGGTGGCCACAGAGGCAGATCATACTCACATACTTTCATTCAGCTCCTCCTATGTTGCTGGCAAAACTGTCCCTGGTGTATCTGGTAGCTAACTCTGTGAACCTAAGTGACCCAATAACATGACCCTCTTTAATGGCTTCTGCCCTGGGTTTTGCTGAGTGAGCAAATTCATGAGGCAGATAAATCACACATAAACCTTCTGGTGAACAGACATTTAAAGCTCTCTTTGTTTATTACCATCTTTTCCAAATACTCCATACTGGAACCACAGATTATAATACTTTTTTGTTTTTTTCTCCCTCTTTTTTAGTTAATTTATGGATTGAACACACTCTCTGAGCAACATGGATGTGTAGGCAGGTTTTGAACTCAGAAATTATGGCCTGTCTAGTCTCGTGGAAACATGCTAGAGACTTTCTACCACAGTTATGAAATTTGTTGACTCAAGCACATAAAAGAAACAGAACCAAACCAGAAGTCATTTGAACCCAGGCAGATGTCAGATGGAATTTAAATCTGAAAGAGGACATCTGTTAAAGCCCTTGATTTGTTCTTTATAAGTGAAAGGAGAGAACAGTTTCTTGATGGAAAGTGGAGCTAAGAAGAGCAGTCAGTTCTTGTCTTTAGTACAACAATACATGAAGAAGAGAGGATTGAAAAATTGGAGACGTGAAAACACAGCTCAGGTAGATGCTTTTAAGACATGGCAGTTGCAGATGGGAATACCCAGTTAATGGGATATCTTGGATAGCTGATCTTCTGATTCCTGGTGATCAGGCTAGTGTGAGCTGTGCTGTAGCTCATCTGGTCTGTTCTCCTGTATGGCAGATAGGACAAGTTGCACCTGATGTATCTCCTTGCTGCAGGAATGTCACTCAACATCTCCCTCATAGAAGGAGGAGAGGGACTCCACGTATCCATTACATATCTGAGTGGTGACTGTTGTGTCATAAGGTTCAATAACATCTAAAATGTTTGTGAATATCAGAGTGCAATAAGGACAGCACGAAGGGATAATTTTCAACAAAAAATTACGAAACCAATTAAAACCGCAAAACCAATTCTGTTTCCCACCTTTGCTTTCCCATCTGGAAACGGTTCCCAATCTATCCTAAATTGTGTGCCGTGTGAAAGAAAGAAAAAAGCCATCACTCCTCCCTTCACTCCTCCCTGAGCTTCCCCAGCAGCAAGCCACAGTCCCTCAGACCAGTGCAATTCACAGCGCTCCTGCCAGCCTTGCTGTGGCACTCCGACTAATGGGAAAAGTGGGGGCAGGAGCTGCCGAAGTCTTCCTTGAAAATTCCTGCTTCAAGGGCCAGAAACATCCAGGCTCTAAGTCACATGAAAAATACGTGTAAAAACAGGATCAAGACACTTTTAAGTATTTTTAGACTCACTGGGGGTTGGAAAAGAGGAGAATACCCTTCACTGAAATGTGTCCTTGTAATTCATAATAATATTGTGGATACGAAATGCCTTTTACACTCTGTAAACCGGGCTGAGCTGCTTTTTATGCTCCACTTTTTTTTTGGTGTGTGTTTTATTCCTCTTCTAGATGGCGCCAGTGCCTCATTACTGAGATGTAATGCTCAGTATATAATGCTTGCTCTCCATGCATCTTATTTTTATGTTTTTATTTTAATGACTGCTTACGTAAAGGAGTGGAATAGGTATTTGCCAAGACCCAGGTTTGCATCCTGTTCTGCTGACTTTTGCCAGTGGCTATTATTTTCCACACAGTCTTGACTTTATGGTACAGAATATTTTCTACAGGTGTTCATGCTTTTAGTATTTCCTTTACACCTGTTTTATGCCTTTTTGTTGTTAAATGGGACATGCCAGTTAACGTGAAATATGAAAGAAATTAATGATATTAGCCCAGTTTTTCCATGCTCCTGGGCTCTCAGGAGAGCAGCCCCATAGGAACAGACATTCTCTAAGAGCAGAATGGAGCCTGTTTGTGCTGAGGAATCGCAGGTCATGTGTAAGGAGGAAACCACGGAGTGTGTGGTGTCCTTTCACAGGCAGCTGGTGCAGTTCACTTTGTATTCTCCATGTCATTACAGTTTTTCTGGTTTTATAAATGCTTTGCCACCTAATGTAAGTTGATTCTTCCTGCAGGATGTATGGTTACAAAGAAATGTGATTTTTCACAGTCACTTGTTTCAAGAAAAGCTGATGCCTTTTACTTTCAGATGAATCATGCAAAGACCCAAGAAAAGGAGCTGGTAGGTATAAAGAGCTATTCCTTAAAGTGATATTTTTTGTTACAAGGGTGGTGTTGCTTTCTAAAATAACTTCTTTTTTTTGTCTACCCACCCTGCCTAACAGATTTTTTTTCTTTTATTGGTCTGCTAGTCAAAATCCATACCTGTCGCAAGGGTTTCTACAGCACACTCCGTCCAAAACCCCAAGCATCCGCAGTGGAACTGTGATTTTCTGGCTTTTCTAGTAGGAATGTTGAAAGAAAAAGAAGGATTTTGCAGCCTTCCTGAAGGTTTATAACAGTTTTTTATCATTTTGTTTTCCTTCAGGATTTCATTCCCCATTGGAAATCTTGAACTGAAAACATCTGTCTGTGACTCACTGCTTCGATGATGAGATTTGTTTTGGCAGCCAGCAGCTGCCTGGGTGGCACAGAGCAGGGGTAGCTTTGCTCTAGCTGGTGTCTGACGCTTTTCTGCCCAGCTTCCAGGATGGGTGATGCTCTGCACCTTCAATACCTCAATACCACTGCCTTGGTAGTGCTGAGGGCTTGCTATTTGCAGCCCTGCAACCTCCATTGTACTCCCAGCTCTACAGCCTCTCACCACAGCTGTTGTGGTAGCAGATTTCAGAGCTTCTGAAGTGGTGCCTTTTCTTTGTTGGCCTCGTCCTCTTGCTGTTTTTTCATGCTCTTTTCATGGTTTTGTACCTGCAAACCCAGACATGGTTCCTCTCTTCACAGGAGACAATTGCCACTGACATGAGTCTGCCACCTTATTTTCCCTTTTTCCTTATCTTTCATTTTGTAGTTTGAATCAGAGAAAACCAAAACATAGTTTTTAGTAGAGAGAAATATTTTAAATACTCTGTGAATATTGTCCAATAATTTACATGCAATGCTTTCACCTAAGGGGCAACAAAAGGAGCATTCTCATCTGAACTCCCATCACTGCTGCTCCTGGTCTGACTTCATTCAGACAGTTTTCCCTTTCTCCATTCTCTCTCCTGTGGTGGTTTTTTGTTTCTTCCAAAAACAAACTTTCAGCATTAGAGTGGGTGTCAGCCATCAGCTGCAGAACCTGCAAACAGAACTGCATCTGCATCTTTCTGAACACTCTTTGTGCATCATAAGCACAAAGATGGCAGTCCTCTGCCATCCTGCAGTGACACTGAGGTGTTCCTAAAAATAGCTGACGTGCTTCATCTGTATGAAAGAACAAGACTCCCTGGTCTCTCTTTCGACGTATATAGGAGAGAGAGAGAGACAATGAAAATGTATAAAAAAGCAAGTTTTGAGTTCAGAGTGAAAAAGGCTTAATTGAGGAATTTTAATCCTAAAGCCACTTCAGTACAAAAAAGCACTGCTTTTAATCCAGATGATTGCAAAGTGTCATATGAACCACTCTGCACGTAAGAACTTGCTTTCTTCCTTTAACAGAAACTGGCAGGGACTTTTGCTAACTCTGTAGATATAAATGGAGATCAAAGAATGCTCACACCCACAGATCACACATAATTTAGCAGATTACTGGAAAAGTTAAAAACCCCTTAATCAAATAGCAAATGGCAAAATTATATGACAAATAGGCATCCGTTAAGAGATTGCAAGAGCCAGCATGCCTGAAATTCTGCTCTCTATTCACATCAATTCTCCCTATTCAACAAATTCACTTAGCAAGCAGATTGACACCTCTTTGAGAAGTAATTCCGAGTCAATTTTTAGGTATTTTTAGTATTTCTATAACACGATTGTTCCTTTTTCCAAACACACAAGTGAGAAGTCTGACCTTTTCAAAGATGAGCTGAAGCTTCACTGTGAACAGCTCTGGCTAATAGAGGCTTTGCCATCCCATGTCTTGAATCACATCAAATCTGTTAGGAGAAGCTAATAAAGTCAGCTACAAGAAGGGGCAAGAGGCTTGTAGCTAACAAATGATCCAATTTTATGTGAGGTATTTAAGTTTGTGGGCACTGTGGCCTCATGTCTGGCATTCTGCCTATATTTACACTGGTACCACCCTGTCGGCAGCACCCCAGACCAAATCCTGCATCATTCCAGTACTGCTGTCCAGGTGCTGTCACACACTAGAATTGCTGAACTCCTCTTTTCTGCTGTCAGGGACAGACTTTTCCAGTAAGACACAGCTGGCACATCTGGCCTTGCTCAGACCTTGCACCACCCCTCAATGGCATCTCCTGCCTCAGTGCAGGCTGCCCCGCTGCCAAGGGACTCAAATTTACCTCACAACAGGTATGTGCCTGAAGAGATTTTATGCTTGAGTAGCTGCTGTGTGCAGCCACAGCCTGTCCTGGCTTGAATGTGTGTCATTGCCCTCCCAACATTTTGACAGAGACAGCTCAGATAGACAGGCCTTTAGGGCACAGAGCATTGCAGCACATGGCCAGATTTAAATAACGGATGGAGATAGAAAACCTAAACAATACAACTGAAACCCTGATTTTTTTTACCTTGATGTCTACCCCTGGAATGTGGCTTGGGGGTACATGCGTCTGACTTCTCCCACAAGTTCCACTTGGGCACACAGGGAAGTGTGCATCTTTCCTTGGGGAGCCTCACTGTGCCACAGACTAGGGACACAGTGAGATCTGTGGGGCTGTGGCCATCAGTTCTCTTGATGCTGCCTGTCTCCTGCCTGAGTGCCCTGGGCAGGCTCCCCTTGGGCACTCAGTGTATCAGGCTGCAGACCCAGCCTCGTGTGGCTCCTGCAGGGCTTGCTCACGAGATTGCCCATGAGAGCCCTGCAGTGTCTGTGAGTGAGGAAGGAAAACAAATGTGTTAAGCCTGGCAGGGGAAGTGGAAATGAAATGTGTATTGCTGGACTGTGTGTGCCTTGCACTCTGACTTGTTGCATTAAAGCTCCCAAATCCCACACCACTCCTTTATCACACTCAAGTGTAAATCCCCATGTACAATTTTTCCCCCTGTCCCATGGCCCAGGCACGTGGTCTGTCGTGTCTATGGGTGCTCCTGAGTTGTGCTGCTTTTGTCTGAGGCTTGTAACTCCTTCTGTGGAAGAAGGCCTTCAGGCCTTTACCCCATGCCAGAAGAAGCCCTCAGTGTGCTGGTGGTTTGTCTGTCTGTGTTATCTCATGGCCACCTGATCTTGTTCTCCCTTGTTCTCTGACAGGAGGAAGCCCCCTTGGTGAAAGCAATGTTTTCATATGCTGAGGCATAATAGGAACTAATAGGAATGAAGAAAATCCTTCCCAGAACTTCCAAAATTAGTTAGGGCTTTGAATTTTACAGAGAAACTATCTACAATGTTGGTAGTAGATACTGGCCAGGAGGCACATTTGACTTCTAGATATAGCATGGACTGCTTGGATTAATTTTGCTTTCAAACATCAACATTATAAAGTTCTTCAGAAAGTGCATGGTGGTAACAATCCATTCCTAAGACCAAGAAAGAAGGAAGTGACAAGTGACAAGGGGAGGAAGGTTTGTATCCTTCAAGACAACATATTTTCTGAGACATAAAAAAGACGTAATAGCTTCTAGGATATAACACCTTTATTAACCTGGTCAGGAAAATGAGAGTTCCAAGACTGGCTGAATAGGCTAAAATCAATTTAGTCTTTTTGTTAAATTTTGTCAGAATTAACTATAGTATAAATTACTTTCTTTTTCATTTCTTATTCCTGTAGAGGGTGTTGAAGTGCTTCTTAATGCAGTGTCTGCCTATGCTTGTTTTGGTGGTTTATAAAACTGTAGATACATTAAAATATGTCTTCTGAAATCAGAATTCTGCTTTCAGTTCTTTGCTCAGGCTTGTTTTTCTGATATTTTTTTCTCTCTGTTTACATGGAGATATTATTGAACTGGAGACCTGAAATGCAAGGAGCACTGTATTGAGAAGGTGACCATCCACATTTTGGCCCTTTAAAATGTAAATTCTGCTGTCTAGGTTCTTTGGAACACTCCAGCTCTGCTGGGGTATTCAGTTCAGGGGCTGCAGCACCCCTGGGATCTTTGAAGTCTCTGTCCCTTCTGACAGTCAGGGATTTGTCACCTCTCAGATCATTCTTGGCATGTCATCTCTCACCCACAATAAACCCAGCAAAGTCCATCACTCTTCATTAGCACCTGGCAAGGAAAGAGATCAAGCACAAAATGAATTTGGTGCACTTTATGACATTGTCCTCATGCCTTGGCTCAGGAGCTGACATGCCGGGCACAGTACAAGCATTACTTGCAATAGAACACTACCAGAGGGACTATTTTAGGTGCCGTATAATTTACCCATGGATAGTAACTAGAAACACACACAATTGAAAGGAAAATACTGCATTTGAGAATCAGTGTCACTGTACCTTAAGTAACACTTCTGTATTTTGCAATCTTCATCTTCCTGGACACTTTGGGTAGGCAGTGCAGTTACCAATATACCAGAGTGTGGGAAGGAAGAGCTCCAAGTTAAATCTCTTATAGATATTTCCCTAAATAGATATAATTTAGCTGTTCCTTGGTATTTTCTAGACATATTTTCTCTACCTTTATGAAGATGGTTGCTTAGTAAAAGTTCCTGTTCCTTCCACAGGTAGGCTGGAAAGGCAAGATCTACAAAGTTCCTTGAACATTGCTTTCTTCTGGCATACAATCATAATGAGATAACAGCCCAAACTTATTTCAAAATTAATAACCTTGCCTTTTATTCACTGTCATTATTTTCTCACTGATGAAGCCATGATTTTAATGTATATCAGAAATGAATGCATATTGATTCACTTCAAAGAACCTTTCTTACTGCATAGGTAAGTAATTTTGCTGTAAAAAAGACCCTTTCCTATTCGCCCACGCATGCACTAGACATCTGTAATTTTAGCTTGCTGGCTGCTTAGATCAAAGTCCTTAAGCCATTTTCTGAAAGCTTTTTGTTATTATATTGATCATAAGTTGCCACGAACAACCAGTCTTAAAACAAAAATATATCCAAGAGAATTCCAGTAGACAAGGATTTGGTTTAGCATAGGTAGTCCAGCTCCTCAGTCAGATGCACTCTAAAATAACTCAGACTGTTCCTTCAGCTTATTCTGGGAGATTTATAAATAGTTTATAGAAGGAAGCCATTTTTATCTAGTAAACTTTGGGCACATACCCTGCTTAGTGAAATATCACTGCGTCACCTGTCAGAGGTACAGTCACAAAGATGAGACATCAAAGCGGCCGTTCAAATAACAACTCCAGTTTGCTCTGGAGTCAAAGAAGGTTACATTAATAGAATATCTGGTTTTTCAGACAGAAGAGGCACAGATGGGTGAGTTGTAAGACTAGTTATCATTTTCCTTTGTGCACATTTTGCTCGTACAGAAGAACGAGGTTTGCAGAGTACTGCAAGGCTTTGCTCACCCCAGCTCCATGGATTATCTTGGCTCAGGCAAATAATTCTTTAAACAGACTTCAAGCAGTACCCTATGCCAATAGACAAGCCTTTGTGCATCACCAGAAACAAAATAAAAACAGGCACCTTTTAAATTAACTGGAATATTGTTTATCAGTATTTTAATATTGTTTTCTCTGCTGCAGTGGAATAAAAAAATTCATAGCCCTAGGTGTTCTCTGCAGATTTGCTTCACTGAGGGAAAGAGGAATAGGGGCTCACTGGCAAATTCATTCATCATCACAGATTTGAGGTACAGTTTAGTAATGTCTCCCAAAAAAGCAACTGCTCTGGCAAAGTGTCTCTTCTCCTGGACATTTCCACATAGGTTTTTCTCTCTTATGCCTTTAATGGGAAATGTTTCAAGTCCTGTAACTGCTGAATCAGTATACATGCCTGCCAAGTGGCAGTGGTTTTGTGAAATCTCCTTGTAATCTACACCATGGACAAGATATTTATATTAAAAGTAAGAATGCTCAGTTCATTGCAATTAGTGTTGGCGTCTTTGCATGGTAGGCAATTGTTAGAATATTTTTCAACGTCTTTTCCCTGCTTTGGGAGCCACTCTAAATTGGTTTTGCGGCCAAGGATCCTCTCCCTCAATTCAGATCTCTCTATTTTCTTATAAACTCATTTTTTTATTTA
Source organism: Thryothorus ludovicianus (assembly GCA_013397245.1). Lineage (NCBI taxonomy): Eukaryota > Metazoa > Chordata > Aves > Passeriformes > Certhiidae > Thryothorus > Thryothorus ludovicianus. The sequence goes on from VZTB01009268.1 coordinate 578,180, forward strand.
CTCAGAAATCTGCTGTTTCCCAACCAGATTGTGCCTCGACTCTTGTCCTGAATCTCTGAATTACCAGAGAAGATGAGTCTACTCTGATAGGTTTTAGTAATTTCTATTTTTCAGCTCACTTCCCAGAACTATCACAATTCCCGTGGCTCTGTCTATACTAATGGGTGTGCTGAACCATCCTCTAACACTGAGTTTTGCAATGTGCAAGGGTGGCTTACACACACATTGCAAAGCTGTGACTGCTTCAGTCTTTACGATCCTCTGTTTTCCAAATGACCCATCATAATGACCCTAGTAACTCCCAAAACATGCATGGAAATCTGAAGACTCCAGGCTGGCATTCCCAGTACGAAATTGTTTTAACCATTTGGCACTGTAGACTATCAGGGAACATTTCTGATAACTGAGAACATCTCTGGGCATGTATCATTTCATTCAAATTGTAGCCTTCCTGTCTTAAAATAGCTGTTTCATAGACTCATGGTCTTCCTAGGAATATCCATTTATGAGATTTCCCAGCAGAGAGTTTTCCAGAAATAATGTGTAAGGTTAGAATTTTTCCTGCTGCAAATGCTACTGGTGTTTACTGTTCATCTCAAATCTTAAATACACAGAGTGGTTGGTGATTGCTGCCAGAACCTCCTCACCTCCATTTGAGGAGATCCTAGGGACAGCTTTTGGTGGACACAGTTAACAGTCTTCCCCTGCCTCAGAAGCTGGGGATATTTCTTTCCTCACTGTATTTCCCTGGTGTACCCAGTGTTTCTTTGATATCCTTCCTACAACTGGATGAAATCTGTTTCTTTGATATCCTTCCTACAACTGGATGAAATCTGTTAACAAAACTATTCTTTCCTTTGTTTCTTGATTTAAGAAGTCACCCTCAACAAATTTCATACCTTGGGTCTTGTCCCCCCGGGGGGCTGAATTTTAGCCATGCAGTATTTGAATGCTCAAACCCAAGACAACCTTCAAAGGACCTGACTCATGCTGCTAATGAATAAATCTGGGCACCAAAGGCCTCATTCTCTCCCAGCACTATTTTGAATGACAGTGTTCAAGATTCCAACAAACCCAGCCTTAGCAGCCCGGTTTCTGAGAGAGAAGACAGCATTTGCAATATCAACATTCTTTCATAGCTGTGTTAGCAACAATCCGCCTCATCCTGTTGCTGCCCACATTTTATTAATGCTTTTCCAAGTATAAGCAGGAATCATTGCTATGAACAAACCGTAATTCCCACAAGACAATTCCTTGTCTCTGTCAGTTCAGGTCTTAGTGTTGATCTGTGTGCTTGGCTCTTCAGCCTGTCTTTATCTATTGATTAGTGATGCCACTGGGAGAGATGGAGACATCTTTGCCCACCTTCTGAGCCCTTCCAATCACAGTCTGACAAGTACTAAACATGTCTGAGTTAGTCATTTTGTGCTTGTAAAATTAAAAAAAAAAAAAAAATTCACGCTTTCCCCTTGAGTCCTTTTAACTCTTCCTGTGCTTCAAGAAGCCCCCTTACAGCCATTCAGTTAAATCTTCAGTCTTAAAACCTTCCCTTTTTTAGTCATGGAGTTTTAATGTCACTTAGGAAGGCATTTCATTTCCAGTATGACCCAAGTGTGGCCTACTAGCTGGCTTGCTGGCTTCTATAAAAACAGATTCTCCTGTATCAGACACATACTTTTCAGGCTAAAATTAATCCCCTGGTCTTTAATTTGAGAAATTAAGTCCTTTACTAAGTCCTTAAATAACTCTTTCAGGAGTAACTTAATACTGAAATATTTCTACCTTACAGTGGAAACCACAAGAAGATGGATTTTTTCCCAGGGGTGCCCTGATATTGCTGTATTTCCCTTACTAATCAGAATGAAGTAGCTGCCATCACTCCCTTCCCTCCCCTAAGTCTTATATATCAGAATTAAGCTGCTTGCATAAGGTTAACACTCTGGAGTCAGAGATACACATGGAAGGGAGGAAAAGCTGTAGCAGTGGCCAGTTTGATCATCACCCATATAAATATCTGAGCTCATCACAGTGGCTTGCTTGCCAAGTGAACATCAAAGTGCACCTGAACCAGCTTGTAGGAAATACTGGAGAGGTGTTGGTACTTGTGACCTGTGCTCAGCAGGAAGCTGAGTATCAGGATCTCTGGCTCTACTGTCCAAAAGGCTCCCAGCACATTGTGCAAGGCCAAGAAGAGGTAGAGATGTAATTCCAGCTGGGGGGAGATAGTAGGGGCTGATGGCTGCACAGGGACTACCTGGGCATTGGTCAGTGGGTAGTAAGTAAATGTATTGTCTATTGTTTTATTGCTTTCTCATTTTTTGCAATCTTCCTTTTCATTAAAATTGCTATTAGTAATAGTACTATATTTAACTTTATTTCAATTATTGTACTGTTCTTAGCCAACAACATCATGTTTAAATCACAGCACCATATTACATTATTTTTGGGTATATTATTGTTATTAAATAATGTTAATAATATCACAGAAGAGTTGTAGGCACCTCTGGATACTCTCTAGTCCAGTCACTGCCTCAGCTGGAGTAATTACCTGGGACTTCATGCAGGAACAATATTAGCATTTAACCACTTACTGAGAGCAAGCCTTTTGGTAGTCGTGACCCTGATGTACATGAATTTACAGTATTTTCAGGATCAAAAGAAGCAAGAATACTCAAAGAAGGAACAATTGCCTTATAGCTTTTATATTTTGCAAAGGGGAGCTTATATAAAGGAGAGGGTGTTTATTAAGTGTTTACAAGGGCATTGAATCTCTGCACACAACTTTAGTACCAGGTAAGAGTTCGACAGTTTAGGAAAAAAACAAATGCTTTCTGTTAATCAGAAAAGATTAGAGAAAGCACAGAAGGAAGGCAGCATACATAGACACCATTGAAAGGAATGCTGTTTCAGACAAGAAGACTTCCTTTGAGCAGCTGAAGTTGTGCCCAAATAGGGTGAATGGGAAGATCTGTTTGCTGTAATTAAGGGCAAAAGTGTAGCAAGGCAGGCCAAAAAACTCCCTCCTAAATCTCCCTTCCAAATTCAAATAATTCAGGGAACTATTTACTAAAATCAATTAATAAATCCTAAAACCACATCAGAAACCCTGACAGGGGTTTATTTCAGTAGTTCAATGATTGGAGTGTGAAACGTTCGGAAGGAAATGCCACAGACAGGAAAAAAAAAAGTATTCATACTTTTTGGATCTATCCACTGAAGAAGAGTCTAGATAGCCCTTCTTGCAGAGAATGTATCAGTGGACATCTCAATTTTAACTAAAAGTGTCTTGGAACAAGCAGAGAGTATTAACATTAATGAGTCCCCATTACTTGATGGTTTTTATCCAAAGTGCACCCAAGAAGCTCCAGGCAGAAAGTGCTGCATTTCTCACTGTAATGTGTAATGTTGCACTTAGAGCTGTCTTACCAAAGGAATGGAAGAGACTTAATGTGAAAAATTAAGCCACTAATTCTGAAACCTGGCGTGTGTACTGGGCAAATTACTAGTAATGCTCTTAACCATAATTAGTGGATACGTGCATAAACCAGACAGTGTGAGGAAGATCTTTTTTCTTGTGAGGAAGAAACTTTGCAGGGATAAATTGTGTCACAGAAAACATATTGGGTTCCTCTAAATGAATATTTATGAAATTGAAGGGGGTCTGGATTCAGAATATTTGATGATGTCTAAATAATATTGAAGAATACAAATGTAAACCTTTCAAACAATTGAGCAACTGGTGCATAGAAGGGAAGGTCCTTGTGTTAGTAATCAGGAGGAAGGATAGAAGAAAATGACATTTTTTAGGGCAAAAAGAAGTTGCTACTAGTGTGTTCCAGAAGTCTTTTCTGGGACTTAGATGTTCCACATAATAAAACAATCTAGAAAAGAATGTAAAAAGTGAGGACATAAAATTTGAAAATGATATGCAGAATACTTGGCTATTCTGCAATATAGATTGACTTTGAAGAACTGCAAAAACACCATGTGAGTATGAATAACAGAGCAATTAAGTGACACATGAAATTTAGCAGAGATGGATGCAAAGTGATGCACATCAGAAGCCTCCGTGTTCAGCAGTTTTACCTTTATCCCTGAGAAGGGGCACTCTGAGCTCACAGCTGCCTCTCAAACACAGAAGTTCATTGCATGAAGACCTAGAAGTTCAGGAGGAGACAAAACCCCCAAGTCACTGCGCCACTGGGTAAATCCAGAGTTTTTAACATTCTATGCCACACTGAGGGTCCTTATTCAGTGGTTATTAACTCCAGTAAAATTTACAGTTAAAAATTACCAAAGTGAGCAACCTGGCTTCCACACATGGAATGAATGTGTAGGCTGGGAACCTCCAGCTTGCCAGAAATGACCAGGAGTTGTGTCAAAGGTCTACAACTGGAAGGGGTAATTACAAACTGTCTGTACTTACACCAAGTTTGGAAATTTAAGAAAATCTTTCACCTATGTAAATACCAGAAATAATGCATGCTTTCTTTCAAATGCACCATGATTTTCACCATGGCTCAAGGGGCCAAAAATAATTCAGAATAAACAAACAAAATTGTCCATGCTAAAAATAATTGCAAGATGAGAGAATTCTAAGGGGAAGTAGTATATAAGTTTGCCTTGTTCCTGCACTTCTTTGTCACGCAAACAGAGGACTGGACTCTGCTCTAGGTACATCCTCATTCTGAACCAGACAATGTTTTCTTCATATGTAGGAAGGAACAATTTTTTTCCTCCCCTTTTTCAGTGGAAGAAGCAAGGAGTCTCAAAGAAATGTGACAGTCAGCAGGTTCAATTAAGATGAAAGAATGTGATTTTCATGCAGGTACTTCTAATATATGTATGTCTAATGTACGTGATCTAATTTTTTACCACGATATGTACTCATTCAAAGGAATTCTTCTGAGCATGATGTTGTGTTGCCAAAGGCTGACATTCATTGAAGGAAAACCTATCAAGGGTGATTAAATCTCCAGACTTTTGTCCTGCAGCAAATCTTTAAGCAAGAATTGTAGACAGCTGAAAGACTGCTCTAGGAAAGCATTGCTACATATTTTTTTCTTGAACTGCTACACAGGCATCCTTGATTTGTCCCTGTAAAAACAGGGTGCCAGACAAAGTGAGCATCTTGGCTGCTTTTGTGTGGCCTTTCTTGACACTTGACTTGCTCTTGCAATGATGTGAAGAATGTGTGTGTACATCCATAAGTTTGATCTTCCAGAACTTGGTCTTCAGGATAAAGCTTGGGGTTTTTTAAACAGTCACCTAGCAGCAGTATGTTGGGTATATCATCTCTTTTATTTTCTTCACCAGAAAGAGCTTTTTCCCAGGCATACACAAATGGCTGAGATACAAGGCTAATTCTTATTGTATAGTTTATCATTCTGAGTGGTTTAAAGAAGGCTACTATTGTGTGCTATCAAAGGCAGTCCCTGCTTTCTAGCCACAGTCTCTCCTGCTGCTGATGAACACAAGCATGGCCTGATGATCACCCAGGAGTGAATTCATACACAGAGACCAGCTCTTCATCACCAGTTTGATTTCTTTTTTCCTTCCATTGAATAGTTGCATAACGGGAAGCAAAATATTTATGTTTCTATGGCTATGGCCTGCAGACATCTTATATTGTATCTCAAGAAAGAGCCAAACATAATTTCGATGGTATATTTATTGATGAGAATCCTAGATGTGGCTAAGTTTTCTTGTGCTGAAGCAAAGAAAGTTTCCATTTTAAAATATCTAAAATTATGTTAGGTTTACTACAGTTTGCCATTTCAAATAGAAAAGAGCCTCTATTGCCCATTTGCAAACTCTTGACATAGCAAAATTATACTTTCGTCCTTTGGATAATTCCAGCCCTTTAGTGAAACAATTCCTGTTCTAATATGTGTCAGCAATACAAGTGATGGATCTATGCACTAGAGAGATGAAAAATGAACAGAAAACATTCCTAAAGTGGGAGCATGCAGTTCCTCGGCCAATTTGCTTACACCAGCAGATGTTTTCAGTATTGCCTGTCAAAGGGAAGCAGAATTTTCCAGTGTCATATCTGGTGGATATTGTACATAATGGTGCTTTGCAGAAATGCAAGCAGAGGATATTAGACTTAGGAATTTTGCTTGACAAAAGGCAATGTTGCTGATATATAGAAATTACTCTATTACCTACAGAGGCTATAGTGACCATGCTTAATTACTAAAAAAGAAAGTAAGACGTGATACTTTCAGCAAATTAGATTTGGTTTATATGCAAAAATTGTCTTTGATTAGTAGTGAAATGAAAGGTTTAAATTATAATGTAATGATGTTAATACAATATAAGTGCTGATACAAATTTGCTAGAAGTAATTTAGCTAGCTTATAGGAATTATATTTGCTGTCCTACTGAATGCATTTAGGTGATGCTTAGGAAATTAAAATGTAGAATGGAGCAAATGAAGTGCAAAAGATGTATTAAAGGCCTCATTCTTTAGAGCTTTCCTCAGTGATGTTTTTTAGAGTCTTATCATGTAGTTCTTTCAAGTCATTATCAGATACAAAAGGTAAGTTGCTGCCTTGATTTTAAAGCATATTAACTTCATCTTATTTCCTCTTTACATAAGCCTTTGATTTTCTGAAATAACTTTTGTGTCACAAAATGACCTAGCTGAGTTTGTGCATCTCAACCAGATATGATGTGTCTCAGTCTCACTCTTGTCCTGTGGATGAGCACTTGGATTGTCAGAGATATAATTTACACTGATTAGAGCTTTCCTTATCCCAGCACAGTGTCACACACACTGCATGAGTGGGTCAGAGGTTCCAGCAGATTTGGGAGGGAACCTCTGGGTTTACTGGATATCTTCTCTTTCTGCTTGGCAAATGATGTTCTGATTCTAGGGAAACTAGTTGAGCTCGTGAGAGATTCCTGTGGCAGCAGTGGTTGCTGGATGCGTATGAGGGTCTCACTGGGACAAAGCACAAAATCTGTGTGACTAAAGCCATGAGATTTCATCTGAAGTGGAAATCTACTGACAGCCTGCTGTGTGTTTTGCCTCTTGCCTCTCAGCCAGGCAAGATGCTGTTAAAACCAGTCTAGCATGTGGAAAGCAAAAGCAGGGATAAATGTGCTAGGCAAACACAGCCTTCACCTGGGAATCCAGGATCAGCCTTGTTGCCAGCAGAGTACAGCATGACACCATGGAAAAGGGACAGTTACTGAAGATGTCATCAGCAGGGCAGACTACACAGACCTTTCCCACAGAGCCATTTCACCTGCCTGGGGATATGGCTTTTACAGTGTTGCAACACACACTCAAAACCTGAGGGAGCTGCATGGGCAGATGTCTTGGCCAATGTTCACACTTCAGAGTATCTTCTGCTCTGCAGCCATGAAAGTGTGCTAGCTGAGCTTACAAGATACCTGAGTAGAGAGGAGAAGACTGTGTATAATCTGTACTAACACTTAGTCCTCGTGTCTTAGAATTAGCAACACCAAAGCTTCATGTACCTGGTCCTGTAGAGAGCCAAGAAAAGCTGATTGTGGCACGGACAGTGAGTCCTGCTGCCACTAACTAGGGCTAGAAAGAGGACATTTTCATTGTGTCATTCACATTAATGAGAAATAGAATATGAGCTAATGCAGGAGATCCTGGGCAAGAGAAATCTTTATTACATATAAAAACTTCTCTGCTTTCCACCCAGTCTATTATGTGAAAAATGAGTCATACTTTTGAATGTGGCTGATAAGAAAAGTTGTGGCTGAGGGACTGTGAGCACAAAAGGAAGCAGATGGATGGGTGTTGGAACATGCTGAACAAACAGCTCACTTCATTTTGTTTATTCTCTTCTAAATGATCAGTCCCTGGGTGTTGAGAAAGTTGTGCAAAACTAAAACCATTGTGCTAATTCTTCTCTGGTGACATGCTCTGTATTTCCAGAGAATTACAGTGCTGATCTTGTAACAACAGCAACAAAGTGGGAGAAACCTCTCTGCCAAACAAAACTGAATAAAATTGTGTATTTCTCCTTAGTTTCTCCTTCCAGAAAAAGATCAGTCAGCCTCTGCCCAGCTTCTCCACATTGCACTGAGGACTCTGAAAGCAAAACATGGGGTAGTTTAGCCATCATTGTAAAACCCTGTGCAAGACTGACTGACTCTCACCCTGTTGTGTAGCCAGCCCATGTCAGGCAGCTGAGAGCTGCCCAGACTGCTCCCCAACACTGTCTGAGCTGGTGAACGAGGTCACCTGATGCCAACCAACCATGAAGAGTGGTGCTGATATTGGAAATGATCAAGCTTTCCCAACTAATTCTAAATTAGTTGTCTTATTATTCATAAAACCACTTGTAGCCAGCACAAATTAAGTTTCTTTTTCACAGACTCTTATTGTTATGTTGATCATTAAATTGCTAAAACCTGAAGTTTGCTAAACTTACCCTGGTAAGCTTCAATAAACAAAGCTTGAAGGAGTCTAAGATTGGATATCTGGAATCTTAAATTTGTGGCCCTTCAAGGACATATTGGAGTAACCAGAAGATACAAAGGGGATTACAGACTGTAGAGCTGGAGATTCCCTTTCTGAAAAAAAGATGATAAGAGGGATAAAAAAAGTGTGGACTCATTATCATGAGGAGTGAGAGATCATGTCACAAAAACACTTAGCCTGTGACAAAGATGAGCTTAAATGAATACTCATTTTTATCTGGGGGGACACTAGTTGGAAACTCATTACAAAAGAAATATGAAATCCTAGCAATTTTCAAGGCTAGAAATTTCACTTATAAATGGACATTTTTTTTCAATGTATTTATGGCACATCACAGACTTATGGATATTGTCCTGAAATTCCAAACAAAATAAGGGACTGAAGGTCATGTTATAATCTCTTTCAAAATCACATCTATAGATAACTTCATATGATGTTATAAAATACAGTTTAAAAAACATCAAATAGCACGCAATAAACCATTTTCCAATGTCAGTAGAATAGAAAACACATCTACTGAGATCTAACCCCATCTGAATTTTATCTGAAGTAACATCATTAAAATCTGGACTGGGGACAAAAATTTAAACTTGTTTTGTGTTGGCAGCAACCAATGCCTGTAGGAAGAACTTCCCATATGTCTTAGGGAGGGGGACCTCTATCAGGTGGAACCCATCAGCCTCAGATGAAAAAACTGGGGGACTTAGGTCCCAAATTTTGCAGAGAGGCACATTGTGGTCTCCCATAAAGTTTTTGCTGACTATCAATAATGAATACCTTGATATGAAAGTGTACTTGGTGGTAGTGGGTTATATGGAGGAACTTGCAGATTGTATCTTACAGTGGTGTTTGGCCACTGGTTAGAAAAGCAGAGCACCTACATCTGGTCATTCTGATTTTAGAATATTATGGTTGGATTTTTTGAGCTCTTGGGTCAGGGATATTGTGAAAGCATCACTCAAGAGAGAAAAAAGGAAGCTTGTTTTGCTTTGAGTTTCTGTGTTTGTGAGGAAGGAGAATTCAGCAGAATTCTCAGGATGCACAGGACATTTAATATGTGGTAAACACAGACCAAAAGACACTACTGTGTGCATGCGTGCATGCATATATGTGCCAACATATAGAAATAACAAGTCTTTGGGAGACTAGATCTTAAGACAGAGGTAGCTTACACTCATTGCCAAATCCTTCAAATGCTGCACTTTCATTATCCTGCCAGTTTGCAATCCTGCAATGTCTAACACACAAGCCAGAAATAATAACACAAGCAAAAAGCAACTTCAGCACCATGGTGATTGGTAGGTAATGACTGCAGAAAGGTTTTCAGAGGTACATTACATGGAGAAGACAGAATATACTTGACATGCTGACAAGCTGGCACATGTTAGATCTGAAATGCTTTTAGACAAAAAAAAGGAGGGTTTCTTTTTGCAGTCACAGTTTCTAGGCTGTCTTACTTAGGTTTCAAGCCCAAAAGACACTATTCTTTCCAGTCATTTCAACAGGTTTCAGATGAAGGCCTTAGAAGGTGTTTGGTGTTTTGTCCAGCTCCAGTTCAGTTTTTTCAGAATCAAGAACTGGATCAAGTATTCTCTAGGAAGAGCATTAATGCTCCCAGTAGCCATCAGCTCCACAGCTTTTGGAGACAATCAATTTCTTCCAAGGCCCACAGCCACCTTTGAAGAAGCTGGCAAAAACATTACCAGTTCTAGTGCTTCATAGTTAAAAAAGAACAGTTTATTTTACTTAAAGACAGCATTAGATGTCTTTTTTCATTCCAGCTATATATTAATGCTCCTCTACTCTCAATACTATTTTAATGAAGAACTGCAAACAAATAAGAAAGGACCACAGGCAATTAAAAAAGATGTCATTACTAATGTTGCAAAAGAAACAGCTTGAAAACCGTCTGTGCTTTTCCTTTCTGAATAATTCCTTTAAAAATTGCCCCTGCTTCTTCCCCCTTCTTCATGCTGCTGCCACTTTTGTCTTCCCATCCATCCAGCCTTACGGCTGACAACAGATGAGCTACTAACATTGGATGCTGTTTTTTTTCTGGATTGCACAGAAAATGAATGAAGGCTTGTAATTTTGCTCTCTGGAAATAGATATGTGTTAGTAGGCTAAGCTGCCGTGTTGAAGTCATGCAGTGCTAAAATCTTCAGTGGAGGTAATCCCTTCTTGTTTTTTGACTGATCCATTTTTACCAAAAATCTTCTGGCATGAAAAAAGTGAAACTCTGCCACTAGACGTTAGTGCCTCCAGACAGCAAAACATTGACTGAGCAACTGGAAAAACATGCAGGCTCCTTCACCTGGGTTGCCTGGGAGACGTGATATCTCACCCAGCTCTCCTGATGCTGGGATTGTCGTGTCTCCCATGCACAGTCCTCGTGTCTGTGGGCAGCCGAGACGCTGGGGCTGCTGCACAAGGGTGCTCTGTGAGCTGATGAGCTTTCAGGACTCTGCTGGGCTGTGTGCATCCAGTGAGACCCACTTGGATTTCAGGGGCTCTCAGCACCTCTGCTGAGGTGTGAATCAGGTGACAACTGCCCAGTGAGACTGCAGCAGCTGGAGGGATGCGCCAGAAAAAGGGATAGGGATGGATCATTCTGAGACAGCAGCTCACCTGGCTTTAGGGTGGCTGGAAGGGGAGGCCTGGCCTATGGAGCACACGATGGCATGATGTGCATTTGGAATGTCCAAGATGTCCTATGCAGGGAGTGTGCTACACAGGCTCCTTGACTGGCACCCCCTGAAGATGGTGCTCTGCCCACAAAGACACTTGAGCCAGCCTATAGGAAACTTTGAAAAGGTGAAGGAGAATCTAAATGTTTGGTTCTCCTTAGCGTGGAGTACTTATTTCAGCCCCCAAATCTGGCTTCTTCACACATTTGGGGCCCTCCCCTGTGGGCAGTGCCCCTGTGCAGGGCTGGAGGACATGTGGTTTTATGAGCAAGGGAAGGAATAGGATGAGTAACCCCCTCCTGCATTTCTGTCTTGAAACTGGGCTGTTGTGGAGACAGAAATGCAAAAGGAAACAGAGGCAGAATGGAGACTGCAGCCTAGAGGGGTGGTTTGCACTCTGCTGTGTCCTCAAACATCTAAGCATTTTAGGGACTCAAAAATTCAGAAATAGTCTAGGCTCCTAACCGTTAAATATGTGATATGCACGCAACATCTTCTGATGGAAGTCTTTGATTCTTCATGATATTCTGAGATGTCTTCTCCAGAATTACTGAAGTTTTTATTAGTAAGAAATGTAATAAACTCCCCTCGGAAGCTGAGTCATACAGTGAATGTTTCTAAAAAATTCCAAGCAGTCACTCCGGATCTAGCTCATCAGGTGCAGGGTGAGTTGGCAGCCAACCTCATTTATTCAAAGCCAGGCTAAAAGCAAAACATAGAATTACTTTATAAAAGGGAGGAAGCAGTGCTCTCCAGAATGCAGGGCATTTGAGAAGGTGAATGTGGGAAATTACCCAGGCAATGAAGATAGTCATATCACATGGTGAAAAATATGTTCTCAAAATATCTCAGGAAAATAAAATGTGATCAATGTCTTAACTTTTCTGCGTGTTTCAGTCTCTGATTCTGTATCTGAGAACAGCCTGCCTATCAGTCCCAAAGCGATTATCGCCACATGCCTTGTGATGGGGATGTCATCAGACTGCTACAGCAATGCCTAAATTAGTCTCTGCCCATTGCAGATAAGATGCACTCTGAGTTACTGGGGCATTACCCAGGTGAAGACTGAGCCCAGAGCTGCCTTTTGGCAGTGGTCTCACTGGCTGAGGTGGCCTCAGTTCCTGATGCAAATCATATCTCTTTCCCATAGGACTCTGTCCACAAAGATGCACACAGGATCATTTCCACCCTGCTTTAGTCCATGTGACCTGGGTGAGAAGATACATCCTGTTTCAGGTGTCTGCACTACCTGCCTCAATGACTGGGTGGGGTTAGGGAGCACCCAGGAGCCACTCTGCAGGCAGACCTTGGCAGAGAGAGAAACAGCTGGGACAGCAACCAAAGCAGCCAGCACAACCACAGCTGGAAGAGAACATTTACCCATGGGCTTAGGTGCCACAAGGGTGGGCAAACAGTGGTTTCAGAGGGTCCTAATTCATTTTCATCCTGAACCTTGAAAATTCACTTGATGTGGATCTCTGTTGGGAAGCTTTTTAAGTTGACTTTGCTATGTCAACTCAAATACCGGCTAGTGTCAAAACTCACTTTTTGTGCCCATCTTGGAGACAAAAAGAGTTAGACTAGTTCTTAGCTAAGTTGGTTTTCTATGCCTTTTTCCTTTTTTCAGCTCCATGCTAAAAAAGAGGATCCACAGAGCTGTTTGCAGATATAGGAATTTGGGAGCTCTGGTGACACAAGTCTTTGCAGTCACTGCACCTTTCCACCATGACCCCACATGGAGAGCACACCCAAAGGACTATTTTGGCTGTTCTCAGGTTGAGATGTACAAGTGGTAAAGAGAGGAGAGATTACAGTCTTTACCCAAAGTATTTTGGGGTATAGATAGCTACAAGTACAGGTGGCAAGAAGGTTGGGTTTTTTTGGAAGCTCTCCATCTGTTGTGCTGAGCAGCCACGTGTGGACTCTGGACCTACTGCCAATATGAAATACAGCACAGCAACCAGGAAGAACTGGGATATGGCTGGTCCACCTGCACGTGCTGACAGCACATACAGGAACAGAAGTAATCAAGCTTTTACACCTACAGTGTGTATAGAAGCCTTTTTCACAACAGCAGTGGGCTCAGAGCACCCATCTGTGCAGTCAGCATTGCTCCACTAAGAAGTGGTGAAACTTAAGAGGAGGTAAGGCATTCACTGCAGCCATTTGCTCATGGCCTAACAGAGCCATATCTGTTCCTGTAAAAACTCAAGGAAAACTAGTCCCTCAGCTTGTTAACTCAGCCTTGAATTATGAGTTGAATGAGATTATGCACCAAATCCCAGCAGCCTGTTTACAATTTTATTTATGTATTTTCTGGGAAGTAATCAAAACAAAATACACTCTCCCTAATTCCAAGAACATCTTTCATGATTCATGCAAAGATTATTTGGGCATCCCTACTAATATTTTGGGCAACTCTGACTAAGGAAAGCACATATATAGATCTGTGGGCCCAAACACAGAAATTCAGAATGCTTCTCAATATGCCATGTAGCCGTAAAGCCTCTTTCTTTGGGTCACCTTAGCAGTCACAGGGCACCACTCCTTGAGCTGAGTACATTTCTCTTTTAAGAATATGTAAGAACTTTTAATTATGATTTACTTCCCTTTAGTCTGTTCATGGTTTTTCTTTGGCTTCTGCATTAGTAACATTTGGTTTTTGCATCAAGTTTTTGTGGGTTTCCTTTCCATTAAAAATCCTGAAGTCTGTGAGCAACAGCAAGCAGAAGAAGGAAATACTGAACACACCAGAAGGCCCAAGAGCTGAGGTAAGACAAGATTTGTCTACTTTCTCTGCTGTAGATAAAATGGTTGCAATGACTAAAATACAACCTACTTTTCTTTCTCATTATGTGCAGTTAGGGTATTACTTGCCAGAAACAGTGATAGTTGACCAAACTTCTCTATGACAAAGCTGGTGTTGAGAAATTTTTTTGGCAGAAAAAAAGAGTAGATTTATGTAACTAGGGTTGTTTGCCAGATGGAAGATAACAATGAAGTTGTGGATCTGATTAAGTGAGCCTTGTTTTTTAACTAGATGAAAAACATGTATTTAGCTTATGGCGAACTTTAAAAATAAAAGGTGTTACATGTCAGACTCTTGGGTTTTTTCCATCATTGTGCATTTAGAAAGGTTAATAATATGCTATGTTTTGATTAATTTAGTGTTAATTCTAAATATTGCATTTTTTTTCATTTATTCTTGGTAATGCTGCTCCTGAAACACAAAGTGAATATTAGCAAGAAAGCCAGTGGGAACTTTAAAAAAACATGAGAACTTCTGTTTTTCTTGGAAGTGCAGTGACAAATGCAAGTGATTTCCTCTATAGCAGCAACATTATAATTGCCTTCCTATTTGGGTAGTAAACAACAGACTCAGGTGTCTGGAGTCCTTTTCAGACAAAAGGTTACTGTGATAGATGCAAAGATCATCTTTTTTTCCTGGCATGCAAAAGGTTATATATACTTATCACTTTACATAGCAAAGTACTTTATATATATATATATTTTGATGGAACAGCCTGATTTCCCTATTTAACTTTGCATATGGAGAACATCTTATTAAAATGATGTTCTTTTGTCACTCCTCATGTTATAGTGAATGCAGTGTTCCAGAGCAGCAGATCTCAGATCAGCAGTTTGGAAATGGAGAGTTTATTTACACCTTTAGAGACAGTGGAGGTTTCATATTTAGCCCTTCAGCAGCAGCACCCCTCCACCACATATCTGCAAAAGGACTGTGTCCTTCTGTCCAGGCATGGCACAGAAAACCATCCCATTCTTTTCTGAGATGCCATATGGCTTGATTGACTGCACTCTGTAAGAAGAGGGGTAGCTCAGGGCTGCTGACTGCTTTATTCCTCTCTCTGCATGTTCTCAAACTCCATAATCTCTGTTTTCAGGGTAGAGAAAAGAGCTATCCACTATGGAAATGCATCAAGGTTTTATACAAGGTGATACCCTACTTGATGGTGCCCCTCATTTTGCTGACAATTTTGATTGCTTCTGCTGTTGTAGCCAATGCAGAAGTGACTTCAGCAAATGGACAATGATGCCAGTGCCAAATGCCCCTTCCTGAATGCAACAGCCAGTTTAAAGTTAATGTAATTAGGCACAATTAAGATTTTTTCCCAGCATGCATCAATTTACATGAAAATATGCTAATTCTCCACTTCTACCCTTCCAGCATGTTATCTGCCAACATGGAGAACTGTCATCTTCAGACTGTTGATAGAGACACTGGATAAATCTTGTCTGAGTACCAAACCCTAGAGGACTCCATTGCTTATTTATTGAGCCCCCACTTTGCTTCCTACACTTCAGCCAGCTTTCAGCCCCACAAAAGAACGTTCCTTCCAGCTCTCTGGCACCTTAGGTACTTAAGAAACCTTTGTTGCAGAGCTATGTTGAAGGTTTTGACAAATGCAACTCTATAAATGCACACATATCACAGAATCATAGAATGGTTTGAGTGGGAAGGGATCTTAGAGATCATCTCATTCAAAGCCCCCTGCCATGGTCAAGGACACCTTCCACTGGACCAGGTTGCTTAAAGCCCCATCCAACCTGGCCTTGAACACTTCCAGGGATTCCATTTCCCCTTGTCCTATGGCTACATGTCCTTGTGAAAAGTCTCTCTCAAGCTCTCTTGTAGAGCCCCTTTAGGTACTGGAAGGTGTTCTGTCTCTCTTCTCAAGGATGAACAGCCCCAGCTCTCTCAGCCTGTCTTCACAGAAGATGTGCTCCAGCCCTCTGATCTTCTTCAT
Source organism: Thryothorus ludovicianus (assembly GCA_013397245.1). Lineage (NCBI taxonomy): Eukaryota > Metazoa > Chordata > Aves > Passeriformes > Certhiidae > Thryothorus > Thryothorus ludovicianus. The sequence continues at coordinate 594,106 of VZTB01009268.1, forward strand.
GGTCCTGCTCTGGGCCATCTCCAGCAGGTCCTTGATGTACTTATGTCAGGGTTTCAGAGCTGAACGCAGAGTGCTCAGGTGGGGTCTCACAAGAGTGAAGTAGAGGGGAGAACCTCCTCCCTTGGCCATATATGGATGTCCATATATACATAAGTACAAAATGACCACTGGGTCCCCTTCATCCACTGTCATCACAGCCCTTCAGTGGGTAAGCCACACAGGATCTCCCTTTTCAGGAGACATAATGACTTTTTCTCAGTAGTCTGCCATTTCAACAAGCTCAGTGCCTTCATTCTTCATTACAGACTGCTCCAAAATGTCCCAGAGGAGGAAAACAGTTCTAGTGGTCAGTAGCTCCCAGGACTGATGACCAGCTCATGGCCTTGAGCTGCCTTATCAAGCCTTTCTGGTAAATGAGAGCTGCACTGATGACACATCAGTCCCCTGGCACAGCGCCTGATTGCAGTGGTGGGTTACGTGCCTTGGCTAGCAAAGGTTGAGATCCTTTGGGATGCTGATATGAGTGCCAGCTGCTCTCAATTACTTATTGGACTCTCACTTATCTAGTTGGTTTAATACTTCCCGACCACATCTGTAGAGTGGAACTGTTCCTCTGCCCTTTTTACTGCACCAGCCATGAAAATATCTGGGTGAATCCCCTGAGTTTTCCTGCAATGACCTTGTTCCTAAGAGATCTTTTGCCACCAAATTCCTCTGCCAGTTCCCAAGTTGTTTTTCATCTTCCAATAGGTTTACAAAACTTGCTGTCAACCCAGAACATCCTTTAGCAGAAGCTCTTCACTATTTCTTTTTTTCTTTAATCCTTCTGGTTTTCTCTCCACATTTGATCTGTCATGATACAGATGTTACTGTTTTCCCCATTTTGACAAACTTTCTGCTTTCCAAATGGAGATCTTTTCCTTATAGTAGTCTTGGTAACTATTTTACTGATAGACATTGGGCTGGATATTTCTTAAAATACCTATTTTTTTTTTTTTTTGGAATGTATGCTTGTTTTTCTATTTGTTTTCAAAATCAGGCCCCAGATTTATGTAGGCTTCTTCCTTCTGGGACTGCTTCTCTGTCCCATAATGCTGCTAAGCCCAGCTCTACTGTGATTAGCAGTACAGAGCTCCCTTCACTGAAACCTGCTTGAACAATGGCCTGTGCACCACTAAAGATCAAAAGGTATCTCGTAGAAGTAGGATAGTTAGAATGGTATCTTGTGTTGTGGATATTTTTGCAGGACTAATAATTCTAGGAATCAGGAAGTTGTTGCATGTGGACATAGCATCTCAGCCTGCTGCAAAGTTGCATCTTTATAAAGATACCCAAAACCTCCAGCCATTGCTACCTGCTTTCATCTTCCTACCCTCACTTAATGTTTTCTGGCAGCTGTCATAACCACGGTAAAGAGTTGGGTAGTGCATTCCTAGTGCTATATTTTTGTTATTAGAGTCTGCCAACAAGAGCCCTGCTGTGCTTCCCGCTAGCCACAATATTTTTACAGTGTTGTGAGTTCTGTAGTCGCTCCTGCACAGTGCCACTCCTCCACCCGAGCATCCTACAGTATCATTACCATAAAGCTGGTGGCATGGCAACACAGGCTTCTATTGATTATCCTTTCTCCTGCAGGTCTCTGAGGTTTCCTTTGCACCACGGTTTTGGTCTCATGCCAAGCCTGATGGGTGCCCTGCCTCTTTTTCAGGTTTGAGATCAGTGCAGAATTACATGTAAGATTTGGTTTTAATTAGACATTCAAGATAGCATGTGCCAGTCTATTTGATTTGTGGGCACTTGGATCCTGAGTGTAAAATATCACAGGCTTGGGGCATTTTTATTAGTTTAGAATCTCCTTCAATTAAACACAGCTCCTCTTGCTTTTGCTGTATTGTTCCCCTACCTGTCTTGCACACGCATCCATTGGTTAAGAGTGTGAAATTCACCTTAGGCAAGGACTGTCTTTCTGCTATCATCTTACTTAAAATTGCACTCAAGCCAGGCTAAGATAAAAGGAAAAAAAAATATGTATTCATAATAAATATGTATAATTTATAATATAGATGTAATTTTTAATGAAAGGTAAATATTTATGTATAAAATCCATAGTAATCAAGCTGTAAATATTTTTAAAGATTTCACAGAGATGAAGAAAAGATAAAAACCCACTCAAACTCTACATCCAACCTACTCATGCAGCAATTATTTCAGAAAAGGCTCCCTTTTTCTTTCTCAGCTGATCTTCTCTTTCTCATGCCAGGGAGATTGTCAGAGCCTCAGGACATGTGTCAGCTGCTTCCATTTGATAGCTTCCATCAGTGAAACTTGTATATAGAAAAATCTCCTGTTAGAGAATTTTTATCAGGGGAGCCACTGAAAAGAGTGGTACTGCATTTCAGTTTGTCCTTTTCTCTCCTTTTTTTGGAGGGCTTGTTAGATCTTACTGCAAATCCTCCTTATTTTGGGGGACAAAGAAAATTCCTATAGGTCTAGTCTCTCACCCTTAACCCATCCTGTTCATTCCTGACCTAGGAGACTGTCTGGACACTTTTGTTGAAAACAAAGTTTATTGCCTGTCATTAGATATGTCATTCTTTCTGTATATCTAAGAGCTATCTCCTAACCTTAGCTGCCTAATAACAGCTCTTGGATTCAAGGAAGGAAAAAATTCTCCCCTTATCCTCTGTGGTTAGTTGAGGTAGTCCCATGTGAAATATATCTTTAATTTCACCTTCCTTTCCACATTGTATGTCAAGATACAGCTAACAGGAGCATCTACATATGAAAAATGCACGGTGCTCTCAGAGCTTTCAGTTGACTGGTCTCCAGCTTCCTTCTCCTGGACATCCCATAACAGCTTGAAACTTGTGTTTGAATAACTTGAAGAGGAGTTTGAGAACTGATTTTCTTGCCAGGGTCAAGAATACTGAATTTTCTAAATTGCACATGCACTATTCTGCATTTAGTTTCTGTCTAGCTGGAAAGAGAATTGAGAAGCATTTTTGCAGTTAGAGGACGAAATATCTTACCTGGTAGTTAGCTAGATACCCTCATATGGGGAGCCTGAGCAAAGTGCCTCTGCCCCTGTGCTTGTAGAGCTCTCCCCAGGGTGCAGGGACCCAAGGGGTTTTCATCAACTGAATCTTCATTGCCTCAATCCCATCCTTCAGATGGCATTGGACACAAGCCATCACTCGTAGTGCTGAGCAGGGCTTGGAATTTGTTTGTCCACAGTCCAAATTCTTCCACCTCATTTGATTCCTCCACCTCACACCTTTCACACACAATGAGAATGCTTCAGTAGGTGGCAGATCCCTTCACTAATATTTTCTTGTGTTTTGGGGTTCCTAAAGGCAAGGATACTTGGGCGACAGGAAAACACAGTCAGAAGGGCTCTTCCCTTTGCCATACTTCAGGCTGTAATGTTTCCCTGCAAAATGAGGGGATCATATTCATACTGGAGAAAAGCTGGGCTTTGATCCCATGCAGAAAACGTGAATATCAGACAGTTGTTCCATAAAGAACACAAAAACAATTAAAAGTCCTTTGATTGCAAAATATTTGTCTTTAAGAAGAATATCTTTTCCATCTCCTCTGTGAAGAAAGAGGATCCCAAATGAGTAGGAGACTAATAAATGAGGAGCATGTGTTTAGTCAGTCCAGGGCTTTGCTGAGACCCAATATCCATGAAGTGCTCCCTGGGAGCCCAGCTTGGGGTTGTGCTTCCCACGCTTCCCATCTCAGTGGAGTCAGAATAAAAGATGCCTGCTAGGGCACATCTGGTTGCTATATTAAAGGACTTGGACAGACTCTAAGACACCACTCTGGAGACACCCAAGGCCTGCTCTGAACACAGCTCAGGCTCCCACACCATGGCTTCAGTTTGCAAATTAGGTCCCATTTACAGCACACTGGGAATATCACTCTGGGTAGCTGGGTGTTCAAAGTACCCAAACATAAAGCCAAATTTATCCCCAAAGAGGCTCTACCTGTACAAATAAATTAGTTTTAAATTGTGAAGTCAGTGAGGTTCAGAATAAGAGATTGGATGCAGTTGTGTACCACGGGCATATTATCACTCTCTCTGGGGCAAATAAGAGCTTCTTTTCCATGCATCTGGAAATGCCATGTAGTTGTGGTTTTTCAGGCTAAAAGTTTCCATGCCCCATTTTTAGAATATATTGGCAGATACAAAGAGGGAATTGCTCCCACTTTCCAACAAGAAACAATACTGACACCTTCTTTTGAAAATACTACTAGCTGCAGGACAGCCGAGATAAGAAATCAAGAGTTCAGAAAAGAAATAGACACTAATGAGAAAAAAAAAATATTTTTTTGAGTGTTTTAGTGGTGAGTGGTTTGATTTGATTGAATTATAGCCTCACAGGAGGAAAAATGCCTCTCTCTGTGAACACAGACTATTTTCTCAGAGGCCATTTTCATTAGGGCTGCAAATGTGGGCTGCAGTGGAAGCTGCAGTGTGGATGACTGACTGGTGCAGAACAGCTGAGTACAGAAGAGGTTAAGAGAGTGATACATAAAGCAAAGGCCCCACAAAAAGAGACACAGAAAGCCACCAAAAACTAACAAGAAAGAAGAAATACAGTACAATGAGGAGGGAGTTAAAAAAGGAACTGTGCATAATTAGCAGTGTTTGCTCAGTGTTTAAGGTCAAAATGTCCTTAATTTTTAAATGTATTAAAATATGTCTGGTATTGCTCAGGAAATACTGCCAAAAATATACCAGAAAAATTTCCCTGGTTCCAAAAGGCAAATTCAGTTCTTTTGGCTTTCCATCCTAATTTGAAATGCAGGCCTAGCAGTGGGCAGTGATTTCTTTTCTGATCAGGTTTTGATGTTTCCATGGTAGGTGACTAGGGACTCAAAACTTCCCTGCCACAAAATGGCTGACAGCAAGTTGGCTTGTTTTGCACAGCAAAGATCAGAGTCTTGTCATTAAAACAGACACATAGCACCTCTAAAAGGCAGAACTTTTACAGGCTGAGACAACAACCAGCTGGTGTAATACTGAAACTCATTAGAGCTTACTTGGGGCTTTGTGTCTTGAGATGTGGATTTACTTATTAATGTACCATTACTTCCCACTGTTGTCTATTACTTGCCATATCTGCCCTCAGTGAAATAGTCCCAAATAGCCAAACTCCCTGCCCAGCCTGTAACCCAGCACTTACACCACTTCTTTTCACTTTGACAGAAAAATGGAGACACTGGCTCAGACTATGAATATCTCCAAGGTGGCACTAGACGGCAGCTTCACTAACAGCTCCTCCAACTGTACAATTGATGGCTTCAAACAAGTAATTTGTCCCATCACATATCTCTTCATCTTCTTCCTGGGTGCTGTTGGAAACAGCCTCTCCATTTACGTTTTCTTCCAGACTTCTCAAAAGACCTCAGTAAATATTTTCATGCAGAACTTGGCTATTTCGGACCTCATGTTTGTGAGCACTTTGCCCTTTCGGGCCTCGTATTTCCTCTTAGGATCACGTTGGATATATGGTGATGTCCTCTGCAGGATCATGACTTACACTTTGTACATGAATATGTACTGCAGCATTTATTTCCTCACCATGCTCAGCGTGGTTCGTTTTGTAGCCATCGTCTACCCGTTCAAACACGGAAAAGTTACCAACACGAAGTATGCCAGGATAACCTGTGTGGCCATATGGATCTTCGTGCTGGCAGCTGCCAGCCCTCTGTTGAACAAGGGAGTCGCTGGCTACAGCAACCCAGTCAAATGCTTGGACCTCCACCCCTCCAGCACACACAGCCTCCTCATGATGAACAGCTTTGTCCTTGTCGTGGGCTTCGTTTTGCCATTCTGCACAATTGTGTTCTGTTATGTCTTTGCCATCAGAGTGCTGCTCAAGTCCAGGGCTCCACAGAGCAAGAGGGCAATCTTTCACAGGAAGGCTCTGTTAACCATTGTCATCACTCTCATCCTCTCCCTGGTCTGTTTCCTGCCGTATCACATCCTGCGAACTGTCCACCTGATGTACAGCGGCTGCATCCAGGCCAGCCTGCACAAGGCACTGGTGGTCACTCTCTGCCTTGCTGCCATGCACAGCTGCCTTGATCCTTTCCTCTATTACTTTACTGCTGAAAATTTCAAAGCAAAAATCAGAAGTTTGTGCTGCAGGTAGCTGGTGCTCTCCTGATGAGATCTCTAGACTGGGCTCGTACTCTTCAGTGATAGAGAGTGTGTGCTGTGCTGCTGCCCAGCCTGCTGCTCTGCTGCTGACTGTCAGGCATTTCTGGAACAGAAGTCTCTGGGAGAGAGCTCTTTATGGGTGACCAAAACTGAGTCAGGATGATCAAAGTTCATGGGTATGATCCCTGGTTGTCTTCTGTTCAGCAGTGTAGCGATACCTCTGTTCTTCACCTTCCCCAGGACAAGGCATGGAAAGGAATTCACCTTGCTACTGGAGCCCCTTTATTTCATTTCACAATACTGAGTGACTTGAAAGGGAAACACTCACCTGACCACTTCAGTGTCTGTGCCTGAACCTGTCAGCACTCCATTTCCCTTCATGTTCAGACACTGTGATTCCCTACACATTCACCGTTCCCCTTGCAAACACCGGCAAAAAAGTTGCACATTAAAGAAATGTGAAGCATCACTTTCTTCTTTCTACTATGTCTTTCTATGCTTTCTACTGAGGCTGACTGAAAAAGCAGGAAGAGTGGCAAACAGGACCCAGCACAGACTCAGGCTGCTCAGAAGTCACTAACATTTCTAAATTTTCCACTGTTACCCAGCCACCAAGATATTCTGCTTAACATTTCATGGGCTGTCAAGTGAGAGAATGATTTCAAGAAAGTGGCATCATCATGGAGTGTTGTGAGTAAGGCGACTGCTGGCAGTGAGGGCAGGATGTGGGCGCCCAGAGCATTGGGCTGCATCCTGCAGCTCTTCATGAGGTGTCAATACCTTCAAGGTCATTGCAACACTTTGCTTTTATGCCCAGTGTTTCCACTGCTTTTCACAAAGCCGAGGCTAAGCAGTTCCATTCCCATGCAGGGATCCAAAGACAAACCTTTAAAATTATTTTTGTCCAGAGGCAGCTACGGAGTGGTTTCCTCTGCACAGACAAATCAGTCTGATACCAAACTGCTGCCAAAGCCATTCCCAACCCCTCATCTTCAGTCTGCTTTGAGGAGGAAACTGATCCCTTTTTCCATAGGATTAATTTCCTGTTGATTTGAATTTCCTACCTCAAACGTAACAGGGAAACACTAATCCAGGTACAGGAGGAAAGATGGGCAACAGAGAAGGTGGAGGAGTGATTTTTTAGAGGGCAATGAGAATTTACCCCTATATGTACTTTGGAAAATGTCATCAAATGGGTGTCTGAATTTGTAAGTCTCTGAATATTTTCTAAAATATGTTTTCTAAAAATTAGACTTAAGTGAAAACAGGCTCCAAACACAGTTAGACCATATTTAGATTTTGGGTTTAATTACCTCATCTTTTACTAAAAACAGACAAGAAGTTTAGTCATATTTTCCAAGAAAGCAGTTGGGCTTATATGAAAACTAACAAAAATGCTGAAAGACTTCCCTCACTGTGAAATTCAACCAAAGGATGGTTTCTGCCTGTGAAGATACTTCTCAATGCTCTGAACTCTTTATGTAGAAAGAACTCCATAAACTGAATGTTATTGCTCCCAAACAAAAATAACAGCAGCAAGCTATTTTTAGCTCTGTCTGAAATATGCAGAAAACAAATCATTGCTAGTCAGGTGGAGAAATACTTGGCAAATCACTGGGAAATGCACATTTTTTCTAGACTATCTAAGGGTTATGTTCAATCTATTTTAGTCACTTGATGCTACCTTTGATGTAAGCACAGAGTTTTATCAGAAGTCTTCACTAAAGTTCATGCTTGAAATCCTTATTTCAATAATGCAGCAGCATACCTGAGAGCTGACCTAATGATGCCATGTGAACTCCTTGATCCCATGCTGTTAATGAAAAAGGGAATATTAGCAGTGATTTGCAATGGGGATGTGATTGAGATGGTAGCCATGCAGATATAGCAGGTACATAATTGGAAGGAAGGGACAAACTCTTTTTCTGTGGTTTTCACCTGTCAGGAGTAAAGCAGCAAGTGACAAGCTTGAAGTCTCTCATGAGACACCACCCACTTCAAATATTGCAAGAGAATGCAAAAATTAGCCACAGTCTAATCTCACTAACATGCTTCTGTCTGTGTCTATCCAGTGCACCTGATTATCAGGTAATTTTGTGTTTAGAGGATATATGTATCTCACTTATGAGGTCACTTTTTTTGTATTGACCATGCAACAACTTTGTTGGCAATTGAATTAACTATCAGACCTGTGTTTTAATAAACTAGATTTACTTGTGACTGAAGATTTGTTTTTTATTGATCACACAGCTAGCAAGGGATCTCCTCTGAGTGCAGGGGAGAAGGAACAAGAAACAGATACTGAGTTTCTGTAAGTGGGCCATCATTTCACAAGACTGAAATGTCCTTGGAGATGTGAGAACATCCTGCTGTCTTATTCACTTTACTGACAAAATAGTGGGGAACATGAGTCAAAATCTGAGGTGCAGATAAAGTAATAGAATTTTTAAATTATTATTTACTTACAAAAGGATTCAAGACCATCCTTGTTAGGGATCTTCTCATGAAGTTTAAACAACACTTGTATAACATGCCACATTCCCATTTACTGCCTTTTCTCCGTTTACTGTTCTTGCATGTCTCTACTTATAGAGCTGAAGATGAGGGTTTTTCACTGTGGAAGTATCAAATGTAGTAAAAAATGTAGTTAAAAAAGCAGCAATATATCTATTCTAAAAAATAAAGCTCCTGACAGTTAAATTGCCAGCAATGCCTCTAGATCCCTCAAGGGACCATATTCCCGTTAAAAAGTACTTTGATATGTTTCCTCAAATTTCCAGGAGGCAAAATCTAAGAATAGCTACGTGCATAGAAAGTTAAAGCAACAGTAAACTTGTGAGCTTGAAGGAGACATAAGAACAGGAAATGAAGTCATTAAGTGACTGGGACCCTTAAGCAGCAGCAAACGATCTACCTTCATATGCTCATTTTCCTGTCATTTAGGGAAACCCTAGTACTTCTAGAAAAAGTTAATTTTTCAGGTCAAAGCTCTGCTAGAGTCGCAGAAAGACAGCAGAAGGAAATGCCACTCTTCACATCAGCTTTTAAGCCCCAGTTTGAGACCACGTGTAGCTGTGATTGCCCGATGGAGAGGCGTCACAGCGAGCAGAGGAACACTGATTGCATGGCTGAGATCCTCCCCCTCTACTCCGCTCTCATGAGATCCCCCCAAGAGAGCTCTGTCCCATTCTGGGGCCTCCAACAGGAGAAAGACTTGGACCTGCTGGAGCGAGTCCAGAGAAGGGCCATGAAGATTGTCAGTGGGCTGGAGCTCCTCTCCCATGAAGACAGGCTGAGAGAGTTTGGGGGTATTTCAGTCTGGAGAAAAAAGGCTACAGTGAGACCTTATAGCACCTTCCAGTACCTTAAGGAGACTACAGAAGAGCTGGAAAGGAACTTTTGACAATGTAGTGATAGGACAAGGAGAAAAGGCTTGAAAGAGGGAAGTTTCAGATTAGAAATTAAGAAGAAACTCTTTACTGTGAGGGTGGTGAGGCACTGGGACAGGTTACCCAAAAGAATTGTGTATGCTCCACCCTTGCAAGAGTTCAGGGCCAGGCTGGATGGGGCTTTGAGAACGAGTCCGATGGAATGTATCCTTGACCACAGTAGGGAGATTGAAACTAGATGATCTCTAAGGTCCCAAACCATTCCATCATTCTATGATTTTACTATTTTTGGTTCAATCAATGCATTATCCCACTAATTTTCATTAGACATGCACTGCCTTTCTTAATATACATCCTGTCACCATAGTTTATGTCTTGCTTTGGCTCCTAAGTGTATTGGGAGAAAGCCGTGCAGATTTTGTTGATCAGCATCTCCTTCTGAGGTGCCTATTCCTTGATGCTACAACAGCACACTGTGCTGGCAGCAGAGCAGGCATCAGACTTTTTCTCCATCATAGAGGTGTTGACACTTCTCATGGCCTTTTGGGCTGTGCAAGATGGAAATGACCCACTGCTGACAGGAGTGGAAATAAGATCTATCCAAAACCACCAAGTGTAATCACAGTCAAGAGGAGTCAGATGCTGTTTCAACAGTGATACCACCCCTGGGCTAGTGTTTTGAATTCCTTCATTGTATCTGAGGCAGTTTAAATGATGTGATATTGGAAAAGACAGTGTAAATGATGTTCAAGCACAGAGTTCCCAAGAGAGTCCAGTGTTGTTTGAGGTGCTGGGTCCCAGCCAGCACCCAGCACGACCTGCCAGGCACTATGACTATCCCAACATACTGTTGTGCTGTGTATATGCAGGAACCTTCCTGGATATCTGCAAACACAAGCAGTATATTTAATTGCATTCAGCTGATGTTATGTAGCTACATCTGTTCATCCACCAGTCAACAGCATAAGAGGCCAAAGAACTTAAGTAACTTTGTCCCAGTTTCCCTTTCTGCCTTTCAGAAAAACTGCCCAGAATTCCACCACTGCTTCTCCTTTTGATTTTCCAGCTGAAAAGATAAAGTTGCCTAACACAGGGACCTGGTCACACAAGTAACATTCCTGTTCACAGGAGCAAAACATGCGCCTGTACTTCTGAAGCTGAGAAATAAAGCTCTGGACCTTGGTCCACATCTCACATTGCGTCACTCAAAGCTTGAATGCTCAGAGTGGTGGCTGGCAGATTTGCTTGTTGTGTTTGCTGTCTGCATTTCCAGATGCTGAGATGCTGAGCATGTTAACTGTTGGATGATATATGTTCTGAGCAGCCATGGTTGATGCAACTGGAGGTGATTCACTCAGCATGGAGCTGGGTTTCATTGCAAAAATTTTCGCAAAGGAATCCCTGATCTTTGTTCTCTGCAGATTTTTCTTACATTATCACCAGCTTTCAGTTCTGGAGGCAAAGAGCCTGGCTGTCTCTTGCAGGCCAGCTCCAGGACCCTTGTGATGTCCAGCCCAAAAAGCCCACCACAACAAATACCTTCTTGTGTTTAGTTTCTCCTTCAAAACAGTCTCTTACCAGAATTTCAGGATAAGGATGTTTTGCTCATTGGTGAGATACTCCTACATGCTGTAAGTTAGCTTTTTTTTGGCTAACTACAAGGACAAACAATCCAAAAGGAATGAGAAAAATAATCCAGTTCATACATCTTCTGATCTTTATTACTGCAGCTGGAGCAATCTCTTCTGGTTGTCCCTCACCATTAAAAAGAAAATATAAATGCAGATAAATAATAAGAATATACTCTAAAAAACAGTACTCTCAGATAGGCTTCTTTTTTTCTTTTCTTAATTTTGAACCTCACTCACCTAACCACTAAAGACATTGACGCTTGTAGAATTTCTCTGGTAAAGCTGCTATCAGCAGCACAGGCACACCTGGATCCTCCAGAAGTGAAGGAGGCATGTGGAGGACCTGGCTCAGTGCTGCTACCCCAGCCTTTCACAGGTACACAGTCACTGGAGAAATCTGTGGAGCTGGGCAGAAGGATGCCCTGTGGTCAGCCAGGCTTGTGAACCTTCCTATTGCCTGGGAACAGTCCAGATACACCTGGCTCCACACCAGCACAAACCCAGCCTTTCCCACACCTGTGTGTACTGGTTGCCATGGAAAGGAAAACCAGGTGCAGAGACCAGATGGGAGGGATATGCTCCAGCAGGTCACCAGCATGCATGACACACCCAAGTGATGTGTCTGGCCATACCACCTCCACTGACTTGTTGGTGCCAGGTGCCAGACTGGCTGCTTCCCAGTTCCTTTCCCTCCAAATTCGTAATGGAATCTAGTTACCCGAGCTAGCTGGGCTATGTAGGCGCAGGTTGCCCTGGGGAGTGTAAGAGTGGATGGGCATATGGGCCAGCTGGGAATGGCATAGGAGGACATGTTGCTCCATTCTCAGAGGAATGGGACATTCAAGCCAACGCTCAAAGACAAAGGAGCTGATGCCCACCCACAGAACCATCTCTGATTGTGACATTTACTGCCAGGGCCATCACAGAGCAAGGAGCAGCCCATGCTCTCACAGGGAGGATCTGTCTTCATGTTTGTAAGGAGCAAGGTGAGCTCAAGGACTATTGATGTGGTCTGTGGTGTCCTTTGCTGTTTTCTGACCATCTGATCTAGAGTTTGCATGGTCTGTCTTTCTGGAAGGATCTTGGAGACCTGATTCTAAATCAGCAAAACTCAGCAGCGCAGGAGGACATGGCACAGGCAGCCTGGCAATGGGGAGAAGAACGTGTCCTATGGATTATGCTGTGGGAGACAAAAAATACGGAAATGCTGGATGTGCTTCAGACACCAATTCCAGTGATGCACTTTACACTGGCGAGGGTCAAAACATTCGAATTACTGAAAAGGGTTATTGCTGTGTCCCCACATGTTATTTTGGGATTATCCAAAGCCATGAAAAAAATCAGGCCCTTAAAGCCACCATCTACCACAGAGATGTCCCTTGGCTTTAATCCAAGGCACTGCAAATGCCTGTGGGTGGAGCTACTCCTAATCCATCCTCAACGGAGCTGACACCACGGTCACCAGCACACTGAGGCAGAGTGCATCTAAACAAGTTTTTCCCAACACCACTCCCCAAAACAGGCCTTTCTCCCTGAATAAGCCATCAGTAAGAGCTTTTAAAAGTCACAGGATCTCTTACTGAAAATCCTTAGGCAACTGTGCTCTTGTAAGACATCTTCTAGGGCAAGACTGCACACAGACCTACCCACTAATTTTAGCTAGCAAGATCAGTTCAGAGAAACCTACTGATAAAAGAAGCTGCCAAACCAAAATGCCTCCTCTCCTATGCCTCTTCTGGTCTAGTACATCTTGCTGCTCCCACCTCTACAATCTGTACCTGATCTAAGGACAGAGCCCATGTAAGTAAGGTAGGCTTGGAGACAGTTCAACATGTTGGCAGAGGATTTGTACCTGATCAGAAGAGACAATGACAGCAATCGTTCCTGAGCTGCTTGGCCATCAAAAATACCCTGACATAGGCCCATCTTCCCTGTCCCCCTCTTCAGTCAAACAGATACATGATAGCTTCCTTGCCTTGAAAGTCCAATGAGCAGAGAGTCAGAGGGAACATATTGAGCTGAGCTTGGCAACGACTGACTCAGCTGCACTTTTCATAGGGAACCAGGGTCACTTAGCAAAGAGAAATCAACAATCAGGGCATGAATGCCAGAGACTTTCTCAGAAAGCTGCTAAAATTAAGGGACTTAGAAAACCTCTATGTGGAATACTGTTTATAGTATATCTATACTATATATATATTTCCAGGAATTGGGAGGAGCTGTTGACTCCCTTGAAGGAAGGAAAAGAAGCCCTGCAGAAATATCTTGGCAAATTAGGGGGCTGGGCAATCACCAACTCTGTGAAGTTTAACAAAGACAAGTACCGGATTCTGCACCTAGAGAGGGGAAAACCTGGATGTATGGACAGACTGGGAATGAGAGTCTGGAAAGCAGCACCTTGGGAAAGCACCTGGGTGTTCTGATTGGTGGCAAGCTGAACATGAGCCACCAGTGCCCTGGCAGCCAGGAGGACCAACCCTGTCCTGGGGAGCATCAGGGACAGCATGGCCAGCCAGGCAAGGGAGGGGATTGTCCTGCACTGCTCTGAGCTGGGGCAGCCTCACCTCAAGTGCTGGGGGCTGGTTTGGGTGACACAATGTAAACAAGATATTAAACTGTTAGAGAGTGTCCAAAGGAGGGCTATAAACGTGGTGAGGGGCCTTGAGGGGAAGCTGTGTGAGGAGCGGCTGAGGGTCCTTGGTGTGTTCATCCTGGAGGAGACTGAGGGGAGCCCCCATTGCAGTTACAGCTTCCTCATGAGGGGAAGGGCAGGGACAGGCACTGATCACTTCTGTGACCAGTGACATGAACTAAGAGGATGGCCTGAAGCAGTCTCAGGGGAGGTTTAGGTTGGATATCATGAAAAGGTTCTTCACCCAGAGGATGACTGGGCACAGGAACAGCTCCCCAGGGAAGTGGTCAGAGCACCAAGCCTGACAATGTTCAAGAAACATTTGAACAATGCTCTCAGGCACATGGTGTGACTCTTGGGGTGTCCTGTGCAGTGCTAGGAGCTGAACTTTGGTGATCCTTGTGGGTCCCTTCCAGCTTAAGGTATTCTGTTATTCTGTGTTCTGTGACTAGAAAGTCATGGCCAAATCTTCATTTCAGAAATTCATCTACTTTGAACTGCTGTACCTCAGAAGTCACGAAGTTTGTTGCTTAGACTGTATCTTGGAACCAACAACTTTCTCTGTGCTTCACACACATTGCATTTCGAGGTATTTAATTTCTGGCTTATAACAGGTGTTATCAAACATTGCCATCACACAGTACTATAATGTATTTGCCTTCAGAGTGCTTTCTTATTTTTTCAAGTAATCAAGTAACAAAGGGAAGAACAGCGAAAATTTGGGATTGCTGCTAAATGATGTTAGTGCCCTGGAAATGCCAGAGGATGGATACAGACTCTTCTTGGTGGTGCCAAGCAATAGGGCAAGAGGCAAGGGGCAGAAACTGATGTACAGGAAATTCCATGTGAACATTAGGGAGAACTTCTTTACTGTGTGAGTGACCATGCACTGGAACAGATTGTCCAGACAAAGTCTTCTCATTGAAAATATTCAAAAAACATCTGATATCTGATCAGGATACAATCCTGAGTAACGTGCTCCAAGTGAGTTTGCTTTAGCAGGGATGTTGGATGGGGTGATCTCCAGAGGTGCCTTCCAACCACATCCATTCTGTGATTCTATGATTTTTTTAGTGTTAGGTTTTATATTTTGCATCCAGTAGTTAAGGACAGCATCAGAAAAATAAAATACTTTAACCATAATAAGTGAGTAAAGTATATACATACACACACACACATATACACAAATGCAGGAACATACTCTCATATTTACTTGTTTAATTTTTTTACATTTTTATGTGTTTATGACCACAGATCTTAATTTGCAAAGTCAATGAATACATACATAGCAATTGATGTCAAACCAATTCCATTAATATTATTCCATTAATATTATTCCATTAATATCTCAGTAATGGATTTTAAAACAGAATATATGCAGGACTAACTCTGCTCCATCATGAAATTGAAATGTAGATCTGAAGTATAAGAAAGTTATACTTGTTCCCTAAGTGATGTATCAAAATTCATACCTGCTCTGATGAGCATCCTTCAATAGGGGAAAATTCAAACCCAAATACCTCTTGTCTTACATCTTGCTAAATTTTGCTTGACATCCCTGTTATGAGAAAATTTCTGCTTCCAGTTTCATTGTGACTCTCCCTTTGGCCTGAGGTGACAGGTAAAACCTTTGACATGCTGTCTTTTTTAAGAAGTTGACAAGCTGTCTATTTTTCACATTTAGGAAAACCATGTGGAAAAGATTTCAAAAATGTCTACTGACAGCTGTGAAATTAAGAACAGGTTTTTGGCCAGATGCTGGTATAGTAAAATAATGTTTCTTATCCTGTGGTGTGCAGGCTGGTAGGCTCCACAGATTCTTCTCAGACCACGGTGTGTAAGAAGAAACATCAAATCTGTTAATCAGATCAAATGTGCTATTGGAAGATTCACCCCTTCAGAGGAAAGCAGAAAGCTGTCGCAAAGCATCATTCCCAAATGTAGACATGTCCTTTCCCAAAATGTGAATGTCTATAAACAAAAGCGTAAGCAGCAAGGCTGACATTGCATTTTGAGAAATTGTGTACAAGGTCCCTGGGAGGTCACTGCACACCGCCTAGGGTCCTGAGCCTTTCCATTTGTATGAGGAAAAGAAAGAGATCTAGCAAAATTCAAACCCTCCCACTGAAGAAAGTAAAAGATTCCTATTGAAATGCTTAGGATTAGACCCACTCCCTACCATCAGAGGCAATGCTCCCAATTACAACTAATTTATCATTGTGGAGGGCATCAGGAGAATTCCAATCTTTAAAGTAGAATGAAGTGATGAAAATGTAATACCCAAAAATAAAGATGAAATAAGATGATATTGAGGACTCACAAGAAATTGAAATTGATTTGAAGGCCAATATAATCTTCCAATAGAAGACAGTATTACATCTTCTTCTCATACACAAATGTATAAGAAGCAATCAAATTTTATCATTTTAGAAAAGATGTACCATAGGTGGAGGTGGTAACAGAATAGAGTCAGATTGTTCTGCTGCTCTGGGGACTTTTGTTCAGGCACTGTGAGATTGACCAGCTGCCTCTAGCAACTGCGGAAAAATATAAAGTAAGATACAACCACACTGATGCTAGATTTTCCAAGTCCAAGCAGAATATTCAGTAAGTAAGTGTCCAAACCCAAGAAACATGGAAAAGCATGTTGATAACTCTCTCAATTTCTATGGGACAAGATAGGTAAAAAGTAAGTCTGAGTGGGGAGAGAAATGAGTAGGAAGAGCATTCATGAGCGTGAAGTTGTGTCTTGGTATGGTCAGAGGTCTTCCTGAATTAAATTAAGCAAGATTAATTAAAATCAGTCAAGTTATTTAGACCTCAATATTTCTATACCATACTGTGGTGTACAATAAACCTATATGGAATGGATGCCAAGACAAAGTTTGAACAGTGACTGTGTGGAAATCCTCAAGACAGTGCCCTGAAGAGCAAAGATTTGCCTTTCACAAAGCATATTAGGATAGAAATCATAACAGTGCAAGATTCAGAGAAATGTAAAGAGGTCACATAGTAAGGGTTTGGACTTAAAGCCTCCCAAGTACCTCTGTCCATGGTCAGCTATAAAACTCCAGTGCAGGTGATTCAACTTTGATAATCTTGGTTGGAGATGCTTGTCCCAAGCCGGAGGGCTGTGAAGGAAGCCTTAGTAAGTTTTAAGAAAACACTTCAGCACATTAAACATGGTGTCATTTCTTAGCACAGAATTCAGTGCAAGATAAGACATCATTTTCCCCAGACCTTTGGTGTAGGAAACCAGCTCCAGCTCCTTGACGTTCCCCCAGTGCACCCCATTGCAAGAACTGCTTTGGGTTGGCTCTCCCTCTCCAGACAGATTTTGCTCTGTCCTTGCAAAGATTGACTCCATTTTCCTTGATCTCTGCCCAGGATGGTTGTCTGCAGCACAGCAATGCTCACTCTACCAGCCAAGCATCCCCAGCTGGGGGACAGACACTGGGTCAGTGCTACTGTCAGCCAAGGTGTCCCCACCTGCTCCCTGAGTCACCCTGACAGGAGTTGCTCTCATTGCCTTTAATGGCAGCTCAGCGTGATTAGCTCCATCCTTTTTTCTATCTTACAAATAACTACACTTGGGCAAGACACATCCCATCTTAAATCTTCCAGTTTTCACACGTGAGTACTGCAGGGACACAGCACTGGAAGAGGTCATCTGGGAAATGGTGCTTTTTTCCTAACAACAACATCACCATATGTGCATCTACACAAACTAATCAGAGTTTCCTGAAAAATGTTACACTGCTTAAGAAAAGATTTCTTTAACACTGCTTTTCCAAGTGACATTGCTTTGATGGCAAGAAATAACTTTCTGGTTCCCACTCTCCTGTTTGACTCTCTCCTGTGCTTTGCTTGTCTTTGTTTTTCTCCATCTAGGGGTTGTCTGCCAGATATACTCTTGAGGGGATAGATTTTTTATTTAGTTTTTGCTAGGTTAAATGTGTCACATACTCTTGGCGCAGTGTCTCCATTTGCTTTGATTATCCTGATCATCCTCCACTTGAGGCTGAGTGCATCTTCCTGGACTTGCATGTTAAGAACTGTACACGATATTTCAGCTCAAGGGAAAGAAAAATCAGCAATGGCCTATTTTCTTGCCTTGCCAAGAAATTACTTGACTGGTAAATCTCCAAACCACAACGGATTTCCTCATGGTTACATCATTCTCTTGGGACTCATATTTGCCTAGAAGTGGCTACCTAGCATACTTCTATAAAGCCCACCTTTTTATTCTCCATCAGAGAAAAATAATTTGTCTGCTTTTTGTCATTAGTCTTAATGGGAATTCCTACAGTGCTGGATAAGGATGAGGCCAGGAAGCCTGGACCAGCTCACACCCACACGGTCATGTAGAAGTGCATTGGATAGAACCAGCTGACATCCTCCAAAACAGAGTTGGGAATGAAATAGCAGGGTGCAGAGAAGCAAATAATAAACCTCTGGGTTTGGCCTGGTTCTCTTATTTGGTGATGAGGAGACACTCAAGGAGTATGTGGTTACATGTTTTGCACTACTAAAGTTGCTCCTGATTTCCATTTCTCACAAACTTTTTAAGAAGTATGGAAGAGTTCTTTGTTTTAAATTCTCTATATACCAAATCTTGGTGCTAGGATTGTCAATAATAAGGTAAAAAATGGTGAGTTTCACATCTGATACTGGAGGATCCGCAGTCCAAAGGCCCATCATGCTTTAGTCCCCTTCCTCCAGCACTTCTTGTGGTGACCTTTCTTAAGAGAGTGACAAACATCTGTTAGTTTTTATTGGACTCATTTACCTACATCTCTTTTGCTCCTTCTTAAGTAGATGTAATGACTGTTGGTCATTAATTGCTCCTCCACTTGAGGGACATACTGAAATGTTTTGCTTCCTGGTGACACCAGAACCTGTGAATGTCATCACATCAACTTAAGGAGCCTGAAATGGTTCCAGTCAGGGATAGGTCTACAAAATATTTGGCAGGGTTGCTGGCAAGACCGCAGTGATCAACATTGGTCAAGGGGGGACTTTCACATGAGCTGTACCAGCATGCACAAAAAAAAGTTGCTATGTGTAGACAGAGAAGCAGGGGACTATAGAAACAGGAAAAAAGAATGCTGAGGAGAAAAGGAAAGGAGAAAGTGAAATGGGAATGAAAATGGTAATAGAAACTTCTTAGAGGGGTAGCTCATCATAGCATGAGTCAACTTAAGGCACCAGACCTGAACTTTTCTCATGGGTCCAGGGACAGTTCTCTTAGGCTTTCCTTATTTTTGTCACATGAGAAATGGGTGTCAGTGTCTGAATGAATGGCTTCTCCCAGAAGAGGAAGTGTGAGGAGTCAGCCAGGCAGATCTGGGTTCCTTGCTGCTACTGATAGGAGAAGGCTAGGACCTGGCCCCAGTGAGGAGGATCAGGAAAATATTATGTTGATAAATATCTCGGGTAATAAGATCTTTGTACCAGAATGGACCCTGAAAGAAGCTCTTTGTTTCTAGGAGTATGGCTGTAAATGTGTTTTGGTGCTAACTTCTGGCATCATGCAAACTTGTCACTTCTCCAGCCACAGAAAAATTGAATGGGAAAGGAGGAGGCAAGAAAAGGGAAGGAAACTGTGGACATGAGGGCTAAGAGAAAAAGGAGAAATGGCAATGTGGAAATGTATGAGAAAAGTAAAAGGGACAGAAGAAAGAGGGAAAAGGAGATAGAAAGAAAATCTTATTGTTGAAGTCCAAAGAAGTAAAGCCATTCAGTGATAGAAAGGAAGACACATGCTGAAATTAGAGTACTATGAAAAGCTTAATATGCATCAGTCAGGCTATGACAGTGACACAAACCCAATAAAACTTAGTACTTAGAGGCTGCGTGTTCAAAAGGTAGAGAGGGCAACTGGGTATGAGACACCGTTCTAAAAGGATTTGCTCACATGGGAGCAAAGAGGAAGTGGGTTTTAACATGTGGACGTAAGCCATGTTGCACCACTTGGTCTCAGAGTGAAATAAGAGACCCTGGACTGTTCTCCTAAGTGGTACAGAGGTACAGACAGTGACATCAGGGGAAGGTTTGGGTTGAGGTACTGATTACACTGGAGATGTCTAAAGTAAGGAGAGATGAAACTGCCCTGGTGCACTGGCAGCCCTCTTTGTATTATCCCCTTGCTCTTCTGCCCCAAGCAAACTCTGTTACTTCTCTGTCATGTGAGTTTGAACCACTCACTTAAATTTGTAGCCTTTTAATTCTCCCATAAACAAAATGTAACAAGTACTACAAAAACCTGCATGATTTAATACAGCAGATGTAACTCTAATATCCCCATTCTTAAACTGCAAGTGAGGAGGTTTTTATCAGTGTCTGAAGACTTTCAGCTGAAAGTAGGGCCCTGGGAGTATGAATAATTTTGCCTTGTTGCACCAAATGTATAAATTCCCTGAGGTGCCACAGAAGTCAATGATGCTTCAGATTCCTACAGGTGAAACTGACTATGAAATGTGAGCAGCCTTGCAGTGAATAAAAATAAATAAAAATGAAGCAAATCCTGCCCCAACACATAGACTTTGAGATCAACTTCATGCCAATAATTACTGCATGCAGCCTGGCATTCCTAAACATGATTTTTCAATAAAACAATACAAGCTTTTAAAATGCAGCCATCACATAGCAACAGACAGAGCAAGCTCATACAAGTAAATCCCTAGGTATGGATGACACCACCAAGCTCCTTAAGTGATAAACTTTCACCTATCTGAGCCAAACAAAAGAAGCCTCTTTTCTTGCTAAAAATACACTGTACCAGCAAATTGCATACACTCAATCTACACATTAAAATGCAGAGAGAGCTCTCAGGATTTGAGGACAAGTGTAGTTCTGTGTCAGCACTGACTGATTTAAGGCTGCTAAAGTGATGCTCTTAAACAATTAAAAATATCCACTGGTACTGTCAAGATGCTCTGCCGGGCTTTTCCATCTCCCACTATGCTAGAGCAGTTCCACGGTGATGGGCTGATGGTGATGCACTGTGACATATGAGAGTATAGGGCTGAGCTCTTACATTTCCAGTCTCCAGTACTCCAGATAAAGGACAAGAAGAGAGGTGTTTGGCAGCAATCAGAGTCCTTGAACAGTACAAAGCTTGGAAATGTCAATGCATCCAGAAAGAAAAAAAGGACAGAAATTCACTGCAAAGACTCAAAGCTCACAATACATGTTTAGAACGTAGATGTTTCAGGAAGACTATTGAGGATGAGCATTTTGCTCTCCTGGGACAGATAATCAACATGTGTTGGCTTGGATTTGTAAGCTCTTTGTTTCATAAAATTATAACATACAATTTCTCAGTGAAGAATGCCTGTATGCAAGAATGCCTTGTAAAAATGGTCCTGCACAGGAGCAGGAAGGTGAGATGCTGTGACATTATCCAGCCAAAATATTCATAGCTGACTTTGTCAGTCTAATCCATGGCTATCATGGATTTTGGACCCAAAATAACTGGGTGAAGGTGCTGTGGGTATCCTGAAAATCTCAGATTTCCTCATTAGCTGCTTGCATTTCCAAAGAGATTAGCTGCCTGAAGACTGTGAGACCAGAGACCTTGCTGGGTGAGCAGCCTTCCCAGCAACCACTGTCTGAGAGATGGGAGGTTTTTATGTTCAGGCTTCATTTCTGAGGATCTCTGTCCAGTTGTGTATGGCTTTAGCCTTGCCTTACACAGAAATAGAACAAAATCAGTCCTTCAGTGAAGTGGCTGCCAGAGGCATGAATAAAGTGACCTCCTACTCACACAACAACCCCCTAGCCTGACATGATTTTCTTTTACTTCATATACCTACATACATAGATAAAGAAATTGATTCTTTGTGCCCTACCCCTAGACTTCCAGGGTTTGCAGCAAAGTCCACAGGACTCTGTCCACAAAGAGCAGCACAAATCTCTAGGGCTTCCCACT
Source organism: Thryothorus ludovicianus (assembly GCA_013397245.1). Classification (NCBI taxonomy): domain Eukaryota; kingdom Metazoa; phylum Chordata; class Aves; order Passeriformes; family Certhiidae; genus Thryothorus; species Thryothorus ludovicianus. The sequence continues at coordinate 615,863 of VZTB01009268.1, forward strand.
GATATAAGAAACAAGAATCTGACAGCTTGGAAATCCCCAATATGCTGGGATGTTTTCATGGCTGAGCTCTCTCAGCTGCCTTTTTGGGGCTATTTTGGAGCTAGTTTTATCTCAAGCTCCTGGAACAACAGCAGCAGAACTGGACTGAATGTGGGGGTCAAGTACAAGCAAAAAAAGCTGCATAGGCAGGCAAGACCCATTTTTAAAGGTTGCTGCAATTCATAATAACCAGTTGTAAGGTTTACGCGTTTATTACCTGTGACCTTGCCTGTAGGGAAGATTAGGGTTAGCTGCATCAGCCATCACCAGATGCAGGTAATGTGAGAGCTGCTGACATTGTTCTGAAGGGAGAAAACATATTTTTCACTATATCAGTGATGGATTTTTTAATAGCCCATTAGCTGGGAAAGCACCCAGGTGAATAAAGACTCTTCATTAGAAAATTAAGTGATCAGGGAGGAGAAATGCACTGTTACAGTCACTTCTAGGGTCATTTTGTTCTGGTGCTTTCAGCAAAGAAACACACTCTGCTTTTCAGAGCAAAGAAACTCTGCAAGGAAAATATAGAGATTAAATGTATAAGGCAATGAATTATTGATTATCACAGGCAAATCCCATTAACCACAGACTACAGCCTGGAGGGAGGAGGAGCAGAAGGAGCATGTTAGGAAACGGAGTTGAAGGATACATCCTTAATTGACCAAAGGTTATTCCTGCTACCTGCTCACAGTTAAAGATTGTGAAGATACTCATGGGTGCTCCTCAGCTGCAACCTCTTGTAAAAGATGAGCCCATCTAATGGAGGATGCAGAGAGATGAATGAGGCATCTGAGCACCTGCTACAGCTGGTACATCCCAGAAACTCCCAGAGCTGCCAAAAGCAGAGGACCCAGGAGATGGATTGATGGTGTTTCCCAGCAGCCCCTTTGGGGATAGCATTTTGTTTCTGCCCTGACAGCACCACCATCACCTCTGCTCCTCCCCAGGATCTCAGTCCAGTAAGTGCATGCTGTCATCTGTATTTTTACCCTGCTTCACTCTAAAAACAAAGTTAAATGACCATGTCATTTCCCTGCACTAACTTCTGAATGTACAAGCCAGTTATGACCCCATTTGACAATGGAAGGGTGAAGGTTTTAAGAAATAGGTCTTTATATTAAAGGCATGTATGTTTTATAATGACATTTGGGAGACAAGAGACATCTAGAATCACTGGCCCACAGAGCAAAAGTCTGCCATCACTTATCCTCCCAGCTAGACCACCAACATTCTCTTATAGTAAGGTATACAAAAGGGTGTAGGATTTGTGCACTGGGAAGGAGCAGGGTACAGGAATCTGTAGGTGCCATGGTAAAAAACTAGAGATTCAGCATTTCTTCCTGTTATAAAACATCAGTACTAGGAAAAGTGATTTTCTGGTAAAGAATTAATGGGTGGAAAATCAGAATGTTTTTCTGTTAATTTTGGGTGCAATTGGATTTGTTAGGTGGAGTGAGCCTGGAGAGGATTTCTCCATATGGATACTGCAGTAAGGTCTCAAGTCCTTCCCTTGCTCACATACACACACATTCATACATGCACAGAACTAAGCTCTCATGAATGGCAGTTCAAAATGTTTTGCTCATCTGTAATGTCTGGTTGGAGTCAGAGGCATCTTCACATGTCTTACTCATTCAGCATGCCTCTGCTTGTTCCAGCTTACAGACACCTGCCCACCTACCAAGGGCTGAAACTCCTCAAGAACTCAAGAGAACAATTTGTCTGTGATCTAAACGAAGGGACTCCTCAATATAGCCAGCTAGGTTATCCACTTATTATTAACAGTATACTTGATAATTCACCCAATCATTACCTTGAAAACTTCCTATATGCTGAGGAACTCACAGCTCCAGATCATACCACACCTGACAGATGAAGTGGCACCAGAGTTGAAAAGCTGCTGTTATACTGGTATTATATTGGTATTTCCTGGGTGTTGAGTAAACTCTTATAAATGTCCACACACAAGTGCACACCACCTCCTTACACCAGGGAACTGCTTTGCCAGTCACAGGAGCTGGAAAGAGCAGAGCACAGCAAGCCACACCATGGACGTGATTGGGCACTGGAGCAGCAGATAGCCATTTCCCTGGGCACCTACCACCCACATGGATGGAGATAAGAGAAATCTGAGAAGTCTGGAAAAAGCTGTCAGGCAAAAATTCTCTCACAAGCACTTATTTAACTTCTTATTGTATAGCCATCTCAAAACTACCACTCCTAGGACAGGCATGAGACAAATACGGTCTATCAAAGACTTTTCACTGGCAGGAGGGAAGTCTCTTAGGCATGAGTCCATTCCCAAACAAGCCTGATGGTGCTCACCTGCTGGTCTTGGGAGCTGTTGTTTAGGGCTGACAGATCTCAGGGTGTAGGGAAGCCCTCCTCAATGGGTCCACACACACTCAGTGCTCTCCTACTGTCACACACAGCTGTGGTAGGATGCAGATCAGCCTCTGTGTCAGTGATTTCAAGAGTGGTGATTCAAGGCTCAATTCAGACACATGTAGTGCCACTGAGTGATCCTTCAACATGGTCACAGGGCCAAGAGAAATGACAATGAGCCTTGGGGTACCCAAGGGCATCCTGGGGTATGACAGATGCTAACAGAGACTCCCCTCTCACAACTGCTCACTTCAGAGGCTCATTAGGCTCCTCTGGCTGTACCAACACCTCTACAAATATGGGGTCAATTTGTGGTGTCAACCTGCTGCTGATTTAAATGGTGCAGGATATCCTTCCTGTCTGGTGTAACAGGGCATGGACCTACTGCAATCACTGTGTCCTCTCTGCCAGCTCTGAGAAGGTGTCATGGGACCACAGGGCATCTCAGAAAGCATCAGGGGACAAGATGCACATGGCTGGAGCTGTCAGCATAAACACCCAGGTGGAGGAATCCAAGCTGGACCTGGATCACACCCCAAATATCTAAGTCACAAAGAAGTTTACAACTGCAACTTCTTCCCCTGGGTTTTCATTACAGTTTGATCAATATCAGTAAAGCCTCAAATCAACCACAAAATGCTCACACAAGCACTTTTATTCATCTCCTTCCCAAATTGAAATCCACCAAATCAGGTAGGTAATTTGAGCTATTACCTCCTAAGACAAAGACTGAACAAAGGATTTTGGCATTTGCCCATCCAGGATTCTTCCCTAGTTACTTGACAAGATGAGCATGTTACAGCAATGTAGTAGCACTTTATATCTCAGTTCTGTAACAGACCACTGATATTGCATCTGTACAGGTAATTGCTTTAATATTTATGAGTACAACCTACACTGCTCTGTCTGCACAAGGCACCTACTGCTTCTACCCATACTGTGTTCCAGGTAATCAAATAAACAAATCTAAAATAACTTTAGCCACACTAGTCCTGTGTTCCTTCCCTGCTGACTCCTCCATATCTGTTATTAATAAGCATGATACTGACTGCACATTAATATCAGGCTTTATGCCCTTAAAAGCTGTAGGCTTTTTGCTGAAATTTTGGTTCCAGTGCTTTGTGCTACTTACTTTTCTCCAGTTACTACCCAGCAGCTGGGGTTAGTTCAGTATTTCAGCACAGACAAAACCCAGTGGGAGATCTATGTGTGCACCTGGTTTTGGCAGAAGCTCTTTCCTCCAGTGACTTTCTGAACAGTTAAGTTATGACTCTGACAATTTCACACAGCAAATCCATTCCTGTCTCATTTGGGATGTTCCTAAGGACTTAGGAGCTACCAGAAACATACACAGGAACAGGCAACAGTGCTAATGCAGAGCTCTCTAACAATGTCTCTAACATGGAATGTGATAAAAATGTACATGGGAAAGGAATACTACCATCCAGCCTGTGTAAGGACAGACAGACTTGGTTCTAGCTGCATCTGTGACCATGCCTAAAAGTCCTTCAAGGTCAGAGAGGATAGGCCAAAGTATTTAGTTAGAAATTTTTAGGAATTTTAAGCAGTAGGAGGATTAAAGTGAGTGTCCTTTCCCTCACATAAGCAAAAACTAATAAAAAATACATAAAGATGTTGAACTATGGTTCATTTTTGAAGAGACAGGTGAGTGAAAGACCATACTGTGCCACTTGAGCATGGACCTGTGTTACTCACCAGGAGGTGGAAGTGGAATTTGACAGCCTCTGTGTGGCCATTGCAACTGGGAGGGACAAGATGACAGCACACAGATGGCTCTTGTTTGTCAAAGGATGAGCTGCTTTAAAAAGAAAAAAAACAATCCAGAGAGCCTAAAGGAAGGAGAAATAGTTCTCTGTCTTTTCTGACTGCACAACACAAAGGATGTGGTTTTCCTTTTCATGTGGGCCTTGCCAAAGTTGTCTTTTCTGCCACCTCCCAGCTGGAGAATGCTGAACAGCCTTGTGTGGCTATTTGAAGGTCACATAGAAATTTTTTGTTAGCACAGGATGGATCTCCATGGCTGATTAGTAATGTTTAGCAGCTGTTACCTTCATTATTTTCTGCCTGAAAATGGAACTAAACCCTGCTGCAGTTTGAGGTGCAGTCCAACGAGCTCTTTTTGATTCCAGTCCTTTCTCACTGTTGTCCTCTGTTTCTGACAGCTTCCCTCCATATTAAAGAGACAACTTAAATGAAGGTATTGCCAGATCATCCTAGAAAAAGTCTAGAAAAGAAAAAATACTTCTCCTTATATATATTTAAAATATTTCCTCCCCTCCTGATTCCTCCTCCCATTTCTCTGTTTATTCCTCTTGTATATTCTCTAATAGCAACTGTAACCTCTCCCAGAGTTTCAGATACTGTTTTTCTGGCTGAGCTGCAAACCCAGCTCAGCTTCTCTTTTTCAGCTTTGCCTTTAATTCCTTCTATATTCATGCATGTCTAGTCACCATCTAAATGTAAATTTCTTACAATGAAGCCCTCTTCCCATTTGGCCTTTTCTGCACTATCTGCCACTGTGGACAGCTCTGTTTTCTTGTCTCTGTCCTGTAATCTGGCCTCTCTTCCCTTTTACAACCGCACTAGATCTTGTTTCATTAAACCATGTCATTTCTTGTTTTTTTTAAACTCAAGATCAGTCTTTTTTCATTGCTGTCTCCAGTCTTAACACCTGATTCATCTTCTGGCCTTATGACAATAAATTCCTGTAATACATAGATAACTGGAATGCTGCTAGAATGTTTCAGTAAGAGAATAAATCCTGCTTGACTACATTTTTTTGTTCAATCTGAATGATTTGTTGCTTTATCATAGCTTGACTTTTCTTCATGGACAGAGCAGGATTTAGATGTAGTCCTGTTCTGTATGCTGTTAATTGTATGGCCAGTACCACTTTTTGACTCTATTGAACAAAATTTCATGTGGTATTTTGAATTTCCTTTACTACTTCATTGTAGGGTCATCTGATGTTTTTTTTGCTCTACAGTAACTATTTCATGCCACTCACTATAAGGGAAAAAATCAATTCAGTTTATAATCTCTGGCTCTTTCTGTCAAAACACTTTCTCCAATGGTCTGCTTCCAGCTCGTGCTCTTCTCTGAGCCACTGACTGAATGTGCCTGCACTGGATGTCATGGAGTGAAAGATATTTTCCCTTTATATACAAAATGATTCAGCACTAGCTGCACATTGGTGGGAAAGGTGACAATTCCTCTAAGACACCTCTTTATCTGAGCTCTTTTATTTGCACTATCTGTCTCTGTTTTGTGCATTGCCAGTTCAAACCTTTACCTAACTGGAAATGTACTGCTCATGCTCAGTGCATTTGCAGTGTGTCCATCAGGAAAGTGGAAATTGTGCCAATCATTACAAACACCTCTGCTTTTCAGTCACATCAGTTCCAGGCCAGGCCTTCAGAATCCCATCATCGCCCTTCAACCCTTAGGAACTCAAAGATCCATGAACCTTGTGCATTTATAATGTATGATATTATATTCTAGAGAAAACTGGTAGGAATTCTTCTCTTTAGGATGTCTAAATCTTCCTTACTGCCAAGAAGATTTCTTTTTGTAAGTCCAGGATGGGTTTTACTTCTTTGAACCGCTTGGCCTCTTGGGAAATTGCAGTGACAACAATGATGGAAGGCGTGTGCAGCAACACATAATGTGTGCGTATTTTTTTAATATATTTGTGTGTATATATGTATATATGTATGGATGTGTATACACAAACACACACACTCACCAGCCTCTGCCAGAGGAATCTCCACCACATCTGAGCAACACAGAACCCAGGACAGAAGCTAAATATGTCTGATTACTCCCAGCAGAGGTCAGTGGTATCTTAGCTGCCAAAATTGTATCCTGTGTCCAGCATGCACACGCAACCCTGCCCCAGAAAAAGTCACTGTGCAGAGGAAGGCCTCAGGCAAAGGTTTATAACCAATATCAGGAAATTTCATATGGATTTCTCAGTTAAGGGTCAGAAGCACTTCCCATACACAATACTGATTAGTTTTTTCCTGAGAGGTGTATTGGACTTTTCATTTTAGAAAATAACACCTGTGGCTCACAGCAGCTTCTCTTTCACACTGGTTCTTTTTTGCCCTTCAAATGATATTGTAAATATTACTTTTTCTACTGTGGTCAATTTAATTTAATACACAGTTAAGGATCTTCAGAATCCTTATTTTTTTTTTTTCCAATGGAAATACATTATCTATTAAGAAACAGTTTCATTTCATGTTTTCTCTTTTTCTGAAAATGAAATGTATGTAAAATGTATTCCCTCTCTCATTGTTTCCCTCATATTTATGCCTCCTCCAAGACTCATGCTGCCAATATAAAGTGTATCTCAGAAGAGGTTAGAGACATCATTTAATAAATGGCATTGCAGAAGATAATTTTGTATTGTATTGTATTTTTATTGTATCTCTTTTTCCTTCTTTCTGTAAAGCATTGCAAGTTTTATTTCACATCAGCTTTCAGTACAGCCCAACCACCTGGTCTTTGACAGAAAGTACAAGTGAATGGTAACAAACTTCTACTTAGAGCTCAGTTTGCCTCTGTTAATTTTAGATTTAGCAACATTGAAACACTTGATATATGGCTGACACTCTTATAATTCACAGTAACTCATCATTTAAACAGCAATAAAAGAGATACAGAGCATTTAATAGATATTAATGACCCCTAGGGACCTGCTTGACCTAAGGCCAAGGCCAAATAACCTCAACTGATCATAAATTCCCAAACAAGTGCTTTGGTCAGAGTTCATCATTGCTTTTGGGATCTGAAAGGCAGGGAATGCAATACACCTGTTTTCTCCCCACTGTCAGGTTCTGTGATGTGCATGCCCTAAATCGACCTGAAAATGCTGGGAGCTAACAAAGAATTGACTTTCCTTGTGTTAGCCCACCACATTCCATTTTATATGTGAACTACCCAATTTCCCGAGTTTAGAGACTAAGCCAGTAGCCTGTAAGATTATTTAGTCCACAGGCTTTGACACATCTTTCTAGTGGTAACATAAAGTACGTGGTATTGAAATGTGCTACAGTCTTAATGTTAAAACCAAAAGTGTCATGATCACCTATGGATTTTACTGCTTTCCTTCGGATGTGGCTGTCAATAGCTTTTCTCCATGAACTGTCCTCTGTAAAGTAATGAGGATACCCAAGCCAGAGCTGCCCAGGGCAGGGCACAATCCTTGGGGATTGCAGAAGGGATTCTCACAGCTGAAGCAATATCTAAATTATTGATGGTATCAAAGCCACAAGGGAATCTAGACACTTCCTTAGGATGGAGTTATCAATAAATCAATGGCTTTGGTGTGTAAGGAATAAATCATGGAAAACTTCCAGAGCCACTGGTAGGGAAAGAGAGCAGCATAAGCCCAGGATTGTACTCTGGCATGTACCATGCTGACTTTGATGTCCTTATGATGTCAGGTCTACCTTAAAAAGATGCAAGATCACCTCTATGGAAGCACATGCTTGTAAACAATTCTGTGTTTGACCTGGCCAAGACCCTTCCCTGCAGAGGTTTCAGTGGAGCTGGTCAAGGGGGAAATTGCCATCAGGAACCTCCTCACTTGCTGTTTATTGCACCTTTTCTGTTGGATTCCAGGGGAGAAGCAGGGACCACCCAAAGGGAAAAGAGTATTGCATAACAGAGCTGGGGAGATGCTGTTTCCCAGGGAGGGTGGATGGGAAAAATCCATCAAGCCCAAGGACGAGCTAAAGCAACAAAGACCTGATGAACGACCATGAGTGTAAGGTCATTAATTTTTGTTCATGCTTTTGTGGGAGGTGAGGCTAGGAAATTATGAGGCATGCAGGAAGACAGGGGAAAAGGTGAAGTATGCTAAAAACTTTACATTTTCATACCAAGATCATTTATTTAGCACTACTTAGGTGTTCTTGGGGTGTATTGTATCTCAAACTTGCAACCAGTCAAAGGGGAAGAAAAGATGTAATTTTCATACTTCATAACAAGATCCACTGCCTGTGGTGCCAAAAACCATGTGAAGGAGCAACAACATTTAAATGTTTATCCTCAGATGTATTCCTTTGTCAGACTTAAATCTTATATTCCTTTGTCAGACTCTTCCATATCTATTTCTGACTCCTGAAGAATCACTGAAGTTGTACCTGGAAGATTTAAGCACATAATATGCCAGAGTATTACTGTGCAGAGCTTTTCCCTCCACCATTTGAAAGTACCATCAAATGTATTATCATATGGTATTATCATAACAACACAAGAGAATCATAGAATCATTAGGGTTGGAAGAGACCTTTAAGATCTTCCAATCCAGCCATCAACCCAGCAGCACCACCCAAACCACTAAACCACACACCCAGCACCAGATCCAGACACGTCTTTAACATCTCCAGGATGGTCACTCCACCACCTCCCTGGGCAACCTTTTCCAAGGCCTGACCACTGTCACAGTGAAAGATTTTTTCCAATATCTGATCTGAATTTCCTCTGTCTCAGCTCAAAGCCATTTCCTCTGGTCTTCTCACTCCAGGCATGGTAGAAAAGATCAGCCTCACTACATCCTCCTTTCAGAGAGATGTAGGGCAATGAAGTCCCCCCTGAGCCTTCCCTTCTTGAGGTTAAACAAATTTCATTCTTAAAACATTTGCATTTCTTACTTACATGCCTACTGTCAGCAAGCAGAACTCTCTTCCTATTAATTAATGAACCTGCCTGAGAAAACCCACCAGAGGAAAGATTTCAGCAGAATTTCTCTCCAAGTTATCTTTCCTTATCATTTCCTAATATTTCAAAAGGTAAATAGCAGCACTAAAGCAGAGTTTTAAAAACTGCTCAGCCAACTAGTTATTTCCTTCAACTAGTTTTTCTGTCATAAATATACTGGCAGCACAACATAAATCAGAGAGGGATAGGTTGTCAAAAAAAAAATCTAAAAATAAGATTCTCCATTACCTACAGTTTATTACAGCTGCAACTGTACCCATTTTGAGTTGTTTTTCTGCAAATATTTTAATGGGATTTTCTGCTTGTGTGGATGGATGAGTAGTTGGATGGATGGATAAACAGATGTCTGGAGAGGGAATTTTATTCAAGCAAATGAAAATTCAGCATGTGAACAAGTGTATTCATGCCAGAATTGCTTACTTCCCTGTCATGGAGAGAGACATATGACTAAATATAGGTATGTATATATATGATTATTGGCAGAAAAGCAAGATAAAAATGAAAGGAGTGTCTTTCACATGATAGAATTTCTGCTGTGTCAGGAGGGAAGACAACTATTTAAAATCTGGGACCAACATATCAGGAAAACATAACACCTTTTTTTGATCAACCGAAAAACCCCAAATAAAACATTGTTAAATGCTTTGGTTTTTCCTAATCTTATATTTCACCTGTCTCTATATGAAGTGGTGGTGTAAACCCAAGCACCAACTAATTTATCTGAGTTCTCCACTCAGTTATTTGAAATGCTCATGGGCACAGAATAACTGATGACCGAAAACATATTTTGAGGAAACCTCTGCATTTTTCTGCCGGCTTCCACTCATAACCTGAACACAGTAACAAGCACCCCAATGCACAGATTTTGTGAACAGAACCCCCTGACAAAGCAGCAAAGCCAAAACCAAAGCACACCGGGACAAACTTGGGATGCAAATGCAGTAGTGGCTGTGACGAGTTTTAAAGAAGCCTGACCAGCCTGTGGGACTCTGGGGTGCTGAAAAAGTGGCAAGTGCAGTACCTTGGTTGGTACTTGCTTCCTAAGGGAGGGGATCCTTTGATGCCCAAAGTCATACTGATATTCAATTTCCTTAACTAGATTTTCCTGAGACTCAGGCAGAGGCCATCAATGTATGGACTTGTAGGTGAAAAAATCTGTACTGGTTTGTGTTAAATCTGTTTCTTTTGGTCACGGGATTTGCACACTGTGGATGCAAAGGCAAGCTGAGATCTGAGTAGTGCTCAAATTCTTTTTTTGTCCAGCATCCCATGAAGCTCAGGTAGGAAATGCATTCAGGTTATGGGATGCTGTGAAAAGCAAGATAAAACCAAGTGCCATGATGAAAATGCTGCTAACAACACTGTGGGCTTTGAAGGGGTTTCTGTTGAATTTCAGAGCAGATGTCCAACACTGCCATCACAGGTAGTGGGGGTGAGGGGGTTCAAGGCTCATTCCAGGTACATCACAGGATGCCTATTAGTAAATGAATTCCAATAATTGCAAAAATTAACCCTGACACATAGTGTTCTACATGCTGATCTTAAAATTGTTTCTAGAAGGTACTCATGTGTGCTCACTGGTGTGCTGTATTTGCTTTAGAAGCGCAGATTTCTGATTTCAGAGGCTCATATACTTCACTTTCTACTACAATAAAGATCTCATCATGGTTTACTGCGGAAAGCACATGCAGAGGGCATGTCTTTGCCTCATGAAGTCTTTCAGTAGGTTGGGAATAAAACTCACCCTCATTTCTGGGACATTGGCCTTCATCTGCTGGGATGATCCTCATTTAAAGCCCTTAACACTTTACAGGGAACTGCCCTGTTAAACCTAGGGGAGCAGGCTGTCATGTTTGGTGTAATTTCCTTTAGCACTGCTGGAAAAGTCAGAGGGAGACTCATAAAGCAAGCTAATGCCCAGAGGGCCCTGGTTTGTAAGGCATTTTGGTGCTATAGTACTGGGATATTTTTTTCCATGGTGCAGCAAGAACAGCGAGTAGGTACTCTGCTTCAGGGAGACATTTTTAGTCCATAAACTTCTTCCATATATCTTAGTCCTTTCTAAATACAGGCATACAACACCCAGCAGTTTCTCTGCCAGGAAAAGTATTTTTTTAGCTCTGTTTTAATGTATGGTGCTTAATAGATGAGCATTTAAAATACCCCAACAAACCAGACATGCCCCTAGCTGCTGCCCCATGACCTGTGCCACTGCTGCTGCTCCAAACAGACATCTCAGATGTGCTGAAGCATTGAAAATAGAATCAGGTGCCTGTGTAGGTGAGCTGAGAGGAGTATTCAGCTGGAGGGCTGAGGCACCAAGCACCGACTCCCTGAGAAGCACTGCTCCCCAGCTTGCTGCTCCCAAAGGGGCCTGGGGTTGTGCTGGGACACCAGCAGAGACAACATCTTCTCCTAGACCAGAGCAGCCAGGGCAGCAAAGCTGCCTCCCCAGGCAATCTCATTTCATATGCCTACTTTGGGCTGAAAAACTCGTTTTTGCATAGACCACTGTGAAGCCTGGAGCCAGTTCTGAAAGACAACCCCAGATGTACCATGTGAAGGCATATGAGCTCACAGCAATCACCAGCTTTTGCCTTCCATCTGCTCTGATTAAACATGTTTGTGACAAACTGGCTGTGCATTCCTCCAGGAGAATACTCTATTAAAACAAAGACCTTAAATTGAAATCACAAAACTGACAAGACAAACCTATTTACGAACTGGGAGTTCTAAACTGTGTCTTTTTGAGGATGAAGTTCTTTTCAACTTCCCCCCCTCTTCCGTCTATTATTTTTATAAAAGGAGGAAATTAACTTGGGAATCAAAATTGCTCAGTTCATTTTCAAATAGACATAGGGTACAGTGCTCTTTTAATCTTACAAGGTATGCACTGTGAGGGGAATCTGGGCAGATCCTGCCTGCCACCTTGACAGGTCCAGCAGAGCTCTGGCCCCCACCTGGCCCAGCAGTCCCTCTGCCCATGAACACCCCTCTGCCTCCTCCTGCACAGAGTACCCCAATGGCAGCCAGGGTACTCTGTGGCCAGCTTTCCAAGGAGGACGCCAGAATGGGCTATGGAGTGGGTGGTCAGACATCCCCTTAACTGCTAATCCCCTTCTGCTGCTAATACCAGTTTTGGCAAGAGCTCAGGCTGGAGAGTGTTTGAAGAGAAGCAGTGTTACACAGAATGGGCTCTGTGTGCCTTAGATAGGGACATTGAATCTCTGCTATCTACTAGATACCAGGTAGGAAATGCACTGGATCAATTATTGCCAGGCCTCCTCTGGGAGTGCTCTTCACCAGCTGGGTGAACACCATCACAGAGGCTCTGATGAGCATGGAGGTTTTCACCAGTCCCAGGTGCTGTTAAATGCCACCAGGCTTCATGATGAGATCCAGACCTCCTTCTCCTCCTTCTGCATCCAACACCATCCACTGGTAGTTGAAAGCTGCCAGAAAATTACTGGTCAAAGCTTCTGCTGCACAGAAGAGGCTGCTCTTGTGTATTTCCTTCATGGTTTCCAGCAGCCTCTTGTTATGAATGTCAAACCTCTGTGTTTCCCTTGAAAAGACCTAGCAAAACCTTCACGTGGGCTGTTAGTTATTCCTAAAAGCTGCTTTTTACACCCCTTTCTCCTGACCTTTTGAACGGATTAAGAAACTCTCAGATATTTGTACCTGGGGGAAATCTCAGTGGCTCACCTTATATGCAAATTCTGAATGTTTATAATTCAAACTGTGTTGATTAGGTACAGTAAATAAGTATTGATTCCAACTAGATGGTTTATGTAACTAAGCAGCACAGCAGGAATGAAGCATTACAACTATTACAGCTGCATGTGCAAATTACAGAGCTCTCATTTATTGCAATAGTTGAAATGAACTGCTCCTGCTGTGCTGATTAGTTAAATAAGCCATCAAATCAGGGAACATAACCATGTGCCATAACACCGTGCTCAGTCTGGAATTATGTATTGGTCTGTAGCATTTGTGATTCATACCAACCAGTCATCCGTCTAACCAACTCAAGGCAAAGAGCGATTTGCCTTATCCTAAACACATAATGTGATATTTATCCTCCACAAATATTTAAATGCAGAGTTAGTCTGTGGTGACTAGCTAGGGCTTTGAAGTGTTTGTGAGCATGAACTGCACAGATATTAATTGTTAGCAGAGAGCAGGCAGGAAAGATTTTGTGAACAGGAGCCACCTCTGAATTCCAGGCAGGGCTGGCCATCTCATCTCCGCCAAATCCAAGTGCTGTCTAATGGTGCCCTGGCAAAGCAACTCACATCTCTCAGGTGTGGCTGATTCCCAGCTGGTCCTGCAGGAGAGACTGCTTTAGCAGCCCCATGGTGAATAGAGAGGGTACTTTTAGCATTTTTATTGTTTTTTTTGTTGTCCCACCCACATGGCATGTTGAGAAAAAAAGGCAGCAATGCATCTCGTAGGCAGGGGGTGTGAAGATTAGTGATTGTTCCTACTTTTATGGTGTTAGATGGTTATTAGCTGCAGTAGGCTTGCTGTCCAGCTGGAAAGCTGTGCAATGGGTTCTCCCATGCTGTTTTTGTACTTTTTTCTATACATCAACTTCCTCCTTCATCCAGAGACCATCAGAATTCCTACTTAGGTGGACTTCTGGTCTGGCCCACCAAGGCTGTCCTCATTTTCTTGTCTCTTAGAAAGTCACACCTTGAAACTGTCCCCTGCCTCTTGCAAAACTTCCAAATAGAATAAGGTGGAGAAGAGATACAGGGAGCTGTAGAGCTCTGTGTGGTTTGGTGACATTGGACTGAGGACTGTTGGTTAAAGGAACAGTAATTAATGTATGCCGATATTTTAGGCAATGCTGATGCAGGGAGCAAAAATATCCAACCCTGTGGGCTGTGTGGCAGCCCTAAGGGATGCTCTGGGAAATGCTCTGGCACAGCACACCGCCTTTTACTGGAGTTTCAAAGAGATGAGATCCTCCTTTGAGCATACCCTCCCTGCTTATTCTTCACCCCGGACTGTGTGCTTCTCCCACCAGTGAGGATGGGAGGGCAATGCTGGGATACTGCCAGCCAGCACTGGTCCTGCCACAGGCTCAGCACCACAAAAAGCCGCTCCAGCAAATCCAAATAACTCATTTCATCACGTGGATACGTGTTTCTCCCAGGCATTTAACTGGGTGGCCCACTACATTAAGCTTGGCAGCACACTTTGGCAAGCTTTTGGGGGGATGCCTGACAGCCCTTGCACAACCCATGTGAGTGAGACATGTTGTCTCAGAGGCAGGGAGCAACACACACTAAGCCACAACAACAAAAACATGAGGCACCCATTAACAGGCTGGATCTGATTTTGTAAAATCTGCCCAGATCTTTGGCTTAAGCCTTACAGAGATGTGATAAAAGCTGAATATCAAGTAGAGTGGAGTTATATAATGTTTTGCAGTGACTGGTAAGATTGATGACCTGGAAAATAGGATTTGGCACTGCTGGCAGCAATTGATGAGTGTGCTGCTGTTGCATGCAGGTAACATTGGGTCTCTCAGCCAGGCTGCCTCTACCTCAGATCCTGGCTCAGGTTTGCTCCTTCCCTACACTGACGTGTCTCCTGACTTCAGACTGACCTCCATACTAGGAGACATTTTCCCATTTCCTGTAAGCATCCTCTCAGGTGCCTCTCAGTGGCCTGGTGAAGGGGATGGGCTACACCTACATCCAGTTTTTGGAAAGCTGGGGAAGGGATGAGCTTTCAGTGGCCCTACCTAGCCTTCTCTGGCTCTCTAAGTCAGTAACGCTGTACCTGCTGTGAAAATGAGAGTTCATATTTTACAGGGCAGATGAATCCTGTCCTAATTGGAAGTCCAGATCGCAGGGGAATAGGCAGAGCTTTACTCCTGAGATTCTCTGGCAAGTTCTGGAGTTTGTCTCCCAAAGCATTCCAAGTACATTGCCAAAACAAATCAACTAAGACTTAACCATGGATATGCAACCTAAACCTAACAGAAAATGTTAACTTCTAATTTATGTTGCCACAAGCAGGAAAAGGATCCCACTTTTGGTCTAACAGCGAGGCTTCATGCACTACAAGATGACCTCCAGACATCCCTTCCAGTCTCAACTATTCTGTGATTCCATGATTGAAGGTGAAGGTTCTGAAGCACAAATCATATGGGGAGCAGCTCAGGGAGTTTGAGTTGTTTAGCCTGGAGAAAGAGACTGAGACTGACTTTATGAGTCTCCAGAAATATGTGAAAGGAGGTTTTAGCAAGGAGAGGATCAGTCTCTTCTCCCAAGTAATAAGCAATAAGACAAGAGGAAATGACTTTGGGTTGCACCAAAGAAGGTTTAAATTGGGTATTAGGAAAATTTTCTTCATGGAAAGGGTCATCAGGGATTGGAACAGGATGCCTAAAAGAGTGCTTGAGTCACCATATGTGGAGACACAAAGATGTATAGATGTGGCACCTGGGGACATGGTTTAGTGGTGGACTTGTCAGTGCTAAGTTAACAGCTGATCTTGGGGGTCTTTTCCAACCTTAACAACTGTAAGATTCTATGACTGTATTTATTTAGTGCTTTCTCACAGAAAGCAGTTATGATATTGTACAATACTCTGTACAAAAGCCCAGTGAAAATATCAACTCCTGGATTAAAAATAGGACAAATAAAATAATAGAAGAGACAGAGGTGGGTGAACGGTTTGTAAAGGGCTCAGCACTGGAAAAATATTTTTATTACAGTGAGTTTCCATTAATCACCTCAGTTCAGATCCCAAGCAGTATAAAAATGCACATAAAAAAATCCTATAATTGTACAGTGTTGCAGAGTCCTTCCGAGTGAGCTTCAACATGGCTCCATGTAAGTAAGAATTTGTTACAGAAGTTGTTACAGAAGCATAAAATGCTGAAAGCACACTGACCATCATAATTAACCCACAATTATTGCCATGAATATAAAAAATTACAATAAAAATAGTGACTTCTACCTAAAGTATCCTTGGCCATAAAAGTATATTATAATCAGGAAAATAAATATATAAAGGCACAAGACCAAATTGGATGCTATGGGGATCTCCATCTCTTTGGGGTGCTCTGCCAAGGCACCACAGAGCCCTTCTGAGCTGAACCAAAGCCAGTATTTCCCAGAAAGCACATGAAAAGGTCAAGTCATGTTTGCCTCTTAGAAGGAAAAACAGTGGCTTCAAGAGTGAACTCTTCACTGCAGTTAAAGGCTAAGGGAGCAACTTGCAAAAGAGGGTTATGTGAGGGCAGGAGCTTTGAGCCAGACTGAGAAAGGGAGGAAATTCCTGACACCATGATATCCTGACATCACCATGTTGTAGACTTGAATTAAACTGTGTTTGTGCCTGGATTTCCCTATTCTCTATAGGTGGAAGCGATCCTCCAAGCTGTGCTGGGGACCTGTTGTTCAAGGGTTGGGGTGCTCCTCATCATTGTCCAGATGTGGTGGCTGGAAACCTTGGAGACTCAAGAGTCTTGGTGGCTGTTCCAGCTATGAGACCTCCAGCAGGATCACTCCAGTGAGCCCCTCTCCCTGCTGTTCTGACTGCCAGGACGACAGAAGTGGGAAACACTTTGGTGTTGTCATGGCCTTGTGTCCTCTTTCCTCTGTCATAGAACACTCAATAAAACACCACAGGCAACGAGTGAAGACAACAGGCTTGTTTCAGGCAGCTAAAAGCAAACCTTGCTTTTGCCTCTAGGCCTGTGCAGCTTCCCACTTTGGGGAGCACAGCGGGAAGACATGACTCAGCTGCTCTCATCTTGCATTCTGCAAAGTCCATATTATTCGGCAAGGATGTCACCAGAGGAAAGCCATTTCAGATACAGAAGTAAATCCTAGGCAGGGGTGGGTGGTGTTAGCAGTGTGGAGATTTTGAGAAGTGAAGGTGTTAAGGGGATCATATCTGAATGCCTCATATGGAAGCCCAGGGCCTGCCTGGACAGAAACAAATACCAAGGAGGCTGCCTACATGGGACCACTTCCTGCAGGCACCCTTGTTCCTTCCTCAACCACTTTTTCACTACCTTTTCACTTTTCACTGACTTTTTCACTTCTGCTTCTCTCCATGGGACCTTGTTTCAGCATCTACACACTGACTTCTTGTGGTCAAGATGCCATCACTTGTGAAATTCTAAAAGTGTGGTACGAGATACTGTATTAACAAGAAAAAAAAAAAGGAAAGGAAAAACGAGCAGAGTTTACAGCAATTAGGAGAATAAATTCAGAAGTGTATGAATTCTTCAAGGGGAAGGTGATGATCATTTTAGTTTTACTAGTGTTTCATACTCTTGCTGGATCTATTTAGAAAGTGGTAGGGGGTTGCCTCGTCTTTGTCACAATTCATAGTACCTGAGCACTTCCCACAGAGCAGATATGGTTTTGCAATTTCATTTTCCTTTTCATTTTTCCTCCCTGGCCCACTGGGAAATCACTGCAGCAAGCCCAGAGCTGCGTACACACACATACATGGCAGGGGCCAGTGCCAGCCCTGGACAGGGCTTGGGGACAGAGAGCATCCCCAAAGCAAGTGCCTGCTGCATCACACAAGGAGTCTGTGTGCAAGGGGATTCCCACAGATGTTTTTCCTTTCCACTGTAAGAAGAAGACTCAATGGCAAATTAAATTCCAGAGATGCTGGATTCAGCCAAATGCATGCCTCAGTTCAAATGGTTAATAGAAGATCATGCAGTAGCTCTCCTGCTGGCATTAGTCATGGCACATTGCCTAAGACTGAAGGCTCTATGCAGCCCGCTTGAGCTCTGTCCTATGCTTTATGGACACTTTTGTGGGACACCTTCCCAAGAGAGAAGGAGCAACAATATGTTTTTTGTTTTCAAGTCATCCACTGTCCTTGGGAAAAGCAGCTTATCCTGGACCATGACACCATTTCCAAGATTAATGGCCTACAGAAGCAATGTGCTGGTTTTGTGTGGCCCATGGCAGCTCTGGCACCCTCTCAACACCACACCTGGAAGACAAGAGGTGACCAGGACGATGTGGTCAAGCAAGAGGAGCAGAGAGAAGTGCACAGAGGGATAAAGCTGACGTCTGTGGAGATCTAGGGTATAGTCACAGCTGTGGCATCCTCTGAACTCTGGTCTGGATCTGGGAAGCTGCTGGGTAGCAAAGCAGTGCAAGCAGATCTTCTGTGCCCCTTCCAGCCTGGTCCCTCTGAAGGTGTTTCTCCACAAATATTGGTGGTGGTGTTTTTGGACACCATCACCTCTGAGCACTCTGGCAGGGCAAACAGTGCCCGTGTTTTTTCGCCTGACTGATGCCCCAATACGCATCCCAGGACCCTGTGTGGTGCTGTGTGATACCAGACTTACTGTGCAAGCCCTGACTCGAGTGGTTTTACTTTTGAAGCTAGTCAAAACAACCACTTCAAATGTACTTGTGCAGCTACAGAAGGGCAGTAATGTGGGCTAAAGAGGAGATGTTGAGTCCAGAACAGCAAGTTAACATCTCATACTCCTTTACAAGGTTCCTGGTACTTTGGACAAAAAGTGGTGGGCTTGCTTTCTTCCCCATCTGTTTTTCCTTTAGCAAGTACTCTCCAACAGCATAAGTTCCCTGCGTTTGGCTACCTCAGCAGCCCTCCCAATAGTCACAGCTGGCATCTCTTGAAACACCTACCACCTCAGATCTATATCTGCTGACTTTTATTGATTCTTCCATCACCTTTTCTTGGTCCCCAGAAATAACAATTGTGGCTTGTCTGTGAGCAAATGAGCAGTGTGAGGACTTATTAAGAAAAACATTGAAAACAGAGGAAAAAAACAACAACAAAAAGCCCAGAATGGTACTCCTGGCATTTGGAAGGAGCCAGATCAGTGCAGAGAGACATGGAAACTCACAGTGGGAGCTGGCAGAGGCAGCCAAGTTGCATGCGTCACTGGGTTGAGTAGGGTCCCAAAGCAAGTAGCAGACCTGAGGTGACTTGTCCAGTGAGGAATTTCAGTACAGGCAGCAGGTGCCTGGACCGAAAATCCTGGTATGTCAGGCAGTGATAAGACTGAATGTACTAAGGATAGCATGGAGGAAAAGGAAGGAGATACCATGGTCACTGGGGGCTGACCAGGCCCCCATCACCTGTGCTGGTTCCTTGCCCTTCCTTCCCCAGCCCAGTGCTGAGGTCAAAGGCAAGGGTCTGATGCAGAGACAGAACCTCCAGCCACCAGTCAAGTGACAGAAATGCTGCATGGGCCCAAGACTGTACAGAAAGGTGGGAGGCATCATGTGTGGAGACACCAGGAAGTGGGAAGGAAAATACAGAAGAGAAGCCTGTGGTAGAGCCACAGGAGGTCAAACCAGGGAAAGACAGAGTCTGAAACAGCAGACTCAGGTCAGACTCAACTGCATCACTAGATCCTTGGGCCAAGGCCAGTTGTGTGAGGTTCAGCAAGGATAGGTAAGAGGTCCTGTACTTGGGTCACAACAACCCCACGCAGCACTACTGCCTGGGGGCAGAGTGGCTGAAAAGCTGCCCAGAGAAAAGGGCCTGGGAGTGCTGGTCAACAGTGGCTGAACGTGAGCCAGCTGTGCCCAGGTGGCCAAGAAGGCCAATGGCACCCTGGCCTGTGTCAGTAATGGTGTGGTCAGCAGGACAGAGCTGTGATTGTCCCCCTGTACTTGGCACTGGCGCGGCCACACCTTGAATACTGTATTCACTTTTGGGCTGCTCACTGCAAACAAGGCATTGAGGTGCTGGAGTCCAATGTCATCTCTATAATTGCATTTAGATACAACAATTGTGTTCAAAGACATAAATCTTCACTGCTATGATTTCTTTTCTTCATAATTAAATGCAATTATAGATGGATGTCTTGTTGATTGCTCATGTCACATGAGTGCTTTTTCTCATAGACTTCTTGACATCTCCTGAAAGTGAGTTACCCCCTCTTCAATGCTGTTGGCATTGGAGAAAGGAAGAGATTTTGCCTCAGCTCCTGTTACAACAAAGGCAGCCAGATTTTGATTATATTCTGGTATTCTTGCATTCTCAAGGCAAGTAATTTTTAGGGCTGTGCTGCTTTTGAGTGGAAAAGTATTATGAAAACTTTTATTCTCCCTTTCAGTAGGAGCTTATTGCAACACACAGCACCCTGACTTTCAAATAACAAGGTAATTGCATCATCACCTAATCAGTTGCCTTAGTAACAGATTTCCTAAATTTCCCTGTTGCATTTGCATGTTCATAAGTATGAAAATCAGATGTGGGAGAAGGCAAGGAAACAAAAGGAAATCCGAGGCTTCATGGGATGTGGTCCTTGATGGAAAAGCACCCATGAGGCAGTTTGCTGATGGCCTGTGCTATGCTTACTCACCTTTTTGGTGGCTGTGGCCCCTCAGCAACACAGCAGCAGCTGGTGTTGGCTAAACTGTGGAGTGAGGGGACAAACCTGGAAAATTACTGGCATCTTCCCTGCAAGGTTTAGAGGCACAGAGAGAATTAGATTATGGGCAAACCTTTGTATGTGTAACTTCCAAGAGAGAGCTAAGGCAGAGCTGGGAACCCAGCAGATAATGAATCATGTAATTATTTAGGTTAGAAAAGATCTTTAATATCATAAGTCCAATCATTAATTTGCAATTCTAAGAAAGCTTGGGGTAAAAGGCCTGGGTGTTGGAGTGCTGCTTAATCATCAATGCTTGATTCAGCAAAGGTTACCACAGCAAACATTTCCTTGGAATTCACAGGAAGTGTTCCAGACAGGCTCTTGTTCAACACAGAATCAGATTCAGGCTCCTCCAACTTTCACACTTGGAGGAGGCTCTGGAGATGCTGCTGGTTGCAATTTCAAGGGCATTTCTCCAGGCAGATCCACTGCAGCTCAGTAACCAGCAGCCTTTCAAATCTGACAATGAGCCTGAACAAGCAGCATTTTCAGCTTTTCTTAAACTAGCCTCAGATGAGGAACCATGCAGCCTAGACCTGGAAAGGCTGCTCTCTTCATATCTGGCAAGCTTCACAGTAGAAATATGAGTTGAGATTGACCTGGAAATAATGGTGGGGGAGAAGGTGAAGGTGCTGGATGAACTCAGAACCAGCATCCAGGCCAGTTGTAATGGTCTGAGAGCAACAATCCTTGGGGAGGGATGGGAGTTTGTCCATGTGGGCATGAGCCCTGCTTATCCTGACGGAGCCTGCCATGCCTGAAGATGGGATAATAGGCTTCTCCCCCTCCAACCACTCACAGTTCCAGGCCCCTGCGTTTCACTTCCTGATTGACCTTAGGGAACACAATGTGTGGAGGCACTGTAGGAAATGGTTTATTTTAGTACTCCTCACAATTTGTTTTGTATCTGTCTTCAAGGAGGCAGCTAAGGGCACCAGTGAGGTGCCCAGACTCCCCACCTTGCCCAGCACTGCCAGCACATAACTTTGAGACCTCCACCATCAAGAACTAGCAACTGACAACCACAGAGGCATTTTTCATTGTGTGAACACACCCCAGGAGACAAGGCTGAGAACAAGCTCCAGTCACACATTCTAAAGTACAGCTGCACCTACCCTGTAACTACCCAGTGCTGCTCACAGGTGGGAAGAGAGCAAAGGCTACAGTGTGAGGTTGGGAAACACAGCAGACACACGGCCACTGTGATGGAGTCCTGTTTTCAATTCTCATGTTTAGTCTCGAACTGAGTAATATGCATTTGAGAATTAGAGCATGCCTTGCTAAAAGGTGAATGTTGAATACAATGAATTAAGAAAGCATAGCATATAGAGAGCTCTGTAATTACATCATCAGAGAATATCATGTACACTGTGCAATGCTATGATTCATAATGTTACAAGTAAATAACAGCAGATTAAAAATGTTCTTGGGTTCTCATAAGTAATGTAGCCCAGTTTAAGGTTATATTTATCAAAATTATCAGTGGAGAAACATTATTCCAGAGCTAAGTCACAGAGTCACACCAAGTCAGAAACAAAGGTCTTGCTGGGAGAGCTGAGCTTTGTTACCACAAGCAAGGCCCTGAGGTATCTCCAGGGGCTGCCACATATTGAAAATACTAGGGAAAACATTACCAGATCTTTTGGGAATGGCCATGAGAGGGGGGTTTATCCCTATTTTACAGACCAGTTACTTGGAAAGCAGTTCCTCAGGGATAAATGACAAGGTAGTCCCTGAGCCAGGAGAGCAGCAAGGCTATCCCTGCCCCTGCCCAGTCTGGCAGGGTACACTGCCTTTAGAGGGTACCAGCTTCCTTCACTCAGACAAGCAGCCCCCTCTCTCGTACCAGCACTTCTCTTTTCACACCTAACCAGATAGGAGACAGTTTTCTCTGTGTTCTTAAGAAAGGCTTCAATAAATACTCCATGTAAAGTGGCAGGAATCATCATCCCTGAGAGCTGCTTTGGTAACTTGGACATAAGAAAGTCACCCTACAGAAGGGAGGGAGACTGGGAAACAGGGTCCTGAATCTACATACCAATTTCATCTCCCTGTGTTGGAAATTGTAAGAAATCATTTCAGTAATCCAGGCACAAACTTGCCACAGAAAAAAGAGTGCAATACAGGAAACCTTGATGGTATGGAACAGTATTTCCCTGCATATTAAGCTGAAGAAGCAGGATGTTATACATGGAACAACTGATATTTGAAATAAGACTAGAAATGTATTTGACCGTAAACAAAGGAAATACTAGAACAGGATGTTTAAAGAACTTAATGTTCATATGAATTTTTGCAGCTAATTTGATAGGTATTAACCCTAGCTTGACAGCTAGGCAAAATACTGAGGAGAAGCAGAGAGCTGAACGCAAGTGGGCTGATGACCTGTAAGAAGTCTCAGAAGGTGCAGTGAGGTGAGTATGAATGAGTTCTTTGCAGCAACATCTATGGGAGAGGCAGAGATCCCTGCCTGCATTGCAGCTCCATCCCAGTGGTCACTGCAGGGTGGCAGAGAGCCCTGCTGGTGCTCTGCTTTCCCCTGTGGCAGGGGAGGTATGGTGAAAGGGGGCCTGTCTCCATAGTTGCCAATGCTCAGATTTAGACACATGACCACAAGATTTCTTGCTGCCAGAGATGCTCACTACTCACCTTTCAGGCCTCTCAGTATTAAGTATCTTCAATAAACCCAAGCCTTTGCACAGATTCAAGGTATTCAGTGGTACTATTGGTCCAGGAAAATGACCTCCCTTAGTGGTAAAGTTGTCAGTGGATCATGGAGTTCCTGCATCTTTGATCTGAGGTCTATCAGAGTTGACTGAGAAATTCAGAGGCATTTCAGCCACGCCCCATCATTGCTATTGCCAATGCAAGGGATGGATATTAAACCAGTGAGGGGACAGCCATAGGTGATGTGTGCATCCAAATAAGCCATAGCATTTGTGGGTGTGCTAAATTCATGAAGAAAATTGCTGGCACAGCTGGGCATGTTTCAACTAACAGCTGAACCTCTGCCCTTCCATCCAGCAGCTGGATGCAAAGTCTGGGATGCATTGAGCTGAAGTTCTTTGGCCGTTCCTAGATCTGTAAAGGGAAGCATACCATTGCTGCTGACTTCAGAAACTAATGGGATCTGGGGATGCTGCTCCAGCCAGTTTAACGTGCTGCTATAGGTACTGTGGCCAGAAAACTGTGTGGTGTGCTCCAAGGAAAACCTTACTGCCTTTGCCCAGAATGACCAACATGTGGAATCATACAGGTATCAGAAATCAGAACTCAACAAGAGACCCCAGAGACTGTCCAAGAGAAAGACAAAGATGTCTTCCCAAAGGCAGCATCTGGATATGATTGGACAACCAAGGCAAAGGTGTCCCAGCTGCAAAAGTCCTTATGGTCTTTGAACTCCATGCAAAAGCTGTATTTGACTCCTCTTGACCTGAAGACAGCAAGAAGAAGAAAACTGCAATAGATTTCCTCTCACTGTTGTGAAAGTTTTAGCAGAGCTTTACTGATGGAAACTGGGCAAGTTAATGGTGCTACAGAGAGGTCAACAGTTCTGGCTTTTATTTCACGTCCAAATTTTGATTCCAGACACAGTTCAGTGTTGCCACAGCTCTCTATGCTGATAAGAAAGGACTCAGGGCCAGCCAGTGATGTCAAGTGGATATGAAGGACATTGCTATTGGGCTGCTGCTGGCCTAAAGCTCTGTCCCAGTTCTGTAATATCTCACCACAACCCAGTAGTGACTCTGAGGAAAAACCTGCTCACCAGAAACCTACCAAATAGTGCACTGGAAACCTAAACATGTTTGTCCTTCATGCTATTAAATAACAAGGGGTAAACTCTTTTTGTAGACAAGGTAATTGAAAGTTGTTACATTAAATCATGAAACAAAACAAGAGCTGAATTACTAAAGTAATTTATCAGAGCTGGTTATAATTTCATATACAATAAAGGAGATTACTGCAGAACAAATGCTAATTTGGAAGAAGAATCAGAAAGAGATGATTCCCCCTTGCTTGTTCTTTGAGGATTGGCAGTGGTAAATTAGCTGGAGATGCCCCAAGCCTTTACCACCATCCAAAAGTGGTTGCTTTTGGGAAGAGATACCCCAAACAGCACTGCTGTCATGAAGGGTATAAATGCTACTTAGTGCTATAGGTGGTGCACAGACGCTGGTGTGCAGAAAAGATACTTTTGAGGTATTTTTACAATCATTCTCAGTGAAATAAAAAGTGACGCCTGGAAAGGGAAGAGAGGGATCAGTATTCCTTATGTCAGCCATGTCCTTATGAGCCGTGTCCTCGTCAGCTTTTCGTGTAAGAGAGGAGACTTCGCTGACCCATGGATGCCTCATGTGGTCGCTGCATGTCCTCCAGCAGTTCCAGGTGTTCCCAGCGACGGGGAATCCTCAGCAGCGTTGCCGGGCAGTGCCTCCGACACCTGCCCTCTCCCTGCGCAGGGATCACCCGAGGAGGAGGGAGCAGCAGAATCCCCAGCCAGCCCCTGCCTGCCCATGCCCCAGCGCAGCAGGCTCGCCAGCCCCTGCCAAGCAACTCCTTTCTGACTGCCAGCAAAGCTCACGTTTGGGAATGGAGCTTTAGCAAGGTCAGGCTGCGGTGAAAGTGCTTTTCTGCAGCACACCGCACAGATGCGAACAGACACGGGTGCTGCAAAGCATCCTTCCACTTTACCCTGGCTTTTCAGTGGTTTCTCCTCGTTTTTATCACCTAAAATAAAATTCTTATGGCAGGAGGGGGAAGTATCAGTCCTATGCTTCATAAACCAGGCCTCCAATGCCATTTGGAGCCATTCTATTCTATGATTAAAGCTGGGCTGGATATTTTATTCATAACAACCACGTTAGGCTTTTTTTCTGATGTTTGTGTTACTTCCTCCTCAGACCCCCCCTTTTGGGGGCATTGACGTGTATAATGATTTCCTCTCTGCAGGAGCAGAGTTCATAGTATAGGAATAAACATGCACTTTAGCCAAGGGTGAATTCATGACTTCGATTCATATTTTAAAACAAGGCAAGCCTTTTGCTTATAGATGAGCACATCATGTGGTTGCAGCTGAAACTTAGGCATCCAAACACTAAGTGTGACATTTACAGAGCAGAATCTTAATGCAAGTGGCAAAAAAGGATCAGGGTACAAGGTGTTTCCCTCTGGCAGCTACCTGTCCAGATCCTGCCTTTGCCATTAGTGACCTTGCCAGGACATAACCCTGCACTGCTTGCCTTGTTAAACATGTGGACTTAATTGTGATAAGTTGAAAAAGGCACAGAAAGGAGATGAGCTGCCTTTGGCTGGGGAGGGGAGGATCTGCAGAGGCTGGTGAGTCACTTTGAAGCAAAAAAGCATGAAAATGAAACGACAAGACTTTTCATTGTCTGCCAGTCACACAGGGATCCTGGGAGCACCTGAGTGGGTGCTCCTTCACCTCTGCAAAACACCCAGGCAAAACTTGAGAAGAAAGGAAATGCCCTGCAGAAAAAGAAATGTAGCTCTGAAAGAATGAAGAGTAAGACAGTCTGGTAAAGGGAGGAAATGCAAACAATCTTGAAAGCTTTCAGAGGCATGAGACTGTTGCACAGAACAGTCTCGTTTTTGCGAAGACACTCAGTTAACATTAGAGGCAGAGCAGCCCCATTGGACAAATCTGAGCACGCATTTATATTTCTGCCTCATTACCACATCTGTTTGTGGGCTTAAATACCACCTTGGCAATCTGAAAGGTGGGCAAATCAGCACCTCTGAAAATCCATAACTGGTCACTCAATGCTCCTGCATGGATGGCAAAGCTCCCCAAAGAGACGTCACATTCCTCTCCCAGTTGAGTAGGTGTGTAGTGTGAGCAAGGCATGCACAGCTTCAGGAGTCACATCAAATGTGACTGTCTGAAGCAGTTCACACAAAGCAGCAAACAGCATGCAAACACTCAAAATCAGCTGTGTCCTGAGAGCTGAATCCTTTACCCGTTAGTTACCCAGGGTTACAGATGCAGGAGTTGCTCAGTGAGCTGCAGACATGGGAAAGTCTTGTTTATCTGGGGAAATGTATCCTTCATCCCCTTGCCTTCGCTTGGCAATGACCCAGGAGCCCTGTGGTCTTTATGACAACATCCCAAGAGACAGCATAATGTGTTTCAGGCTTCAAGTGTTCTGTGCCCCAGTGGCCTGATAAATAAGCACATGCCCAGCACCCACCCAGATGCTATCACAAACAGGGCAGCAACAGCTGGATACACTCTGCTCTTATCTCCAGCAAGAACTGTGTCCTTCCCTGAGGAGCAGCCAATTTTCCTGGCACCTGTAGAATAATTCACCCTGAGATATCCTTCTCACCATCAGACTGGAAAGAAACAGGGTCACACGGGTTTGGGGAGAATGGGCAGGTGGGAGCAACAGACAGGCAGATGGGCAGCCTCATCAGCCTTGTTTCTTTAGCAAAACAAGCTAAAAATAATAACAGCAAGAGACAAATATTTAAGAAGCTGAGAATAAGACACAATGTTGCATGTGAATCATAGGGCCTAAAAGGATGCCTGGGCTATCTCAGGCAACTGCATTGTGCTACTCCTTGCACACACCATCCTCAAGGATGGTTTGCCCTTTCATTCCACCTGCTCAATGGAAAGCTTGAGTTACCCTTTATTCATCTGGTCACTGAACACATCTTCCTAACTTCCATCTGAATTCATCTTGCTTTCTTGGATAACTTCATTGAAATAAGAACTTAGACCCAATGAATTTTAAGCTAAAAAGAAAAATAATGAAGTCAGGACAATTAATGTCAGCTATAGAAGAGCCTAGACAAGTGTTTGGAAAAGGCAGACTGCAAGAGGCCTGTTGGTTTGCATATATCTATCTGAATGATGTTTCTCCATGTTTGTGTAATATCTCTCAGACAATGTGTTCAGGAAGCCAAAGCTGAACTAACACCCACATTTCTGAAGCCCAGTCTCACAAACATTGGTTTGAGGTTTTCACCTTTCATTTTCCCTGGTACTGATGCTATTTCTAGATTTCACAAACCTTTTGCTCTACAGTGAGATACTGTTCTGAATGGTATTGGGGTTGGAAAAAGGAAAAAGACCATTTTACTGTTCAAAAACCCTTGATTTTTGCAACATGTCTTAAATGTAAAAGTGAGGCTGAGGGGGAAATGGCAGGGAAAAAACAATCAGAAAATATTTTTTATATGCTAGGAAGTACCAGCTTGTGCAGTGACTTTTCTTATCAGCCTCCACTCAATTTCTTGAGTGGCAGTTTTTCATACAACAGCCATCACCTCACCTGAAATCCACAGCGACAGCAGGGCTGATGTCTTAGTGTTGTGTAGCAGTCCTGACATTGCTGCCCAGAGGAGACAGCCCCAGGATGGGACTGCAGGCTGTCAGAAAATAGCTACTACTGTGTGTCAGATGCATGCTGTGTAGTGAGTGCACAAGCTTCACCAACCTCTATTTATTTGGGTGTGGATCAAGTAAGGCACCTCTGGTCCACCTAGACAGCTGGACCTTGCTTTTCTTCTTGCACTACACAGCAGTTTGTTTCATAGCAGCCTGTGGAGGAAAGGGTCAGGTTGAAGGAGCTTCTCTAGCAAGTGGTGCAGAAACCAAATATAGTCTGTGCAGTGAAAAGCTCACCAGGCACACATCAGGCACTGCAGATGAGTGCAATACTATGAAAAGGAAAACAGCAAAGAGACAGCACAGAAGCAGGAGCAGAGGCACTCGTTTTTTCTAATTGCAGTGCTTGCATAAGGAGAAATAGAAAACTCCAGAGTAGTCTTCACATCCTACGGCTGGGGGACTTGGGGTAGATTATTTAAAAAGAAAAAGTATGAACAAAGGATTCCTGACTCAGTGTTTAGGTATGACAAGTAGGTGCTGTGTTAGTCGAGGACCTTTTCAGGTGGAGTAGTCACCTGAGGGTCCTGAAAAGGATGTGTCAGGAAGGAAAAGGCCTGAAGAGTCCTCTTGAGCCCATAACCACACCAGCCACAGTCTGGACTCGGTACAGTGGATATAGTGGATATCTGGTATTGGATACAAATCTAGATTTGCCCACATCCTGAGGTCTTCATACAAATTCTCTTCTAGTTAATAAATGCCTAGGACCAAAGCAGCAGTCCCTCTCCAAACCATGATGACTGCTTCTGATCAGGAACTATACTCTACATGCTTCCCAGAGACCTGCAGTTCCCATTAGAAATAAAAGACCTAGTCCTTTGCTTCAATGTCCCAGCAACATAAGCACAGGGGGCAGTAGCAACATTGGCAGCAAGCAGTTGGGTGGAGAGAGCAACTGAGCACAAATCCCAGGGAGAACACCATGACCTTTCACAGACCGATTTTTTTTTGCATGCCAGGATGGAGGAAAAGGGGAAAGGCTGCAGTGACAGATAACTATCAAGTGGGTGTGAAGGGCTCTCAGAGGCCAACAAGGGCACATCAGCGTCTGGGTTTGCCTGCGTTTTGTAGCCCATTGGCGTCATTGCCCCTGTAGCTGTAAATGCCAGGCTAACCAGGCCGTACGCAGGGAAAAGGCTGCCCAAATCAGGGCATGTTGTGTCTGCCTGCAGCACAAAACATGCCAAGCAGGACTAAACACAGTCCTTGGACTCCTTGCTTGCTGACAGGGCATGAGGTGGTCACCCGCAGCTCTCCCGAGAAAAAGGCAGTGGAATAGGTCCAAATGCATTTAGAAGCTTACCTTAGGAGGAGAGGAACTACAGCCTACAATTGCACCTATGCCTAATGAGAAGGGAGTGGATGGACAAATCCTGCTCAGGAAAGGTGTAAGGAGAGGTCCTCTGTAAGCAGCAGCAGTGTCCACCACCACCATGAACACCTGCAGCACTATCCCCAGCGGTGTTCCACAGCTCTAACACGTGAGCAGATGGGCTGCCACAGAGCTGCACATCCATCACTTTGTCACAGACCCTTATGTCTGAGGAACTCAGAAACCCTACATCTGGGATCTTCCTCTATCTAAGGCATTGTTCAGTTGAAGGATGAGAACATGACTGACCTACACTGTACAGGTAAGAGGAGAAGACAGTCTCCATATTAATGAGATTCTCTTCTTCTGTGAGCAGAAAAATGAAAATAACCCCTGAAGGTCTTTCTTTGATCAAAAGGTTGTGATTCCAAGAAATAATTGGCCACTGTGAATTCCTTTACAGTTGTTTTTTGGTTTTTCAATAAGAAATACAGCCAATTCACATAAATGTAAATTGGACTTACAGAGGTTCAAGGCGAAGTTTTTTCTTTATTATTCCTGCATATTTTTGTGTCTCATTGTGAGGACATCTTCTGCTTGCAGCAGAAGCTATCACAGGATGTGAAGCAGCTCAGTACTTTGTCAGTTCTACAACTCTAGTTAACCTCAAGTGAGGACACTATAGCTGAAATATAATAACAAGTTACTGGGCAACATGAGCTCCTGTTTCTCAAGTGATCAAACAAATTATTCGTCCTTCAAGGCTGAACCTAAACTGACATCGACCTTTTCATTTAAAGCAAATGAAGGATCTCAGACTACCTAAACATGAATGATGATTTTTTTTGTTGGTATTTTTTTCCCCTTAATTAAATGAAAGCAGGTTTTATATTTTAAACATTCCCACACACTGTTGAATAAATGCAATTTTTTTCTGTGATTATTCGTGCATTGCAACAGCAGGCTGGAAACAGCAGTGTTAATTCCCTTGTGATTTCTCCAGAATGTATAGAGTGCATACAGAGAGTTACAGTAGCTCCTGGAGACCTGCCACAGAGGGCTTTATTGTGCCAAGTCATGCACAGAATAAAAGCAGGTGGCAGAGTGCACTCCAGTATTTCCACTCTAAAGCAGAAGCTTAATGTGATGAAGAGGCTGGGAGCAACAAGAGGATGCCCTCCTTTCCCCATTGCACAGCACTGCACAACATGTCCACAGTAACATTTGACAAAGCAAAGCCTGGCCCACTGCACAGCTCTTTTCCTGGCATTGTCCATCCCTGGTTAGCCATGGGATAAGGCAGGGCAGAGGCAGAAGGAAAAGGGAGGTTATGGATAAAGAGGTGACCTGTGCCATGGCTGAGGAGGCCACGCTGTGGGGCACAGCAGCCTGTAGGGTAAGTCATGAGCAGGGTGTCCCCAAGGGCTGTTGCCATCGAGTGGGTTTGCAGAGGGGGTGAGGCTGCAAGGACAGAGCAGGTCCTGGCACCACTGGTCCTGGGTTGTGCTACTGCTCACCACTGCCAGACACCTGCCTGGTGAGACACACCTGGCTGCACCAACACTGGACACCTGAGCAGGATGGGGCATTAAATGCCTTCAGATGCAGATAACCTCTTCCCCAGGGTCACACAAAGAGATGTGAGCTCCCTTTAGAGCAGTGGGAGACAACAGGTGTGTGGCTGGACCATCCCACAACACCTGCAAGGCTGTCCCTCTCCAGAGTGCCCTAAGGAGCCTTGACTCCCTGTGATCCTTCCTTTGGTATGTTCCATCACCAGCAGGACTCCCTTCTGGAGCAGTTTGTGAAGAACTGTACCCATGGGAAGTTCTTATGATGGAAAAGTTCATGGAGGACTATCTCCTGTGGTAGGGACCCACCACTGAAGCAGGGGAAGAGTGTGAAGTGTCCTCCCCTGAGAAGGAACAGCAGAGACAACATGTGATGACTGATCACAGTCTTCATTTCCCACCCCCCTTCAGCTCTAGGGTGAAGGAAGTAGACAAAATTGGCAGTGAAGCTGAACCAAGGGGTAAGGGGAAGTTGTTTTAAGATTTGGTTTTGTTTCTCACTATCCTACTGTGATCTGATCAACAATACATAAAATTGATTTCCCCAGGCTGAATTTGTTTAGCCCATGATGGTAATTGTTGAATGATCTCTCCTGTCCTTATCCTGACCACAAGCTTTTCATTATATTTTCTCTCCCCTGCCCAGGTAAGGAGGGAAGTGATGGAACAGCTTTGGTGGATACCTGCCATCTGGCCAGTGTAAACCCAAAGCAAGGAATTAGGGACCTTCTGAGCAGGAGATTGTGTCTGCATTATCATTCTTAATAATCACAATCAGAGATAATCTTTTCAGTTTGTCATGAATATTTGTATGGTTTCCACTTTCACAATCTGTACAGCAACCAGTTCGATCATTTTATAGGTAGTCTGTGGAAAAGTGCATTCTTTTGTACTTTCATACAAAACTTCAGGGCTGGAGTCCCTCTAGTTCTTA
The DNA here is from genome assembly GCA_013397245.1 of Thryothorus ludovicianus. NCBI lineage: Eukaryota > Metazoa > Chordata > Aves > Passeriformes > Certhiidae > Thryothorus > Thryothorus ludovicianus. Next base: position 647,687 of record VZTB01009268.1, read on the forward strand.
CAATGTGAGAAATAGTAAATTACCTTTACTTCTTTCACCCTTCTCTATGGCATCCCAGATTCAATGGCCCCAATGGGACATAGAGACCTCCACAGAACCTCAGCTGCCTATAACCTAAGGCAGAGACTTCTGATCCACTTTGCTTATTTTAGTCAGGAAGGCACTTTATGCTCATATCCTTCTCTTGAAATTTTCTAGCTCTGAGATGGGGGAAAACCACTGCATCCTGCATTCACAGTTGGACTACTCATTACCTAGTAACATAACAGTTTTTGACCTATTCATGATTCATTTCCTAACAATAACCTTACAAAACCTTTAAGCCTTTTTGCAATAGCAATATCTTACCTCTCAGCTAACAGTTTCAAACTACATTGTCTAATATCACACCTCAGTCCACAGGAAATATAACTTGACTTTTCCGTCCTTCCCACAATTCCCATTGAAATTGTTCTATTCAAATCTCCCCTGAAGTGCAATCAGGTAAAGATATTTGCATTCCTCTATGGAATTAACCTACATATTTCTAGTCGGCAAACAACCATCTGTCTCTAGCTGAAATATGCACACTGCAGAACATGCCTGACTAAGCCCTGGTGTTGCCTATGCCTCCCCTGTGACTGTCGTGAGCACTGGAGATCACCACACTGAGGATGAAGCACTATTTTACCCCACAGAAACCTGTTGGCTTCAACAAATGTTAGCCAGACTTTAAAAGGAGTCCAATTCATAAGAAATTATTAATTAAATTTTAAAAATGTATGTATGTATGTATGTATGTATGTATGTATGTATGTATGTATCTATCTATCTATCTATCTATCTATCTATCTATCTATCAGAAAAAGAAATGGCACCTAAGCAAATGCACCATGAGCTGGAATTAGGCTTAGATGTACTGTTAGCCCTGGTGATTGCCATCTGACTTGACCTAGTACACTCCAGAGGCAAACTGATCTTGTTGTGTCGGCATCCATGCCCATATTTCTCTGTGTGTTCTTCTAGGCAATCAGAAGAGAAAATACCACCTTTTTCTGTGCTTCAGCATCTCAAAATCTCTGTTTCTTCCTCATTCAACTGCAGGAAAATGCTCTTGCATATTGTTGAGTAGAGGAGAGGGTTGTGGGGAGGCACTGGGGAAATGCACACCAAGGAGAGCACATCACTGCACCAATTATCTCCATATTTCTTATCTGGACTAGCCATGGTGCAGAGACCCCAGCTTCAGTAGAAAGCTGCCATTAGGGTTAAAGCTTAGATTTTGGCTTCAGAGAACCACCATGCCTACCAGCTTCACAGACCAGGGCTGAAAATGGCATGTCAAGGAGAGCATGTCACTACACCAATGTTACCCCATCCACAACTTCCTGATCTGGACAACTCATGGTACCAGGGACTTCAGTCTCAATCCCAAGCCTCCATTAGGGTCAAGGTAGGAGTTCAGAGATCTACAAAAGCAATAGCTCCAGGAATACCAGGGCTGGAGAAGGCATGCTAAGGAGAGCACAACACTGCACCAACACCAGTCTGACCACGTTTCTTACCGGGGCAACCCACAGTACACGCGACCTCAATCTCAGCCCCAAGTGAAGGCTCTCAGAGGTCTCTGGTGAAATATTTCAGTCTCTTAGCATTGGAAATCTTGCACCTTCTCAGTCTGAGTCAATGTCTTAGCCCTAGAAGGGCTATCAGAGACTTCAGAAGAAGAAGCACAAACTTGAATCAGGCCATTGTGGAAATATTCAAACATAATTTTTTTTTTCCTGCTCTTCATTCAGAGTACAAACATGCCTTGTACTTAGGATCCTCAACCTTTTGAACTCACAGAGGTTTTACTTATTTTGTAATGTTTGCCAATCAAACTAGGTATTTCTATTGTCCAAAAAAACATCGTTTTGTTTTGATTCATACTAAACTCCTGGCCAGGGTGTTATATTAAAGTTCCTAGAATAACTGAGCACAAATTTGGAAATTTATTTTGGGATTGAATTTTGTAGCAGGAACCTACCTCACACAAACATCCACAAAAAACTATGCAAAATGATGTCTGGTTTTTACACAGCATTTGTCCATAGACCTCAAAACTATTTGCAAAATGGGTCTATATCACTTCACTCTTCTTTAAAACTGAAATGACCTGTTTTTTTCTAATAAATCAGGAAGTTAATTATGTCAAACTTCTGATCTCACTCCAGTGGTCTACCAAGTAGTCTACACAGTCTTACAGAACATAGATTAAACTGTGGACAGTGTGGCCATATGTAGATCTCCTGACACATGTGCATGTCCTGGGCATCTTTGTACTGCACAGCCACACGATGTGCCTGCACTGGCCCGTGCCATGTCACTGCTGAGCACTCTTGAGCAGTGTGGGTCCTTGAGGCAAAAAACAGGCAAACACTGGGCTGTGGTAGCAAAATCACAGCCCACAGGTCAAAGGAAGGGTCCATTGGCCTTTATTCAGCACTTGTGGGACCATATCTGGACCATATGCTGTGTCTGAGTTTGAGCTCTCCCATACTGAAAGGCTTGGGCACAGTAGGGCAATCCCTCTAGAGAGCCACCAAGCTGGCCAGGTGACTAGTCCATGGCATATGAGGGGAGGCTTGAGAGAGTTAGGCTTGTTTATATTGTGAAAGACTCAAATTTTTCCTTTCTTTCCATGACTGTGGGTTCTGAAGACCCTAGAAATTGTACCAGTTTAACAGTGGGTAATAATTCCCTGGACAGGCTCTGTGTACCAGTTTCTAAACATTTGAGAAGACTTTGAGGTGAAAATCACAGCATGTAAGTTAAGATAGTTATCAAGAGCTTTGAAGTCAACTGTAATGTGAATTTTGCAATTTTTCCAGCTCCTCCCGGGTAAAGATAATAAGTTTCATGATGAACTGAGGAGCATTCAAAATACTTACTAATCTAGACAAGGTGTCTGATGCCATATTTAGCATATCATTTAAAAGGAAGCTTGAGCCCAATCTGTCTTTTATATAACCCATTGTACTAAATCCCAAAAGGTGGAATAAGGCTACTAGAATCAGCTGATACTAAGTGAAAAATGTGAGTAATGCTTGAATGTTTCAGAAATTTTTTTTTTCTCCATAGTTAGCAATGTATGAGTCACTCAGGCTCCCTAGCTACTGCACTGCATGAATGACTCAAAACTCCATCGAGAACGGAGGCACAAGCAGTTCTCTCTTTGTGCCAGATTTTCTCCTTTCAAATCACCCTTGCTGTATTTCACCCACTTAAAAAAAAAGGAGAATCTCTTTCCCTATTACTTCCTTCCGCCGTCCCCATGCAAACCCAGATAAAGCATTGTGCACAAGGATGGTCAGTGCTCATTGTGATTGAAAAAGCACAGGATATGATGTGTTAAAGTGAACTCAGTTAACCTTTCTTAAGAAGTGAAAATGTACATAAACTAGTTGGTCTGCTGAGCTCCTCTGAAATTCTTGGAAGAGTAAGAACATTGCACTTTTAGTCATCTTGGACCCAAATGTCCCCAATGGAATTTTCCTGTATAACAGAGCTCAAGTCTGGGGTCTTGGAAATTGTAGTCAATTATTTCTTTAAGTGAAAATCTTAAGTTCAATTCATTGTAGACTTTGAAACAGCTCAGTCCACAGGGATTTGTACAATTTTACAAACTAGTAATCCCCCTTTAGTTTAAATTGGATAAATTGCTGCTGAGAGGACCCATTTTAATTTGTACTAGGTATCTCCATCAGAACAACACACACAACCCCATTTTTGCTGATGGCTGGCTGCATGCCTGAACCGAAGTTCCCTCTGCAGTGCTCTGAGAAGCTTTTCAGGGTCACAGGGAAATCTGTTCTTCGTGTCATATTCCCACTTTCTCATCACTTGATGCATCACATGAGTCATTTTCCAGGGACTGAAAGGTGGAGAGGGAAAAATCATGCTGGACTGTATATTAGTTGTCACTTGAAAAAAAAAAAGCTGCATAATTTGGCTATTGCCTAACCCCATTACCTCACCCCTAGGCTGATCACCAGCTTCTTATTCTCTCATCACATCTGTGTTGCAATGACCATGGGGTATTTTGGACAGTGATCATTTTCTCTTCTCAAAAGCCGTCCTCCACAAGATCAGTCTGACCTTTTGGTCACAGAGCGGGAAGAAGTGTACACAGCCATTTGTCAGAGTAGATCTCAGTAAGACAAGCCACTGGTTTCAGTTCTGAAGTCTGTTTCCTATTTATAAGAAAGTTCCCAAGTTTAGAAGGAATGTCTGTGAATTGTTTTCCTAAGCCATGTTTCCCATTACACATTTATAATTCAGCTTTTTCAGAAGTTGTTTGAGTTTAATTCTTCAGCCTTCTGGATAAAGACATCTTAATACAGACAAAAGAAACAGCTGTCCAAGAGTCATGAGCTCCTAATGCTGTTAACAAAAAATCTTTTTGCTAGGATTTCTGTTTCAAAGTTAACCATTTACCTACCTGGTGGCTGCCTTAACCATCTAAATCCAACAAAATTATCCAAGAGTAGGGTATTCTGCTAAGTAGGCAAAAGTCTTCACTGACAGACAAACTTAATTTGGACAAATCCCTTCAGCTTGTCCAGAGTTTCTTCCGTTGCCACCATGAAACACAGAATTCTTCCAGGTCAGTCTTTTACCTGGGGGCTTCTGAGACTTTTTGATCTCAAAATATGATCACAGACTGCCAGCTTTGTCCTCTCTTTTGGCTAACACAGACTCCTTCTGTTGGTGTTTAGACACCTAATTCAGGAGTCTAAGTTATGCTTTAGTCATCTGAGAAAGCAGATATCCAGAAGAACATGGATATATGAGGAACAAAATGTAGAGTTGGGCTTGTTCTGCCTGAGGAAGAGAGAGGTGGGAGTAATCTCATTGTTGACCACGACTACTTTCTGGTATAATATAGAGAAGACAAACTCTTCTCAGTGATGTAGAGGAATTGGCTGAGAGGCAACAGACACAAACTGCAAAACCAGGAATTCCAATTAGATTTTAGAAAACATCCTTTCCCTATGAGGACAGCAAAATATTAATACAGGTATTGGCATCTCCATTTTTGGAGACATTCAAAACTCACCCAGACTGCCTTGAACAGCTTGCTGTAACTGAATGTGCTTTGAGGGAGGGATTAGACAAGAGGACCTCCAGAGGCTCTTTCCAGCCTAGATTTTCCTATAGCTCAATAATTCTGTGAGTTTGCAGGACATCTCTGATACAGAAGAAGAGTAAAAGCCATCTTGCTAAATTGCCTCTCCTTTGACTAGTTCACCGAAGTTTAATTTTGTTTCAGGTGGGCATCTATTTTTTTTTTTTTAATAGAAGTACTTTCACCATAATGCTACCTGAAATACTTTGGAAATAGAATAAAATCACTCATTTATCTTTTTTTTTTTATCTCTACTTAGAGGATCTCATTTTTCTCCTTGCTCATCTTTTTACCAGTTGAATTACTCCTGTATATAATCTCTTCTATTTATTAACTTCTGCTTGTCTGTTGGCTGTAAAGATACTTGGCATTGAAAACTGACAGAATATCAGTATATGCAGTGGCTTATAACATGATTAATTAATGTTTGGAAAGCACTTTGCAATCAGCCAAGGAAAAACTGCAAGGCTGTGAGAGTTAACAGTGAGATCTTTTCCCTTACTTTTTGCTTGATTTGTTTTATAAACAGTGACGCAAGCAAATACATCAGGACCCAAATTGGAAAGTCACTTCTTACTATGTTGGATTAAAAGAATAGAAGATCAGTGCAATGATTTTCCTCACTTTTTGCAAGACATGACAGCTCTGGCTTTTTCTATACATTTGCAGTCAGCTTAGTTCTCATCAGCGTGTGTTTTGTCAGTTAAGTACTTATCTGAAACCCTTGCCCAGCAATCCTACCTAATGATGCCTTTCTCACTACTGTTGCTTTCAAAGCAAAAACTCACACAATCTTGTTTGGCGTGTTATCTCCTATCAGCTCTTATTCAATTGAGAAAAATGTCTTCAAAAACAACGGGAAACCTAAGAAAATGTGATAACAAACAGCAGTGTATTAGGGTTTAGGAAAGTGTGATTACAAGCACCATGGAGACCGTTGTCAGGTCAGATCTGTCTTCTTAATTAACTGAAAGAGAGAGAAAATATAATGTTAACAAGATTAACAAATGAAATTACCAAATTGTAGGTGTTAATACTGCTAAGTATAATTTTGCTAGGTATTATTTCAGAAGATATCTACCTAGAAAATAATTGTCCTTCCATTATTTTAGTATTATGTTTCTTACATCTTTTTTCCTTTCTCTCCATCTCACAGAGATTGGAAAATGTTCTCTGAGAGCCTCCTGAGGACTGGACTGGAATTGGCCTTCTTGTACTTTAGCTCAGAGATCAAACTCTTTTACAGAGAAGAAAAATAGTACTGTTGGTTCTCTCTTTTTTCCTAATGTACCAACTTAAAGGTGTCATCTCTTGGGAAAAATTCTTGGCTGCAGCATGAAGCTTTCCAGTTTCCTTTTGATGTTTTTGGAATTATCTCCTAGAAAAATTAATTTAGGGACAGGATTATTCAGATGTTTTTTAAGGCTTCTTAAGGTCTTCCTTTGGAAAGAAGGAAAATAAACATTTTGGAGAGAGAGCACAGGTACACATTGCTATGCAAAGTAGTGGCAGTTTCATTGCAGAATCTGTATCAGTGATTTGGAGATCTCTAAGGTCACTGCTGGCAAACATCATGAGTAAGCCAGTCACTGACTAACAGGTAAGTGATGTGGAAGACCAGTAATGGGGAGGACAAAGCTTGCCACAGAGACCAGTCTGGATTGATCAGCACACCTGCACCAATAAAACATAGTCTGTAACACACCATTGTAAAGCTAAAAGATAAGTGTGTTTCATTCAGGAAGAAGACAGATATACCTTTCTCCACGTAAAGAAATTCTCCAGTCACTATACATTTAGTAGTAATATTCACACTTGTAATGGCAAAAATAAAACATGTCACTGGTCAAAAACTGTACTTCTGCCAACATTTATTTATTATGAGGCAGCATGTAAACATTGAAAACTACAGAGAAGGAAAGGACTCCTGCCCCTTTGATGTCTGTGCAGCCTTGGCCACTTCCTTAAGCAGTGTTTTGGTGGGACTTTGCAGTCAAGAGTAACAATTCTATTTCAGTCTCATCCACCCTTACTACTTCTTTATTCTCTATGGAAATGACTGGAAATTCATTATGTCGTAGATAATTTTGGCAATGCCCACACAGATGCTAGTAACTGCTCCTTCCACACAGAGAGTGCAGTTCCAAACACTCTCCAGCAAAAATTGACTTTCCCTGTGTTTTTTATAGCGCACGACACAAGAGCTTACACAAAGAAAAAGTAAACAGCTGCAACTATAAAGTCATACAATTCCCCTAAACCAGAGGTCTTTTCTTCTAATTGGTTTTGTACAACAAAGTTCTGAAGCAGGTTATTCTCAGTATTAGAGAGCTAAATACCTTCCTCCATCGTGCCCCACTCTGGGTTCTCAGTATAAGAGGAACTCATGACAAATACAAATACAGTGTGAGGAACCTTACTGAAGTTACTAAGGCTGTAAGGGGCACATGAGCCCTGTGTTTCCATATAATTCAGAGTGATTGCAAACACTAGTGCAACAGCAATGCCAACCCAATGCCAAAAGATTATAGAAGGGTTCTCATAGCTCAAGGTTAATAAAGGCTGCCGCCTTCACATAGATTCTGTGCAATACCAAGCTTTTGCCAAGCTCTAAATAGCAATATAAACAATGGAAAACACATTTTCACACCATCTTTTACTATACAAATGGGTTTGAAGTTGACATCTCAACCCAGGAAAAAGACCTAGGCACATTCACTTGCTGCCTCTCTGAGACCCAGGTTGAAGATGTCACTAAGAAAATTCCCAGACAGGCACAGCCCTCAGACTGATAGCTGCTACTACTCCTTCTTTTGGTGGCAAAGAAGTCCAAGGGTAAGGAAAAGAGTCTCCAAAGTGTTAGGACAGTTGACAAGTGAATTGGGAGCACAGGTTATTTTTCCTTCCCAGTTGTGGGCACCAACAGCTGATAGAAACAGACAGGCCCAGTCTCCTAATGTGACTCTGTGGCTGATGTCCCCACCACAGTTTTGGGCTGGCCTAAACAGCACCAGACCCGCAGGAATCAGATGAGATCCACCTTTCTGGCAGGGAACTTTAAACTAGACTTGAAGGGGGATGGGGATGATACAAGGTTTGCCTGAAAAGCTGTGGGGATATCCATAGCAAGTTTATAGGGACAGAGTGCTAATGAGGGCCCTAGGCCTGTTCCTAGACTGGAGTACACTTGGAATATTACAGAGATGAGGCAGGGCATCCTTTGGTAATGGGAGCCAGCAGGGAAACACCAGTGAAATACCTCAAAAGAATTAAGGGTTATTCCTCTAAGAAGGTGACACGTTCAGACGAAGTGCCTCTTCACCAATGCACACCGCACAAACAATAAACAGGAGGACTGAAAGCCACTATGCTGCTAGAAAGTTAGCTCATAGTTGCCATTACTGAAAGCTGGAGTGGCAAATCCAGTGACTGGAGTGTGACTGCAGTCATCACACACTAGTGGACTTGGCAGTCCTGGGGAATATGGGTCAGGCAAAGAGTAAAGTCAGGCTCCTCCTGAAATTTAGAAAAAAATCCAGGCATCCAAGGAGTGAGTCAATTGGGAAAGTGGGAAACTGCCCTCAGGAACAAGAGAGTGGAACAGAGATGACAGGTCTGTGAGCACAATAGTCACTGATCCTTGGATGCAAGAAAATCAGGAAAGGAAAGCAGGCAAGAGATTGGCACAGCTGTGTCTAGACCCACTGGGCAAGGAGGAAATACACATCCAATGGAAGTAGGGGCTGGTGCCCTGGGAGGGGCATAAGAACACTGCCCTGTTATATAGGGGTGACATCAGGAGTATGATACAGTAGATACAAGAGCAGAACAATGAGTGTATGGGGACTTCAGGAGCAGTGTGTACGAATAATGCCAATTAATGTGAGTGCAGTGACCATCACAGCAGTGACTCAGTACACCCTCCTGCCCCCAGGGTCAAGGAGGAGGCACAACAGACATGGTGACCAGGAGACACAAGCCACTCATCCCAGGAGAAAAGCTGTTCAAAATAATCCCTAGTCCAGGCCCTTCATAGATGACCTTCTTCCTCTTCTGTGGCTGCAGGAGGCTCAGCCTGGGACTCACGGTGAAGTCAGAAGGACAATGTGCCCAGCTCCACACCTCAAGCTTTTGGGTTGGTACACAAAGACTTGTTCTTGGGCACGAGCAAGGCATTTGGAAGAGCCAGGTAGACACTCTCAGTAAAGCTTAGAAGCTCAAGCTGACAGCATCCCAGGAAATGACAGAGAGGAGATGTCCTAGAGCTCTAACTACCCAAACAGCAAGTAGTTTTTCATGAGACTTTAAGACAACAAACGAAATCTACCACTTTAGGTATTTTTTCTAGATGAGCCTTTAACTTTTAAATGTTAATATTTAATCTGTCTCCTTACAGTCTCACACAGCCTTTCTACTTTAACTAGATTCATTATGAGTTTGTCAGCAGTACATTCTGTCTTGATTTGAATCCTTTGTCTTCATCTTCTCAGTTACTGTTGCCCTGGAACTCCATCACTGGCATAGCTCTTCTACAGGAATACAAAGGCACCAACTCTAGTTATGGCTCTATGGAAAAGGAAAATGATTGTCAGCTGCTTTCTTTGAGGCATTTTTGTTTTATGCAAGATGGGAAAAATTTCTGAGAGAAGCATTCATTTCTTTAGTAATGAAGTCAGCCAGCAAGTAAAGTGCTTCTGCCAGTAACTGTCTCCTTATTTCAGAAAAGCAGAATTTTATCTTTGAGAATGAAATTCCGTGAACAAAGCACTTTTTTGAAAGCCTTGTCTAGACACAGTCTTTTTAAAGTACAGGGTTTTTTTGTCGTGCTTTTTTTTTGCAATTACATACTACCAAATTTTTCTCAGTTCCCTAATTGCCATCTGCCATTAAAATCAACAGGTATTATGCTTGTATACCTGAGGAAACATGTGTCTAGTAGATCTTAGAAATGAGATATGAATTAATTAAAAATGGATTTCACCTTAAAAACAGAGGAGTCAGCTGACTGTGTACTGTAGAAAGGAAAAGAGCTGACTTAGAAAACCTTAGGAATCTGGGTTATCACAGGAATTCTGCCAAGGCATTTATCTGTAGTGGTAGATACTGCTATTTTGACTTGCATACTTCTAAAGAAATATAGACTGCTTTATTCCCTTGTCCCAGATAGATTAGTCAAGTACTTAAGCACTTTATCTTTTAATTAATTGTATCAGCTAAGTGTGTATTTAAAAACTGAATTTATGTGCAGAAATCCTCAAAATATTAATCACTTCTTGTACACCCCTCTTCTCCACAGCCTGCCAAGCACTGAGTCATAATTCCATTTTATTCTATTCTTTCCATTGCTGCACAACAATTACATAGTCTATGAGAAAATTATATTTATTGTTAAATCATCAGGGAGACCAGCCTTTTACCAGAGAAGGAGACAGCAGCCTGTGCAGATAGAGGATGACTTAAGGGAGGGTGGCAGAACATGATCTGGTTAAAAGTCATCTAAACTCAGTAAACAAAAGACTTGGAAGCTGTGGTGGGAGGTCACCTCTTCTGGCAGAAAATTTTGAAAGAAAAATTTTAAAGGAAGAATACAACTGCTGTTCTCACATTCATTGTGCCAACCTGCAAACTTTTTATTTTCCAAAACTTTGTTAATCTAGGAGAAACAGAAACTGCATGTGACTGTTGTTGAGGGTTTGGATTGTAAAATAAAATCCAAAATAAGTCTTTCCTAACCACATATTTTTTTATTTGCCCATTGCAAATGCAGCAACACCAGTGGTTAAACATGGGAATAAGTCCAATCAAAAGCCCTCTCAACCTCATCCATGCCAGCATGGGGTTTTAGAAGCTTTGCTTCTCCAGAAGTCTGATCCTGACCCTATCCCTAGTTAGCACTGCAGGGCAATCCCTCCCTCTCAACCACTCAAACAGAAGCAGCAAAAAAGGACATAGGAAAATTTGGCCACAAAAAAAAAAGCTCATTTTAAAAAAGGTTAAATATAAAAAATTTGTTTTCAAAAGTTCTAAGGTTGGATAAATATATAAAATCTGCTTTCAAAAACTCCAAGGTTGGACAAATGAATGGATATAAAAAATCTGTTTTCAAAAACTTCAAGGCTGGACACAGTGATCTACTTCACAAGAAGTCAGACTGCCTTGGCAAAATCTGTCTTTCAGGATGTGTTTTTAAACGTTAATTCATCAAATGCCCTTAGAAAATAGCCCAAATCAACACGCCAGGTCAGGGCTGTGCAGGCAAATAGCGTGTCTTGAAGGATTGTGCCCAGGCTGTAATTGCTCAATTAGAAAGCACAGTGGAAGGACTGTACATGACAAACAAATAAATTCTATCTGTAAATTTCAATGGAGTCTGATCCCAGATGTGTCTGCTCTCTTCAAGCCATACCTTGTGGTCAAGGCTGAACTCTCCAGAGCTACCTGGACCCGCTGCCAGTGAGGGCTCACCTTTACTCCCTGCAAGCTGTCCTAGTGCTCACAGGCTGATGGAGAATGGGCTTTCTGTGCATGCTGGACAGACTCGCTGCCAGAGAAGTCTGCTGCAGATCAGTGCAGATTTACTGTGTTAGAGGTCACACTGCTATGACTGATTTCTGATAGCACTGAGTTAGGACCAGGGTCAAATCAAACCAAAAAAGAGGCCTCAGGTGACAGACTAAATCTCTGGCAGCCAGGGTCTTGCAGTTACAACTTCAAGCCAAACTTCTGACTCATGCTGGATGTGTGAACATGAGCAATGCAGTTGACTCCTTGCTGCCTAAATCAGCTAGGCTGGATGATTGAGTCATGGCTGGACCTCCCAGAATCCAGATGCAAGGTCTGAAGTGACCTTTCTAGAATAAATAAGAACAAGTTTGCCTGTTGCCTTCAAACTCGGCATATAAGTGTTAGTCTGTGCTAGAGAGCCACAGTGAAGAGCATGAGGGAGAGAATGACATAAGTGCCCCCTTCCTTAGCACAGTGGGGAGCTTCTTGTAGAAATGAATGGGGCCTTTTCTCCCTTACATTGTGGGAATGTTGCTTTCCAAGGAGTTTGCACTCAGCTTGCCTAAATATACACTGCTCCACAGCACAGCACACGAGTGCATCCAGGACATTGGAAGGAGAAAAAAACCCATAGAATCATGCGAGAATGGAGGTTGGAGTGACCTCTGGAAGTCACCCAGGGTGACCTCTACTCTCTTAACACCCCACAGGCTGTTTACAAAGTTAAATCAGTTGGCTTATAGCCTCACTGAGTGAAGTTTTTAATGCCTCTAAAGAAAAGAATTTGTGGGGTTTTTGAGAAATCTGTTTTAGTGCTTGACCATCCTCACTTCGAAGTTTTCCTTATGCCTAGTCAGAATTTCCTTTGCTGCAGCTTGGTTTTCATCTTCCTCTGTGTACCCTGAGAGCTGTCTGCCCACATCTTCCATGCAGTTCCCCTTCAGGTTAAAAAACCAGTCTGTAGGTTTTGTCTTCTCCAGTCTAATCTAAGCTCTCTGGGTATTTTAGTTGTCCTCAGCTGGACTTGCTCCACCTTTTCAGTGTATTTCTTGCACCGGTGTCCCTAAGCTGGACACTGTAACCAATATGCAATCTCATTGGTGACAAACAGAGGGGACTAGTCCCTTCCCTTGGTGTTGGCTATGCTCTTCTCTTTCTGTGTATTCCAGTATGCATCAGTCCCTGCAAGGGCACATGGGTGACATATTCAGCTTGGGCTCCACTTCTGGTGAGCTGCTGTCTCGCTAGCCAGCCCTCATCTCCAGCAGTCACACAGGGTTTTCTGTCCCAGGTGCAAAACATCAGGAGTGAATCCATGCTAATTAACACACCTATTGCTTTGACTGGAGCAGTTCATAGTCAGAGCAGGTTGCCTGTGGAGGATATGGGGGCTCAAAGATCCTCCCCTCTGCCATTACTAGGCAGGCTACTAGGGAAATGGAATGCAGGGCTCTGTCTGGCAAACAAGCAGAGTCATATCTGAACCATGATCTCAAGACAGGGAAAAAGAGGTCAGCTAGATCAAAGATTTCCTCTTTTACTGGTCTAGCAGGCTTCTCACTCAAGATAGAATCCTGATAATGGCCCTTACTCAATGGACCTGTGGCTAAAGCTGCTCCTCAAAAATGGAAGGAAACATCCAAGTATATGCTCCCCTGGAAGCTGAAAACCCTGTTTTACCCATGCTCAAATGAAGCAGCAAGTGGGTTAGAAGCAGAAATCTCTGGTTGCTGCTATAACGTAATACAAACTTCTGTCTGTGAGTCCTTTTACGTTACAGCTGTTGAGCTGGTGCAGAGGCAGGCAGGGTTTTGACACCTTGTCTGTGGCCATCCTAAGTGGATACAGATCTCCAGATAAAGTCTCTGCCAAGGGCTATGCAGGGAACAAGGGGGCATTCAAAGTGAAGAGGCTACAACTCAATTCTCAGCTTTCAGCATCCTGGTGACCTTTAAGACAGAAAGGAGGACTTGTAATTGGCTCTTCTGAACTAACATGGGAATTTCTGCTGAAAAATCCAGTGAGCACATCCTGCCAGCACCCGGTCAGAGAGAACTTGAGGAAAGGACTCAGTGCTGCCTGCCCATGGAGCATGAGACCATGTGAAGACTCTGCCTTTCCCAGCTTGGCACTGTGACAGTGTCTCCCTTCACCTCCTCCACGGCTTTTCCCTGGAGTGTCTCATGTAAGTCAATGTTATGTTTCTGCCACATCCTCTAAGTGTCACAGCAGTGACACTCAAGTTAGATTACAAGTGCCTGGGGCAAATTCACGTGGATCCTGCTCCTAATGTGAAGTCAATTAAAATCAAGTAACAAAAGAAACACATCTGGTCGTAGACATTCGTGATAATAAAGAAACACCATTATGTTACTCATGCAATATAATTACTAAACAGCAATTTTTGAGATCACATCAGGAAGTAGCCAGCGCCACAAAACCAAGATACTTGTTTAAAGGTGGATTTCAAGCCTTTGGAGTCTGTAGATAAATAGACTCCATTTTCTCTTCAGACTATTAAAAAGCTAGATCTTAAACACAGCATCGAGCCATACAGTTAGTTCTGCACTTTGAACACCTACTCTGCAGCAACTCTACCAGAAGCCAGTACAAAGAAGTCACCTGTGGTTCTGATTTGGGGGAACAACAAAATTAGGAGAGTGTGGAAGCTTTAAAGCTGGGGTCCATCATTTCAGTAACACAGAGCAACACATCATCTCACTGACCTGAAGTCAGCTAGCTCAGCCTGATTCCTGTGAATTTAACTTAATTTGCTCATGTTGAGCTTTCTTCTCTTTTATAAAGTCTATGAATCATTGCACCATCCAGAATGGTTATGGACAGAATGTTTCCCTGGATCAGAGTTCTTTGCTTAGTCAGGAGGATGATTTAAGAAAATCAATGGCTTTGCTTTGGTTACAAAATAAATTCAGAAAAAAACAGAGCAAGAGCTAAACAGCTGGAATGCCAGCAGGGGGATGTTTCATTTGACTTCCCTCATATACCAAAAGTTTGTCTGACAGGAATTAGATAAACATGTTTCTCAGAAACATCAAATCTTGGGCAAAGTCCTATAGCTATTATTCCATCACTAAAATACTATGAGCAATCATATTAAGGACTTGCCTTGCCCAAGAAGGGAGTCCCATGCACCCTTGCACTGTTCACCCTAACACAGGGCTGAAGCTAGGACTGGCTTAGATCTTCAGGCCACATGATCTTGATAGATTGATAACCTTAACTTAGAAAATGCTTGCAGCCATCTACAGAGTTGAATGTGTGTGTTGATAATTCTTAAGGCTGTAGCACAGTTCACTTGCACTCATGGATGTTGGCCTTGAGCAGCACATGCAATAATTCTGCATTTACCAGCTCGGGGGCTCCCATTCTTGTTTTCCCTGTCCTCCTTCTCCTCCTGCCTTTGATTTCAACTGCCAACATACCACAAGAAAGTATCTGCAGCACACCTTTCCTTTCTACCCTCTGTAGTAGGACCCTGCAAGTCTTTATTTTTGTCTACACTGCTAGCAGCAGTGAAACCTGGTGGATCACCTCTGACTCCTACCCTCTCTTTGGGACAAAGGGTGCGAAGAAGATGTTCTATTTCCTCAGTGCATACTGATTACAGACATTATTCCTGAGAGCTTTTCTCCATACATTTTGAGTTTAAGCTGTGAAATACCCTGAAGAAGCACCCATGACAAAGTACAGTAAATCATGGAGCATTCAATAAATATCTCAGCTGACCCATAGGTTAAAATGCATTACTTTTAAGTTGACAAAGACAAACTTAAAACTTATACTGCAAAATAAATCTTTCATATTCCTATCCTGTAATCCTGTCTGGCATGCAGTTGGTACAGAAGCTGAGAGAGGTCTATGTCTCCCACAGCTCCACATTTCTGATGGAAAAGTGCAAACAGCCTGCATGAGCAGCTTCCTCAGGCTTCAGGAGAGCTGAAGGAGACCACAGACTCATCCCCTTAGAATCCCTGGCCTTGTGCTACTCAGCAAAAGTCCTTCCAAAGTGTCTTTTTTTTCTCATCATTTCACCTGGATGCAATACACACAGTAGGCACTGGATTACCACCACCTCCTGGACTACTGCAGTGATCTGGTATTAACACTGCCAGCACAAGTTCCCTTGGCTTGCCCTAGCTGGCCCCTATAGCCCATGACTGGAGGTCTTACTCCAGAAGATACATCCATCCCTGCTGTAATTCACTTAATGGAGACCAACCATGGCATAACCTTTCACCATGAGGTCGCTAGAACTGAGTCACCAGCACTCTTTAAAATAAGTCACTGAGCAACCGTGACTTGGTAAAATGTTCAGTCACAACAGATGTGGGCAGAGTTAGGATTAGTCATGGAGGATGAAAAGGCTTCATCAGCCACTCACCCTTAGAAATGACATTTCCATACAAAATAAATTCCATTTGAAAAGCAACCAATTTCTTATATATGAAAGAAAGCCTCCTCCTAACGGAACGTTTTGTTCGTTGTGAGCATCAGTGAAAACTAGCCTGCTTCGTGCCCAGAGCAGCAAGCACCTGCCTTTGAAAAGCTTTCTCTTGGCCTGCAGTCATCATCTGCTTCCAGTGGGTCTGCAGGGAAGAGATGAAAGGGAAGGAAATGCTTGGTTCCCTGACAGCAACACAGAAAGAGCTGCCATCTGAGGAAAGTGACAGCTGAATTAGCAGAGATCAGTCCCAGGGGGTGGTTGTATCTCCAGGATTTTATACACACATTTCCTCTAGAGGAAGCCCAGGAAAGTCCCTCAGTCTTCCTAAGGACAGCAGACTTTTTGGAGGAATGATGGGACTGAAGAGAAACAGAAACAAACAAGCCTGAACACACAAACACACTTAAAACTTCATATTCAGGTTGATGTATGACTGAACGGGACCATCTGCATTACTGTGCTCGAAAATGGAGGAAATAAAACAAAAACAACCTAGAAGCTCCAGATGAAATCTTGATCAAAATGTTTTTCATCTGCCCACTCAATACTGGAATAATTGCTCCTTGCGTACCTCAGGCACAAATCCCACCCAACAGGGGCTGCAGAGCTGGGGCTGCCCAGTGTGACAGGGCTCTAATCTCTCCCCTGGCCATGTGTCCCTGCCATTTCAACACCCCATTGCTCCCTGACAAATGCAGAGGGCACTTCACTGGGGCTATTGTTTGCATCTCTGAGCACCTATGCATCACAGTGACATCTGCAGCAGTGTGATGCCAGCTCAGGCCCCTGGGGAAAGCAAACTGACAGCTCCTACACAGCATATGTTTGCAGCCCACATTGGTAATCATGGTGTGGACCATGGAGGAATTTCATCTGATAAGCAGATTTTGCTCTAGAGGTGTCAAAATCTCACCTTTACATGGGATGCAACCTACTCTTCTGCTACTAAAAAACAAAAGGAAAAAGTACAGCATGAACTTTGCAGGTGACCACTGCAAGCTGGATCCTGTGAAGAATTGAGTGGAGGCAAGTGGACATCTAAAAAGCAAAATCATGGCTGGGATCTTACTCTCTGTGACCCAAATATTCAGCGAAAATACTTCAAATGAAAAAAGTCAGTTGGCTTGCAGTCATCAGTCCACTGTGGATTGAAGAGAATCTCCAGTGGGAGAAAAGAGTTTATTAAACAGATGCTACAGGATACAACAATATGGGGCAGAAAGGAAAACAATATGATGAAATTACTTCTGTCTCAGATACCCTGTACAGTTTTTATTAAATCAACAAGAATTGCACACATGGCTCCAGGAGCAGGCACAGCCCTTCAACAGAGAGTTAAAGTACAAGCTATGGGAAAAATTGAAAGATTTGAACTGTATGATGGCTGAATCATAGCAACCCTTGATGCTTTTTACAAACAGTAAGACTTGCAAATCTTATGTGTGCAAAACTTCAAGTCTGACATCTCAGAAGGACTGAAATTTTGCACCAGTTCCTCCATAGAGAGGTGCAAGAGAAAACCAACAGGCATTGCCAGGCAGAGGAAGAAGTTTGGCACTTCCTCCTCTAACAGAGAAGCAGAAGCATCTGTGTAGATGCAAGCAAGCAATAAATAAAGGTTGCTGAGATTTTTTTGTGCATCAGACAGGGAAGGTTTATATAACCTGTAGTGATACTAGTTCGCTTTATGCACTCTTGATTTTTTTTCCCCCTAGTCAGACCAGGTGAAGTATTTAGGGAACTTTTGAATTTAATCACCCATGAACTATGTTGAGTAACTGGTCTTCATAAGGTAGCAATTAAGTGTCCTGACAAACTCCACAGTACTTGACAAGATTTAGCTGCACAAATAGATCCTCTCACTTACCCTCTTGCATTGCAGCTGCTTAAGAGTGCAAGCAACATTCCTCCAAAACCACAGACAAGAAATGAAACATCCTTCTCAAATCCCCCAGTAGACCTACCAGCATCTCCAGTAGAGCCACCAGCACCTCCCTGCACCACAATGCAGCAGGAGAGCTGTGACACCACAGAGTGCTCACAGCTCACTCCCATGGCAAGTAATGTCACCCAGCCACCACTAGATCCCTTCACATGGTGGCTGAAGATGACAACATCATGCCCACAGCCATGTGTAGAGATGATGGCAGCCCAGCTGGTATGCAGTGACTAATGAAGCCATCAAGGGAGCAGGGTCCTGATTCGATACCTGTCTGAAGAACCATCTTTTTGATCTGTAGCGAAACACTGGCCCAGTGAAAAGTCTGAGAAAGAGACAGGGAATCAGATGCCTTTCTCTCACCCCTGCAACAGAAACAGCAACAGCCTAAGCTTACCACACTGTACAAAGTTACTTCATTCCAAGTTGTCTTCCAAGGACTTCCATCTACTTATGCAGTGAAAAGCAAACAGAAGTTGTCAGTGTGGTTTAATGATGTCATTGCACAGCTAATTTGCTATAAACCATTGCAGGCATGAATTTTGCCATCTAAGTTCATAACAGGTTTGGAATTCATACTGTAGAAAGGCAGCATCAACTCATACCAGTCAGCTGAGTATGTGCCAAATGGAGGATTCTAGCCATGTGACAAATCAAAAACACCATTAACAAGGGAAACTTCTATTGCTATGGAATTCCTTGCCTCTGGCATAAAGAACTTCTTCCTTTGGAGGGTAGCACAGTATTGGATTCAGCACAGTGGC
The DNA here is from genome assembly GCA_013397245.1 of Thryothorus ludovicianus. Lineage (NCBI taxonomy): Eukaryota > Metazoa > Chordata > Aves > Passeriformes > Certhiidae > Thryothorus > Thryothorus ludovicianus. The sequence goes on from VZTB01009268.1 coordinate 666,508, forward strand.
ATCTCCAGCCTGGAAGGTTTTCAAGACTTGACTGTACAAAAATACTTCTCATGTGACCCAGCATCAATGATATTCTTGCTTTAAGTGAGAGGTCAGATTAAAGCCCTTTGCAACCAACATTTCTATGATCCTGTGAGCTCTTCCTGCAATCTCAGTATATTTCCAATGCAAATAATTTTCCACATTAAAATGAAAGAGAATAAAGATTTGTGTGGGACTAAAATATGCTTGATCTTTAAATGGTCTTGAAATTAAAATTATGGGCACTTGAGAGGGATGTGTTACAGGACTCGTGCAACTGTGCACAATAATGCAGGCTATTTAGGGGCAGACCCTGAGATGAACATGACTGTTCCCACATGCAGTGATGCCAAGTCTCTTACTAAAGAAGGGAATCTCAGAGAGGGACAGTTGACCTTTAAGATGCCAGCACAGTTGTGTTAAATTTCCCTTCACAGTGAGAAGACTGTCAAATGTCACCATTCATTGTAGAACTGGTCAAAGCACAGGGCAAAACTGTTGCTGCATTTTTCACACTGGAGCTTTGAAATGAGAAATTTTTATTTTTTGTCTCTTATTCAGGCCAGCAGTTCTAGCATGAAACCTTCCTCTGCAAAGCAAATTGATTTGCAGAGACTTTTATTCATCTTCCCCAGCTTCATGTGCTGTAAGATTTCCAAAAAGCAGAGAACATCTCTATGAAGACTCTGTCCTTGATGGAGACAACTGTCAACACCAAGTCACATGTTATTTCACACGAGGATAGGCACTGTCATCTTAATCCAGTTTTGTATACCACAAATTGATTTCTCTGCGGGAGAGGAACAGTTGTTAAGTGTTATGTACTCTTTCATATTAGAGCTGGCCCTTTTACCTTCCCATTGGAAAGTATCCTCAGTTAATCCAGGTTATGAATCAAGCCTCATATTAGTCTCACCACACTGCTCTGCACCAGTATGACTAATGCTTGTCCTTTAAACATCCTGTGACACTTCTAACAAACTTATTTGGAACTGACCAAGTTCAGATGGGGAAAGGCAAGACTGAACAGGACCCAGATCACAAAGCTCTAGATGTGTTCTGTTCTTTTCTCATTCAATTCTATGGTTGCATAGGTCTGGCAGCTCCCAAAAACTGGCAGAGTGGGGATTCCTGCAGTGATGTCAGCAGGGTGGCAGTGGGGAGCCAGAGGCAGCCTACCCTGGAGTCCTGCAGGGCAGGGCACAGAGAGCAGGGCTGCTGTAGCTGTGAGTCTTTCTATGCTGCACAGACACACACAGCTCCTAGCCAGGCTGAAATGTTATTGTACTCAGCATGGTGCATGGCTTTCAGGAAATACAACACGACCTCTGTTTCCCAAGGGAGACAGAATAGGACCTGGATGCAGAAAAATCCTACAGAGATTCTCCAGCCTCTGCCTTTTTATTTCATCAGCAAGCAAACTTAATATTTCTCCAAAGACCTCTTGCGTCATTTTCTTTTCTAAAAAGCAAAGGCTATCTTTGCAGTGCTTTTGGAATGACCTCAAACTATGATGTGTGGATGCCTGATGTAGAAATAGGTAGAGTTTGTAAAGTACCAAACTACAGTTTTTGAGTTTTAGTTTCAGCAGTTCCCAGTCAGAAGCCTGTGATATTGATTTAATTGTCAGCATTGTTAACAATTTCACAGCTTAGAGAGGGGATAAGGATGGGAACATTGAATTGCTCTGCTAGTCCTCAAAATGTGTGTGTGTATGCATGTGTGCATGTGCATATGTACAAATGTGTGAGCAGGGATAGAAAAAAAGGAAAACTAAATAAACTGTACAGGTCACAACTGTACATATAGTGAGTTCAGGGGGTGATTGGTTTAGTTTTCTGTAAAGAATTTTCTACAGAGAGTCTAACGGTATAAAAGCTGGCTTTTAGGCTTCTTTGCCATTCCCAAAATCTGGCATGAAGTAGAGAGTCTCAGCAGAGGTTATGAACCAACAGCTTCAGAGTGGGTGGTAAAATTAGACAAAATCAATCTTTCCATCCCTCAGAGCAGACACAGCAGCAGGTGTGGGTGGAGACTAAGGGGCACCACAACAAAACACAAATAGCCCCCAAAAAAACACCTTACAAGGAATAATGATGTTGTTGCCAAGACTGGCATAATGTTCATGCCATTTGCAAAATCATTATGTTTCAAGCAAACCCTCCTGAAATCTAAAAAAGAATAGGCACTGAAAAAAGAGACAAACATTTATTTTAAATTTTCTTCTGCATGGAACTGGCTCAGTTCTAAAGTAAGCATTATGGAAATAGCCAGGGCCCATTGAAAATTTCTAAAAAGGATAAACGTCACCTCCAATTATTTTGCCATGTACTGAAATATCTTGATCTTAAAATATCTTGAGAAAGACCCTGAGACTGAAAAAGTAATACCTTTGCTCTCTCCATGTGTCAATGGTGCTTCTCATCCCTCACTTTGTGAACTTAAAATTCAAAGAAAAATCTGTAAGAAATGAAGAATGATGACAAAGACCTCAATACCCTGAAAATCATCTCTCTGCTTCTCAAGGAATATCACTGTGAAAATGGCCACATTGATGTCAGCTCAGGAAAGGGTAACAATTGTGTTCTGCATTTTGGTGCTAGCAGATACCACTGAAGAAATGTAAGCTCATTGATTTCTGCTGCACTGATAGTGTGAGATATTGTCTTATCTTTCATATGCATTAGTAAAGGTGGTTAAAAAACAGTGTATCTTCACAACATCCTTTCTGTAAGACAAGTTATTATTCAGTTCTACAAGGCCAAGAGCAAATTATACTAACATGACCAGATTACAAAGAGCCTTAAATCTTTCCTGTGATGTAGCAGCTTGTCCTTATGTATACATGCCAGCCACACATCTACTGATCTGCCTGTGGTAAATGTGAACTTTTTCTTTGGTTAAAGGTGCTCTCTTGGGTAGACTGGACTACGCAAAAAAATTGCATGCAACCTAGTTTGCAGTATCTCTATCCAGAGCATTTTATAACTGTGAGCATTTTATAGCATTGAGAACCTTATTGATGGGACCACAGGAGCCATAGAAATTGTTTATTTCTATAACTTTTTTAAAGAGATGATAAATCATAGAATCATCGTTTGGGTTGGAAGGGACCTTAAAGATCACCTAGCTCCAAACCCCAGTCATGGGCAGGGACACCTTCCACTAGGTCAGGTAGGTATGTATGAATTGTAAGGATGTGTATTAATTACTAATACATGTATTAAAGTATTAATGCACATACATATGTTAGTAGGAGAAACTGAAGCTCCTTTTTCTCATTGAATGGTGGGTATATGTGTGCCTCATGAAGGGGACACACACAGTCAAGAGAGGGCTATGTCTGGCCTTTATTCTAACAGATCTACTGGTCTTCCTAAAACCTCTGGATACAGCCTCTTACCTGCGGGTGCGAGATCCTCATAAGGGCTAATGGCTTTTTCTTTGGCCAGCAAGAGCCCTGGGTCCTATTTTATAAGTCATGAGCTGAAGTACAGAGGAACTTCACTAGCAGTCAGAATTCACAGGAGAAATCACAGGGAAGTGGATGTGAACACAACTAAATGAACCCAGTGTCCAGATCATGAGCCACGGCCCTAAAGAGCTTACCCAGCTCATAGCAAAACAGGCGAGGATGACAAATATTTATGTAATGGCTATTTGGAATGCAAATGGTATGCATTGGGTAATGCAGAGCAAAAGTTCCCTGTGATAACAGCAGGGTTTGCTTAAGGGTATGGGGATACAAATGTCATAAGGTAGCACCTACAACGATTTTATTTCACGTGCATTCCCTCATTGCCTGAGGTGCCCCCCAGGCACCTCTGACTGTCACTGTAGAGCTAGTAGGTAAAATAAAAGCTCAGTCTCTCCCTGACACTCCATTCAAGGAAATTGTTTGGATTTGGTTGTTGAGTTTGCTTGTTTTCAAAGGGATGATGTGACTGTTATTGGAAAGATGAGTCAGTGAAATGAGTTTTGCCATTCTGGAGGCGAGAGTTATTGGCTGCTTTTTAAAAAAATGTAACCCCAAGAGGCCTCAGGGCGGCCTCTGAATGAAGTTTTGGCTCCACACTCTTAACATTATCCCTGAAAAAGACAAATATCCTGAGTCATTTTCTGTCTGTATCTGTGTTTAATAGAGTTGTCTCTTACCTCGAGTAAGAGGGGCTTGTTTGAACAAAAGTGGGTGAACCATAAATATATGACATTAAATTGTATTATTTCATAGTAAAAGAGTAGATAAGCAGAAGCATGATTGAGCACAAGGTAATGCTAAATTTGGCTGGCACTTTTTGTTATTTTCAATCTCTGTAATATCAGATGTGTTATGGCAAAATATCCTTTCCCTACAAAAAGCCCTCTGGAATCTCAAAGAAGAAGTTAAATATCAAATTAAAGAAACTACTTGTTAAGTAGGCATCGTATTTAAACTACATACTTTTAGACTATTAAAAGATTCTTTTTCTTGAATCAGAGTTACAACACTGAATGCAGTTATGCCAAAATGGAAATGCCTATATTTTCAAAATTCAATAACAGTGTAACTACAGATATTTTCTAACATTTGCTCTCTCTTTATAACCTTCAGGGTTTTTTTGCATATAGGCCCCAAAGCCTCTGCTTCTGATGCAAAACCTCATGTGGAATATGTGTGTGATTTCAGGCTCCTCAGTCCAAGACAGACTCTGGAATACTGGAATGAGTCCTGCAGGGCACCACCAAGGTGCCTGGGGTTGCAGTACTAATTGTATTTTGGAGGTGTGCAGAGGCCCCTTTCCATTTAAAGTATTTTATTATTATATTCTTTTCCCCTTCTTTTTCCTTCTGCATTCAGTGCCATTCTGGCAAGCTTAATTTACTTCATCCCATTTTGGGAAATAGGGATGTATAGCCCAGGAAGTGATTTGACTTCAACAGGTTTCCAGGTGTGGTTTGAGACAGTGATTTTGTACCTTAAAAACTGAAACCTGACCCTCTGTCTCCCTGTTACCCAGCAGAGAGGGGTTGGTAAAAGTCCCTATGGAAGTTTGCAAAAGTCAGTGAGACTCCCTGGAGTTGATAATTCAGGGCCACCCTCTGCCCTCCCCATTGCAGAGCTTCAGGCAGCATCACTGTCTTAGACAGGTGGGCTCCCTCAAACCCCCTTGGTGTTGTCTGTTCAATATATTAAAGATACTTTATATCAAAATAGGTCAGAATCAAGCTTCCTAGAGCACAGAAATTCTCTCTCCTGACTTTATTCTCCTTTACTCATTCACTCTACTTATTAATTTGGACTTGTGCAACTTTATTTTTCATTTTTCCATTTTTCCTTCTAACATTTTACCAAATTTACTTAGTGTTTGATCATTCTTTAACCCTACTTTTCTTACATTTTCTTCACTGCTACAATTACGTCTCTTATTCTTCCTTGTCTTCTTCCCTTCTGAAAATAAACCACTGGCTATTAAGTCCCTTTTTCCTAGCTTCTCTATATGTCTTCTCTCATCTTTTGTGCTGTAAAACTTTTTTTACTTCACCTGACTTCTTACCACTCTATACTCCAGGTTGTTTCTCTGCTATTGTTTCCCAGTTCATTTTCCATGGCACTCACTCTGTTGCTAAATAAATGGCCTTTTACCCTGCTGGTGGTGTTGGCCATATGGCGTTTTTCTTTTGCCACCAAAATATTCCCATGAGTATGGGTGAAGTTGCTAAAACACTCTGGAAGTTTTCCCATTTGGGGAAATCTGCTCTATCTCCACCCCAACTTTCTTTCTCCTCTTCTACCTACACAGGTCTTGTCAGATAACCAAATAGTATCTGCATCTGTTCCCCTTATTTAGGAGCTGCTCTCATGCGTTCTGAAGGGCCAGCTATGAAAAACAATTAATAATAAATGAAGCATTCCCAAAGACTCTGGAGCAAACCACCCAGTAAACCCCTCCCAAAAATACAGTAACAGTATCCTCAGGAGCATTTTGCCCAGACAGAAGACACAAACATCCATCTCTCTGTTTTCCTGCAAGACAAGCCAAACATGGCACTTCTGCACACACTGCTTTGAGGGAGAGACTCATGTCATCCTCTCTGTGTAAATCACATCTCAAATGTTTTTTAAAGTCAGTTAAGTATACTTCCAGAAAAGCATTCCAGAAAGTGAAAGTAAAAAAAAATAATTCTTTAGAAACTATGCTTTGCTTCCCATCTAGTGTTAATTTTTGGATTCTCTGAAACTACAGACAGATGACAAGAAACCCAGAATATTGAGAGAGTGCAATAATTTTGTGCAAACCTCTCACACCCACATACTCTCCCTTTTCTGTGTCTGGCTGAGTCATACAAGTCAACTTCAGGGAGAAGAATCACTTTAGGATATCATACCCCCTCAGCAACTGATCTCTGGATATGGGGAAGGTGCTTCTTTGATCTCACCTTGCTAGGACAGCCAGAACAGCACTCACAAGTACAAATGCAAAACTAGGGAAAGAAAGCCTTGGTCAGTAGCTGATCCCTTTTCCTCGGTGGCTTTTGTTTTAAGACGGCACTCAGGGTTCAGTGGTGGCAGTAGCATCAGAAGGTGAGTTGAATAAAAGTTCAGGAGAGTTTGTAGACCATCTGCTGTGTACTGTTTCGTGACAGCTGTCTTATTCTTTCTGGCAAGCTCTGTGAGAAGTGTGAATATTTACGTTTCTGGATAACTCCATTAAAATTTCTTTTGCTCTCTTCAGGAGTAAGACATCACTTTGAACCTGATGACTCACTTTCTATTAGCTCCTATCCAACAGCTTTCCATAAAAATCTGGGGGTAATATATCTGCATAATGGGGGCATAGGTACAAAGGATTCTGTAGGATCACCAAAGCAACCCTGAAAACACTAGATCTGGAGCCAGGAACGGGCACATATCTGGACCTGAGGCAAGGATTCTTAACACCATCACAGCCCAGACAGGCCCTCAGATGATCATCTAGGCAAGGTCTCTTCCTCTGAGTGGAGAAATCTGGTAAATTCATATGTGTGATCTCTAATCTCCAGCAAGACATAAGGATATGTCCAGTAATAGCTCATAATAATTTACTCAGACCACCATTTAATTCTATTGTGAGAGATCCAGGGAATAATCTCAGTAAAAGCAGGCTTAAATAAACATTAAAGTAATTTCAAAAACTGTTTTCTTTAACAACCAAAATTAACTTTGTGAGGTAGAAAAGACAGATTTTCTTTTTCTTTAGCAGTAAAGCACAGTTTTCAATTAAGAGAGTATCACTGTCATACAGATTTGGACATGAAAACGACAAATTGCTTTCCACATTCCTTTCTTAGTAACATCTTCCATTCTCCTCTATGTTTCCCTGCAATAATGGAGATAATTGAATTCTTTCTGTGCAAGTGGGGTAAATTGAAATTGTGGATCTGAGCATCTTTTCCCTACACATCCCAAAGTGCTCACAGAAAGCACCAATCAGGAAGGCTAGGACAGGATGAATTTATATCTTGCTGCATTGCATAGCAGTGGGTGAAATACTAAATCCAATGGATTCGGTATTGCACAGTTTGGTGTCACCAAGATACCATCTCCAATTTCCTGCTCTAAACTTGATGAGTCCTCATCAAGACCACCACCAGCAAGTATTAACTGGCTGCCACATCTCACAGAAAAATTCATAAGGACAAACCCATTACTATGTCACCATTCATGTCTTACCAATCATCAGTACTGGACTCTGAATTAGAAAATCACCCCTCCCGCCTCCCTTGGCAGTCAGTGGAAAGGGGAAGGTCACTCCCGAGGACAACTCAGAGTGGGCACTAATACTCGGGTGTATTCTCATTCATTACTTGGGTAGGAAGATGAAGTTCTTGTTCAGAGGTCCCCACACAGGTTTTATATTTTCTTGTCCCTGTTTCTCGTCTGTTTTCTGAAGTCCCTGCGACACCATTAACCTGAGAACCTGTCTGCTCTAAACCACCAGCACTGAAAAATTATTTTAAAGAGGAAATACTATTTTACAGTTCAGATCCAAGCTGCTGTCAGTACCGATGCTTCCATTCATATCTTTAGCAGCTCTCTTGCAGACCAGCAAAGCGCAAATTTTGAAAAATCCCCAAACCTTTCTCTGTGCAGTAAGAATCACTGGAGAACTTTGACCGTGTTCTATGCTCTCAACATGGTGCAGCATAGCTTAGCTTGGACTCATGCATTCCTCATAACTTATGTCCCATTTATACCCATAATTGATTGCTTTAATTAAGTATTCAAATAGAACAAGGAAAATACAAATTAGAAAAAACAAATGTTATATTAAAATCATGTATGACTTAGTTAGTGGACAACTGTATTTGATTAATCAATTGCTAAATCTTAAGAACACCATCTGCCTGTTGATTGCTCTATTTTAGCCAAATAACTCTATCAAGTAGATTTATCACAGACAGAGTCTGGACTATAAAGTCAATATGGAAGATTATCAGCAGAAGCATTTCTTGAAAAAGCACAGAAGAAGCATCAAAATTTTGCCTTTTTTTTTCCTTGCTGGAAGAAATTTTCCTTCATAAAAGCTATGAAGAAGGAAAAAAATCACCGACTCATTTAAAAATTCTTGGGTACCAAATCCACTATTTCACCTATGATTCTGTCAGACAAAACAAAACAAAACAAAACAAAACAAAACAAAACAAAACAAAACAAAACAAAACAAAACAAAACAAAACAAAACAAAACAAAACAAAACAAAACAAAACAAAACAAAACAAAACAAAACAAAACAAAACAAAACAAAACAAAACAAAACAGAAAAAGATGTATAGCTACATTTGCTCTAAAGCAACTGCAGAGTGGCTATTTTTCTACAAGATTGAAAATAGTTCTCCATTTAAGAGACAGTTTTCTACAAAGGTTGAGCATTATTTTCCTGATGCTTTTCCTTAAAGATAACTGGAGAAAACAATGATTTACATGTGAAGTAAGAATAATAAAACATGGAATTCAAGTTGGAATTCAAAGCAAAACAAGCAAAAAAATCAGAATTATTTTACAAACCTCAGGTAATAGAAATCAAAGGAGCTCAATGAAAGCTAAGATGGGGAAACACATTAAAACACTCTGTGTGGATCTTCCAGCAAATATGATGAAGGAAACAAAATTTCAGATGCAACTTAATGTGCCGAAACTGAACATATCAATACCTGAGTGACCATAAGAGAAGAGAACATGATCCTTTGAATTATAGGGTCATCACAAACAAATTTGGATTTAATTAAATCTCTAGAAAAAGATACCCTTGGGAAGTTTTCATTAAATAACACTCTGCAAATCAGTATTCTTACTTTTCATACACTGTGTCTGCTTGCAGTTTCATAAGAATGACTAAACCCAGGTTAAGAGGTTTCACACATGCAAATCTCAAAAGTCCAGGAGATCACACAATAGCACTGATACAAGAAAAGAAGAGGCAGCTGAGATGAAAAACTCTGTACATCCAACCAGAGTAATGCAGCATAATTTAAAAATATTCTGAGTGCAGAATGAGCTCTACAATTGAGAACACCTATGGAGCAGATTTTGGGGTGAAAGAGGAATCCATGAACCCAGGAAATGCAGTCCCATAAAGTGAATAATACGTATTCCCACCAAGTAGGGTGTCTGGGTGCACCCCAGTCACTTCTGCAAGCTGTACCAAAGTTGTAGGTATGCACTGCAGCTCTGAGAAGCTTTGAGCTATGCCTGGAACCAGGCATGGATTGACTTCAGGATCAGGGAACACAAGAAACTCACAGGCAGAGAGAGCAACCCAACCACATCTTTAACGCATCTGCAGATGAAATGCACCCAAGAAGTGCCCACTCCTCTCCATAACTATAAGGAAGCTTGGAGTGCCTGGCTGGTGCACAGAACATTCACAGCATTGCCACAGGAACCCCTACCAAATGTCCATGGAGATATGACCTTCACCAGCATCAACTGCTCCTACTCTTTATTCAAAGGGACTGCACACTGTCTGTCAGATGAAGGCGCTAAGTTAGCTTTTATAGAGGATTTTGGGCAGAGAATCTACAAGAAACAGAACTTTTTCAGGAAGAGTGGGAGGATAAGTATACATTTTAAATAGTAACAAATGAGGAAATGAGTCTCATATGTCATGCTTACTGTGAACTCAGCCATTGAAGAATTCTAAAAAAAGTCACTTCTCTTCCTAACAATGAAAATAGTCTCAAAAACACTTTGGAATGACAAACCCAGATATAACAAACATTAAGAAATACGGAGTTGGCTTACACACTCAATTGAATTGATCAGAACTTACCCAGACCTTTTGCACTATAGGAATTAATCCAAAAACTTCAAAAATGGAGTAGAGCTTTCGTGTCTTCTTACAGAATTCTAGCACAAAATAAAATAATTGTTAAACTTTATGTTTTTTAAAGGGAAAAGTATAGGAAAAAAAGCATAGAAAAATGTAGAAATGCTATGTACACATGTATTACATCATCTCAGAATATTGTCTGAGGCTAACAGAATGCAGTCATAAATATTATGTTTCAGAACTTTCCATGTTAAAAATTACTACAATGAATTGGCTTCAGAGTAAAGGAAATATTACAGCTGAACAATGATAGAATGGAGATGGAAATCATCATCATATAAACAGAAATTGAGCTAAAAGTCAGATTAAATAACTTAGCCCACTAATTCTTTTACATATATATATATAAATAAGGAAGACCTAATAAATGAAGCTTACTAATCTGAAGCAGTCTTAAATAAATACCAGAGGTAAAGGATGAAAACTCCTGTTCCAGGGAGATGCAAATTAGAAGCATCTCTACTCACAGGTTATTGCTGGAGCATTGAATACTCCAAACAGGGAATGAAAATTATTGTTGCAGTAATGACCTTGCTCAACACTTTTTGGAGAAGTTCTAGTTCACACTGAAGAGATATTGCTTCAAAACATGCACAACCCCAGTGCATACAAACCAGGTAAGCACACTTCTCTGATATGGTAAAAGGTAACTTTATTCAGCATATTAAGTGGTGAAGTGTTGCAAGTGCACCTACACATACAAAATCATGACATAGCCAGATCCTGGAAAAAAAATCAGTAAGATAATAACATGGAGGTGAGACAATGTTAAGAATGAAAAGAAATCCACATGGTACTGCCAAGAGAAACCAGCTGAAATGTCCCATTAAAGACCAGGGATGGGCTCCAAAGCACGCTGCCAGGAAAGGATCACAGAGCTCTGCTGCACCCAGGCCAGAAGACAGGCCATGCACTGTGAAGGTCTCATGCTTCAGTGCTCAAGACCAGGAGGTCTGTGCAATGTGCTCTGCAACCACTACGAGGCCTCTTGGCACAGCCATATGAACAAGAAGCAGATCCTTTGATTTCATAATTGGTGTTTTTCAAACATAAGAAAGATCCTCTGAGGGAAGGACTATGTCTGTGATTCCTGTGCTGTAGTAAACACAAGCTATTTTGAGCTATTGACTGCATAAACCCATAGGAATATATCTGTATTTTTGAAGAAATGCTACTTCTTCGAGTAACATAATGGTGTGGCAAAGTTCATTTTAGTTTTCTATGTGCAAAATAAGTTCTCTTTTGAGAGATCAATTTAAGTAAAAGAGTAAAAAATAATAAATACTCCTGCGATTTAACTGCAGAGTGATAGCTACAACCCTGCAATTAATCTACCAAATGAAATAAGAGATATACAGTTTTACCACTCATTGGTGTACCCAAGATTTTTTCTACACACCTCAACTTTCATGACTCAAGCTTTGGCATACAGCCCAAAATATGTGTGCCATTGCCAATACAGTGATGGAGAGATCACAGAGATATCATCTGGTGTAGAGGATCAAGGAAAAGAGGATGCTTACCTTGTGAACAAGATTCTTTTTCACAAGTATTTCAGGGAAGGTGCCAAACATAGTTTTCATATTTACCCCTTAAAGCAGATCAGAAATCAGTGTCTCTGAAAGACTACTCTTACTTAATATTTTAACACTTAAAAAACTGGCTGAAACAATTTTCAGTTGATTGAGGTTATTTTGTGGAAAATGACAGCAGATTTTCTCATACTCCAAGGATTAATTGCATTTTTCTGCTTTCTGCACTGATGACTGCTCAATGACCCACTACCTTGCTGCTGTCCATTCTGACAATGTCCTGTCCACTTTCTATCTCCTCAAGTAGGGACAGACAATAAAGTGAGTCAGTAATGCCTTTAACAGGTAGTTTGCTCCCTCATGGTAAGTACCAGAGCCAAAAATGTAGGAGTATTTCATTGCTCTCACATGTACAAATACACTGGTACTAAACTAGGGACCAGTGCTTCAATCTAACTTTTGTTACCTGAGGTGAATGGAATTTAGCCTACAGTATTTTAGGGAAAACAAACTACCAGAAAGCTGTCTCTACACACATTAATTAAACAAGTCAGTAGATATGTATTCAGATCAGCAGGGGAACTTTCCTGTTATTTCTTATGCTCATGGATGACAAAATAAAAATGTGAGTTTTAGGGCACTAGGGTCTGAGACATTTGAGAAGGGTATTTAAATTTAGAAGAGAGCAGACTAGCAGTTGCCAAACAGGGGTTCATCTAGAGAAACACTGTCACTGATGACATTTGGATTGAGATAAAAAGCTAAAAAATTGTGTAATGGACAATTCTTATTAGTGTACCTCCAGAGAAGTGTCTTCCTGACCCTAAATAGGAAGTGTCTGGAACATTAGGTTTTATAACTTTTTCCATGTAATTTTCTATTTAAGGCAGCAGCAGAAATTCTTATTCAACTCCTGCTAAAACACATGCTTGAGTAATGAGTTCTGAAAGTCTGTGTGCTTTTTGGAGAGATATGTTTCATCAGTTTGAGGGGTATTGCCATTTTAACCTCACCAGGAACTTCCTTGAGCTCATTCTTTTGCAGAACCTAAGGAATATGTTGCTTATGTCTACTGTATCATCCCTTGTTTGTTCCTGCACAGCATCTAATAGCCTGACCTTTCTGTCTCTGCCTCACACAGCAGCCTATTTTTGTTCCTTCCTCTAAACCTTTTTCTGCTGAATTCTTATTTCAGAGATGATCTGACTTCCACCCAGTGACTCCAGACACACCACTTTCCAACAAGGTTTCTAAGATGCTACTGCACATAGTCTCACTTTCCACTAACATGAGATTCCTTGGCAGACTGTCTACAAATATTTGGTGATAAAAATTTCCTGGAAAAGTCGAAAAGTCGTCCAAGAGATGTGTGCAAGATTGTAAGACAGGTTCTCTGCCTAGCAGCCCACAACTTTAGTCTTGCAGATATTTGGGGGTTACTCTCACGATATGCACAGATCTATTCCAAGTAAGGCACTGACAGATTGTGCAAAAATTCATGGTCCACATTAGCCTTTAGTATTTCCCAAATAGTCCCACATCTCTTTGACATCCTTGCATCAAGTGCCCCCACAGCATGAAATGTTAAAACACCTAATACTAGAATAAACATAAATTCTTCAGCTACTGCACATCAAAATTCTTTATTGGGAATACAGAAATTCTTCCTCCACTGAAAGCAAATGACTCTAGTTAAGACTCACAGCCCTGAGCACAGGACCTAAAATCTCCAACATCCTATGAATTGTAGAAGGTTGTGAGGCTAGAAGAGTCTTACTGCTGCTCATAAAAATCCTTGAAGAAATAAGATGCCATCACTGAAAATATAAATATGCCCTAAACGATTGGAACAGGACTTTAGATAGGCAAAATAATCTTATCCTGTGTGCACAGGCAGATCTGTCTAGACTGATTTCCTTATCTTGTAGCCAAACTGTTCTCCTTGTAGCAGTCAATCGTACCTTTTAAGTGGCCTCTCTGTCCAGACACACAAAAATATCCAGAGGAGGAGCTCTGTAAAAGTCCATGTTCTGTTAGGCAAAAACTGTTGGAATTGTGTCACCAGAAAAAGAGAATTCTCTTTCAAGCACTTTGGGTAGTAGTGGTTAATGAACATGCCATTGTGCCAGCAGCAGAAATAAATTAAAGACAATAATCTTAAGCTGAAGAGTTAAACTAGTGAAAGTGACAGAGGAGCTGAATTCCTATAGATTTACACAGAAGGCAACAACAACAACAAAAAAATCTATGCATTACAGCACTCTGTATCTTCCCTCACTAAGTGCCAGTGGAAACGAAAATTGTAAGAGACTTTCATGTCTGACACCAGACAATTTGGGGAGGGTTGTTCTCCACTGATTTTCACCTAAAGTCAGACACAAGTCAAAAACATGGAAAATAAAAAAAATTTTTGGGCTGCACTACACTGAAAATAAAATACCTTTAATCAAAGGTATGAAAAATTACACAAAATTGAAAGGATCTGTGACTGATCTAATAGTGAAAACCCAGTATCCTGGAAAAAAAGAGAAAGAGTTAACCAAGGCCACACTGTGACTAGAATCTAAAATGGGGAAAAATCATATAATTTGCATGCCTTTTACCAGGAAACCTAAAATTAACATTTCCCCAGACATCTCAAATTTTGCATGAAACAAATTGCTCACTCCGGAATAAATGTTACTGTGTAAGGGCCATGTTTGAATGTCCTCAGCAACATGAAACCCCAAAACACTACATGAAGAAAGGTCTGAAGCAAACTTTTTTATTTTGAAAAGCGACATTCATGCTTCATTCACTTCAGTTACTGGTATGAAGAACAGACTTACACCTAAATTTAAAAGCTGATTAAAGACAAAGAAGAAGGGGGGAATTAATTAAGAGACGTTATAACGATGAAGCTCCAATATTTTTTAAATTCCTTTGTCTATATTTTAATAAATTGTCGGAATACTGTAGTACTTACAAAAGAAAGGAAATATTTGTGAAGAGAATATGTACAAGATGGTTGCTGTTTCTCACAGACTTGATGCCTCTTTCTCGGACAAAAGTTTCAAATCACAGCTTTGCTCACAGAGAACTTCACTACATCCTGAGCTTCATCTTTCTAAGGGAGAATCTGGTCTGAAACACAGACAGGTATTTTTTGCACAATAGAGGGCGAGACAGTGGTGGAACTTCCTAGCATAAGAGCTTGAGAGTTGTCTACTGAGGCAAGAGGGTTATACGATGTGGATTATGACCCCAGACTCTTCTCACTTGCCAGGGCCTTTGGAGTGATGCTCATCTACTCTGGAATAAACGAGGAGTGATTCCTACAAGATCAACGACAATGAAGAAGAAACACAGTCAGCTGTATTTTATACCATCAGTGAAATGTCAAGCTGTGTGACCTTTGTTTTCCAAGACAGATCCAAGAACTCTAGGGCTGTTGTCATTTGGAAAGTTAGCATGCAAGAAATCTGCTTGAGTTACCACCCCTGAACATATCCATTACTTGGATTCTAAGAACACTGAAGTGAAAAAACACCAAATAGAACCTTGGGCTGTTTGCTTATATTCTTTTTTTCTTTATTATTCTTAATAATTTATTAGGAAGCACTAGTCAGTTGTCTATTTGCAAAAACATAAAAAAATAAATAGAAACTGCACACTTCTACAGTGGAGACCCAGTGGAGTCCTTTAGTTTGCACAGAAGTGTCTGCAGCAGTCTTCCAAATCAGACACAGACAAGGTTTAACTACCTACTGTCTCTGCTTGAAGTACATGGAAAGATTACAGGCTGCTTGGGAGAAAATTAAAGCAAAATAAAATAGTCCACAGAAATAAAATAAAATCAGCTGGAACCAAAGAGATGCTTCAAGGTAAAAAGAAGGATTTCACTTTTTAAAGCAATTTTTCTTGGCAAGAATCTAAAACCACAGCAGGTACTTATGTTAATTTCTGCTCCTGCCTCACATACACTAATGTTCATCACCAACTACACCAATACACAGAGCTGGACAAAACCTTGGCTGGGGCCTTTTGTTTCTAAGGGATAGTTTTTCCTTACAGGTGAACAAAACATAATTTAATTTCTTGACAGCCTACTTTTTGTTACAATCATTTTGCACATAAAAAAATACAAAAGCAGTTGTAGATGAAAAGGCATAGCAGATCAGACCAAAGAGTAGTTCTTTGTAAAAGCCTGGCTGCAGCCCCGCTTCCAAGCAATGGCCAACTGCAATTCAATAGACAGCTGCACAGACACACTTACCAATATTTTTCCATCCTTTAGAAATTTGTATCTCAAAGACTCATAGGCCAGGGATGATGTCACTTTTTAATAGCCCTTCATGGCAAAGTTATTCCCCTTTCTCTTCCTGCTGTGCTGCAAACTCTTCCACAAACAATGCAGCTGCATTACCCAAGTGGGGAGCTAAATATTTCAGTTTGCTGAGAAGTTGTGTGTACATTAACCAGTACCATTCTTCCCAAATGAACAGAGACCACATAAAAGCAAGACATTTCTTTTCTGGGGGTTAAAACAACTTCACTTACAACACATGATGATTAAAAAGGGGGAAAGTACAATAACAGCACGGACAGTTTCTACTGCTTGTAGCATTGAGCTCCCTTAGCTATTTCCTGTCACAGAAACCAATTGCCAACTGCTTGACACTGCTAACATCTCTGAGACACCTCATCCACCATGACTTGAGCTTTTCACTGCACAGAACTTCAGAAGGCAAGACTGTTCTTTGTAGTCATCCTGGTTTGAAGATTTTTCAATGGCTTCATTATTCTGAAGCTAGTGAAGTATACTTGACTTCCACTGTCATGGTGTTTTTAGGTGTGAACAGCATTTGTCTAAACACACAGATTATGCTTTCACATCATCTGGATCCTTCATTTGGAAGAGAAATACTTGAAATAAATATGAGTGGAACCTCCAAGCCACCATGAAGCAGTTAAATTCTTTTGGAAAACCACAAAGAATGTTGGCGACATGCTAAATATTCAGACTTCTTGCGGAAAAACCAACCAACCAAAAAAAACAAACCAGGAAAATCTGAATGAAGAGACTAATTAGTATTCCCTGAGCACATTGAACTCAGGCTGTTATCTTGCCAGACAAGGACTTGCACTGCAATGTCTTTTATTGAACAAGCTTGAAATACACTCTTATGTGAAAAGGTTGATGAAAACTTTTTCAACTTCTTTGTCTTCAAGCAAAACATGGGCCTGGTATTTCAAAGGGCTGGAAAAAAAAAAGACTCACAGAACAGCCCCCAAATCCAACATTTCAGGACAAGATAATGGAAATCTTGTGCTTCTTAGAACTCCTTAATATAGGGGCATAGTTACTCAAATAGGACAGGTAAGTTCCTCTCTACTCAACTAGGTCAAAAAATCCTAAGCACAATCAAGTCTCTCCTAAACTCTGCCAGATACAGCTCTTCACCAAAAGAAAGATACTCACATTTGACTCTCAGTGGTCCATCAGATGAAAGATACTATTTATCCAAAGAGCAAATCTCCTGGAAAAATCTAAACCTGCATAAGAAAATCTTGAATATTCAAGAAGGAAAAAGGTCCTAAATAAATGTAGTTCAGTAACCTATCCACCTAAATTCTGCACCTGAGTTTTCTAAGTCTTTGTTTCCACACAATGGAGCTTTTAATGTCTAACTTTCACCACAGTCAGAAAAGGAAGGCTACAAAATAATTTCCAACCAACAGCAAGCAGAAGCACAAACTGAAAGTATGCTTCTGGTAAACAATTTGATTACAACCAGGGCTGGCTGATTATTCAGCTTTATTTATCACAAGCCAACTGTTAACTAGGAGATCACTAAAGACTGTTTAGAAATACCTCTGTTCATAAAGTCAAAACAAACATCAGTATTTTCTAAAAGTAATGAGTACAATAAATATTGCTTTGTTAGTGTCTACAACCACTGTTTTAAATATCACTTCAAGGTAAAAAATATTATGAAAACATTGCTTTAATCCATGATGGGAAAATCACAGTTCAACTAAGTGGCTGATTTCAACAAATAAAGACTTGCAAGGTACAAAACGATCAGTTGCAAGAATGACAAGGTGAACCTAATTGTGAGGCATTTTTCACTGTTTGTATTTTAGTTTTTTGACTTGAGTTTGAAAAGCAATATTATAACAAGTAGGTTTGCGCCATATATTTTTCATTTTAATAAAGTAAGATAAATTAATTTGAGTATTTCATTTTTGTGCATATGTATTTTTCTTCTCCTGTTGGTAAATGAACATATCAGAAAAACAAATGCCACACAATTAGGTTTCTCTGTCATATGTGCTTTAGTGAATGTTTTTGAAGTCTAATTCATGGCACTAAGATTAAAAATTTTTGACTCATTAGTTTTTTTTAAAGAATTTGGTTTGGTTTAGTGCTCAAACATCTTAAGTGCACATTTCCATACCTGTTCTTGTTATTCAACACCATTTCTAAAAGTGATCCCACTGAAATCAAGGGAAATTCTTTCAGAAAATTAAATTAAACAGTAAGAGGGAAATGGCAGATTCCAACTAACCTCTGAAATAAAGAAACTGCAATTTCCCACAAATTCCTGATTCTGTGTTGGAGTTACTTCTGCGGAGCTGAACAGTTGAATATTTTTGTTGCCTCTGATGGAATTAGTATTTTTATCTATTTAATCCTTTTAATCTTCCCTTTCTTTTTGGTACCATCATTCTAAAGTTTCAGCTGTTTCAATCCTGTCTTAGAATTATTTAGTTCATCATCCATGTCCCAAAAAGCAGGTAAAGAAGACAATGGGTTGTGGATTTGTGTCCATCAGCATTTTGAGAAAAGCATCGTAAAATATATTATACAATATTTACTCTATAACAAGTGTCAAAAACCAGTTATAGACATGGTAAACATTTATTATATGCCATTGCTCAATGTGTTTTGAGTTCTCCTAATTTACCAAATTGTGTAAAAACACAGCTGATCATATCAATTAAATCTGAGATTCCCTTTTCCCCACAAACACATATTTTATCATTGAAGTGAATCATGCCTAGCATTAAACTGCTGTCAGCAAACCTCTATTTTGCTAAAAACCTTCTGATATTAAAGTTTAATTTTTTTTACAGTTCAAAACCTTTCATACAAATGAGAAAATAGTTTATACTGACTGGCAGTTTCTTTGAAAGCATTCTGGACAAAAAAAAGAATGTCATGGAGCTCATGTGAAGACACAGTATGCCCGATGACACAAAGGAATCGGTAACTCAATTTTATGATAATATAATTTTCTGCAATTTTTTTGCCAACACATCAAAATTAAATCTCATTCACCTTGCTATTATCTGTAGCAAGTTTACTTTAAGGAAGTTACAGTCATACATTAGTTACTTATTTTAGATAATAAGTACCAGCTGTATTTCTTTAATTGTTGTGTATTACACTGACACTACCCGTCTGGTAGAAGGCAGAAGTGCTACTGAACTCATGGCTTTCATAGCCCACCACAGTCCATCCAAACTGCTCCCCTTGTGGCCTGTGAGATCAGGGTAAATGCTCCCACTCGTGTTTTCAGATGAAGTTTAGATGACAAAACTGTTTGACAGCGAATCTGCTGATCTACATTAGGCTACCACTGCCCTTACAGGCTCAGGAAGCTGTGACAGCAGCAGAGCTGCCACTACTGAGAGAGGTCACCATTCTCCCTCCTGACAGAGGTGCTACAGGTGATTATAAATTCAGCTGAAGTGTGAAAATAGGTCCTTCACTATGGAGGCACATGCTGTGTGTGAGAAACTTGCTGAACTCTCCAACTTAAGCCACATTATTTTAGCTTTAGAATTGGAGGTTTTCCCCATTTAACTAGTGAATGCTTCATAGAATAGTTTGGTTTTGAAGGGATCTTTAAAGTTCTAGCCCACTACCTGCAATGAGCAGGGACATCTTTAACTAGATCAGACTTATTAGAGTTCCATCCAACATTAAATGTTTCCAGGGATGGGGCATCTTGCAAGGATGGAGAGAACTGGAGGATTGGATCAAGTGATGTAGGTTTTAAAACTATCATGAGTTGCTCAGTTCTGGTCCCAGTAACCAGATTGCTTCATCTTTTGCTGAATAAATACAACTCAATGCAAACCTGAAATAATAACTGTTGTAACACCAATTCTTCATAGTTGTCTGGAGGCAGTAACTTGGTATGACTGAAAAAGTGAGAGCCAGAGAAGGAGGGCATTATGACACAGTCACAGCTGTATGTTAAGAGGGTACTCTGCAAAACAATTTTGTATTTTTTCTCCTCACCTCTCCTCTGCTAGATTTAGCTACAATATCAATTTCATAAATGTTCGTTATTAGCACTTCAATGTGTATCTGGTACATTACCGTAAAGAAATTCTGTCTTGAACAAGTCCTTCTGGAAGTTCTGCAGTGGATGAAAGCAAGAGCATTTAGTGGATCATCTAGAAGTACTTGAGAACCATATAGGCAACTTAGATTCGTAAATAATTCCAATCTAGTTTAGTTTTGGTTTAGAAAAATTCATTTATTCACAAGCCCCTAAAGAGAGACAAAGAGGTCTTTATACTTGTTCTCCAATGCCTTCTACCCACTTTTAATATTATTCAGAATGATTTCTAGGTGACTTTAACTGGGTTTCCTGCAGAAAATGAAATTTCATATACATTTATTTATATACTGATGAGTTAAAAAGGAAGGAAGCAGTTGAAGGACTGGGCCATACAGTGCAGACAGACTTACACACCACCAGGACCAGCGTTTGGACAGGGAGAAGAGCCCTAAACACTCTCATCCGTCCCCTGTCCCAGCTCTACGTCTGCACCCAGACACCCAAAACACCGCACAGATTTCTTGATTTTACCTGTAAGGGAAGAGCAGAAGAAGCCCCCCTGGGAGGCCAGGAGGAGGAATGGAGGATGTTCCCTCCCAGGGCTCTCAGCACTGGGGCACGTACAATCGGTGCAGCATCATGAGTTCAAACTGTACAGTCTGTACAATACCAGGATCTGTGGCTGCCCACAGTGGTGCCCATGGCCACCGCTGCCACCACTGCTCTGGGCCCCACTGCCACCAGTGAGTGGTGCCTCAGACAAAAGGAGCTGTGGAAACCCTTTGCTGTATTCCACCACAACGGCTGGCCAGCTGTGGAAAACCGTACTGAAACAGGAATAAGGCAGGAAAATCAGTGATCTTCCAACAGTTGCAACTGGCAAAAATCTCCAGTTTATGCCCCTGAATGGTACGACCCACTAATGCTGTGCAGTGGCATTTGTTCAGCCCTGACTCATAGACAGAAGAATGCCACTGAATGAATCACCAGCAGCATTTTCCGCAGTATCTAACGAGGTAGCTCATCCAAATATTGATCAGTCCCAAGCCTCACTAGTTTTTGAGATCTGAGATATCACAGTCTAGCATGCTATTCACCCTTAAAATCCTGCATTTGGGAAAGGGGGGCCAACAGTGGGAAACCAGACAATGACCAAACATTGGTTGGTGCATCCTTTGTTGAGAGGAGCTATATCCTGCCTACTGTGAAGGTATCAAAATCATATCAACTCTGCTGCAATCCAAGAGAAATAGGAACATAGTAATAACAGAGAGCTTTAACTCAAATTAACAAAACAATTTTATAAAACATCTCATTTGGTTTGGTCCACTGCAGCAGAAGGTCATTAAGCCAAATACTGTAGTAAAATAATTTTGATCCATAGCGGCTGAAAGGACAAATATTAAGCAAAGGATAATCACAAATTAGCATTCAGGACACCAGCTGAACATTGCAGGTGTTGAGGGAAGATAGTTCCTCCCTGCACAAGTGCCTGGAAAAGCACATTTCTTCCCCTTTCCTCTTTGACGTTGAACACTACCTGCTTAGGCAGCAGGCAGGGAGACAACTCAGGTGCCCACAGTCCTGCCCTGTTCAGCCTCTGCCCTTTGACTTTCACTGTGATAATGGCTATATAGGGAAGAGTCAACCCTTCCCACCTTTCACTCCACCCAGCAAGGACCCAGCCCTGGCAAGCCCACACGGATGATTTGAGTTGCATGTTACAGGAATCACTACTGCAGAAACCACACAAAACCATGGAGAAGCCTCTTTACAAGAAACAATGCAAGTGCATCAGTGAGGTGACTTTGGTGCCCAGTGTCTCTACAAAACACCTCTGCCATGCCAAGTGACTACCATAACTGATGGAACCTAAAGACATGGAGTACATGAACTCAAAGGAGATTTTATGGATATTTTGCAAGGGCGGTCCATCCACTAATGGAATAACATCTGTGTATTATACCAAATTATGGGAAGAAGAGTGGTGGCCAGTGTAAATAGTATGGAATAAGGGGTGGAATATGTGCTGGGTGTGGCTGGGGTAGAAGAGTTAAATCTCTTCACAGTCGCTGGTCTGGGGCCATGTTTTGGGTTTGAGCTGAACACAGGGCTGATAATGTGGACATGTTTTTGTTGTTTCTAAGCAGGGCTTACACGAGTAGGCCCTGATCCCAGACGCCAGTACAGGCCAAGGTCAAGGTCCCAGTAGGGCTGAGCCCCGACCCCACTGACCTCACTGACCTCACTGACCTCACTGACCTCACTGACCCCACTGACCTCATTGACCCCACTGACCCCTTCCCGCCCCCGCAGACCACGCCCTCCCCAGGCCCCGCCCCCGCGGTG